>NTPY01000483.1:341874-383772 GCA_002922825.1 Brachionus calyciflorus
TAATATTTTTTTAAATTTTTTAATTCAACTTTAAAAGCCGCATTATTAATTAAATTTAAAGAATAATTATTAAAATTTTTTTTTAATAATTTTATAATCTTCATATAAAACAGCGGCGTTAAATTAGGTTTTTTGAATAATAACCCGTTGTCATTATATGAATTTCCAAGCAAAAACGCACGTTATTACCCGAAGTTCTGAGTGTAATGCGTCGCACTATTTACAATATTTTTTTAACATGGAAAGAGTCATAGTCATTGCATGCACTTTTTACGTTAATTTGGGTTATAATGCATGCCCCTCTCAGCACGGAAATACGGTAGATTACTTTTTACTCGATGTTTTTTCCACAAAAAATTTTTTAAGAACTAAAAAATATTAGTGTCCAAATCTCAAAAAGTATCCGAAGCTAATTTCTGAAAAAAAGGAAACCTCCATAAAACTTTCGCCTAATTACAATATGCTCTAGAAATTTCAAAGCTTTTGTTTAAAATTAATTATAATTTTAAGAATTTTCGAAAACTGTGGAACAAGTAATACTATGTCGAATAAGAAAAAAATTTATTAACTTAAAACAAAAAACTTTTAATTGTGAAGACTTTCAGGTAAAACAGGCATAGGGAAATCAAATTTAGGCATAATATAAATTGAATCAGAAAGCTCAGGAAGGATGTTTTTTGTAGCTGGAATAACTTGAGGCATTTTAGTATTTTTTTCTTCATTTAACTCCAATTCTTGACTTGAAATTGGCTTGATATTTTCTTTACTCGTTTTATCATGTTCTAAAACCGGATTTTGAACATACTGAGCCTGTGAAATGATCTGACGCTTACCTTTTAAGAAAAAAAAAATTTTAAAATCGAAAATTTTTTTTTAAATAAAAAAAAATTACGAAAAGGAAGTTGAAATTTAAAACATTTGTTTTTTTGTGATTTAGCTGATTTGTTAGATATTAGTTTATAGCAAAATCCTACACAACATACCAAAATCAATAAAACCCCTAAAATCGGAAATCTTTTCAAAATTTGTTAAAAATTGCTTAATTTTTTTCAAATTTTTTCAATTTTAAATTTTACACTATCCACCATAAATTTTTTGGCTCATGATCAAGACAAGCTGAATCTGCTGTCGATGCACTTGATCTACACCCATATTGACATCTTTTTTAAAAAAATTTATGATTTTTTCTTCTAATATTTATATTATATAATTTTTTACTCTTTGATAAGGGCTAAATTTTGAGATGGATAATTCGGATAATAATAGCATTTAGCTGATTCAACAGTCTAGAAAAAGATAAAATTTTTCCAAGTTTGCAATTTTTAATTTTTAAGCTCAAAATTATCACATTTTGTAGAAGGAAGATGAAAAAAATTATTGGAATCATTTACGTCACAATTTGGAAAGAAAAAATTAATTTTTTTAAAAAAATTTTTTAGTTGCTATTGAAAACAGTCAAAAACAATGTTTTTTTTCAAAGTAAAATAAAAAATATGAGATTTAATGTCGTCAGAAGCCTTAGTTTCTTTTGTGCATAAGATATTTCAACTTGTCAAATTATTAAATTTTGATTCTTTTTTATTTTTTATTTCAAGTATTTGCAGACTAACTAATCGAAAACAAATACTGGATTAAAATATTGGATAATTTTTTTAAATAAAAAGGTTCCAACTTTCTGTTTGTTATGTTGCTATCGTAAAAGTTTCAAATTTTTATTTATCTTTTAGTTGATGAATTATACTTGAATATACAAATTACAAAACTTATTTTGATGAGTTTAAAAAGTATATTTTTCATATTACTTTAAAACTACAAAATACAGCACTTGCTTCGAAAAAAGGCTTAAGAGTTACCGTGATCAAATTTAGTTTTTAAAACTAATTTTTCCCGATTTTTTTGATATATTTTTTTCACTTTCTTTTTTTAAAAAAAAAGAATTCTTATTTTCTTCATATAAATTTAGCATCTTATGAATTATACAGTGAAAAGTTTATTATTTAACTTTATGCTTAAAATTTTTTTCTCAAATTTTGATGAGTGCCCTATCGTCGAAAAATCATTTTATGTGTCAATTTGATTTTCTCTTTTTATATGTTTTTTTCTACCTCAACCATAAATATTCTAAACTATTTTGTGAAAAAAAAATTATCGACATGACCCAGAAATGATTCAACATTCATTTTTCTTTTTAACATAAAAATTTTTACGAATTTTTAAGGGCGCAGTTTTGTTAAATTAAGAGTTAATATAATGATTTTCTTCAAATTTAAATTATTGTTAATTGCAGCGTGAATGAAATATCAAAATTCCACACTATAATTCACATCCACAATTGCAGCTTAAGAAATTTTTTTAATTGTTATGAATTATCGATTGGAAGTTTCATATTCAATTCAGTGGTCAAAAATCCTAAAAAAATTGAGTCGACTTGGACTTTTTTAGTAAGTGAAGTCGACTCGAAAAAAAAATTCCTAACACTAATAACAAGCGTTCCAAGTAAGATTGTAACATGAGAAATTATAAATTTAAAAGTCCATTATTAAAACTTCAAAATATGAAAACATCTATAAGTTCTGGTTGATGAAAAAGTCGAGTATAAAATTTTAAAAAAGTGTCAAAATGACACTGTTGGTCCTTTGAGTGTTAAAAATATTTTAGAAAAAAATACTACTTAAATTTAATTTTCAAAATTATAAAATTTTTCAAAAGTCAGACTTTTTTTTCCTTCATAAAGAAATTTTGATAAAATTCAAAGATATTTGTTCTCGGGTCTGTTATGCTTCAATATCAATGATATTGAAATTTGAGTATCATTAATTTTCAATATCAATTAACCAATTAACCTTTAATTGATATTCAAATTCAATATCAATGAAAAAATCTCAATATCAATTATAAATTTTCAAGATCAAGAAAAAAATATTATGAACATATATTTGCATTTGAAAAATGCAATTATTTTTGAAATTGTTGATTTTTTTCAAGCTTTCATTTTATTTCAAGTAATTGTAAGCAGATTTTAAAAGCAAATTAAATTAAATATGATAAAATGGATGATATACTGTATTTAACTAATTTGATTAATTCGAATAATCTCGAGGAAATAATGGACTTCTTAAAGAATAATAACTTAATTCAAAACAAATTGAAAGTTATCGTTTTCAGAGTGATCTTAGTAACAGTCAAAGAAAAATAATCCATGATTTGAGTGTAAAATCTAATTTAACTCATGTAACTACAGGGACCCGGTATAGAGTACTGACTATATCAATGGGTAATAATTTAGACACCAATTTCAAATCGAATGAGTTACTAAAACTCACAGATATTCCTTTAGAAGAAAATTCTCACGTAAAGCAAGTAATAGAGTCAGGACCTGTATTGCTTGAAAAGAAACGAAGAGGCAGACCGCCAAAAAATAAAAATTAATTTTTTTTTGATTAATTACTTAATAGATTTGTGATTTTTTTGATTAAATATATAAAACATGAAATTTTAATTAAAATAAAACTGCTTAATTATACCTTAATTTCTAATATCAGTAAAAAAATTTCAATATCAATAAAAAAATTCTAATATCAGGTGTGAAATTAATTGATATTGAAAATTAATGATACTCAAATTTCAATATCATTGATATTGAAACATAACAGACTCTTTAAAATAGAGTTTTACAAAATTCTAAAATTCTCTATTTATTGGTTTAATTCGTTTCTTGATTGTTACTATATTTTTATTATATATATTTTTTTGTGCACGAACCTATAACATGTGATAGTTGTTGAATCAACATATCAATTAAAATTGTACAAAATCTTTTAATTTTTTAAAACAATCTCACAACGGTCTGATCACGATTTAATTAATGTCAACAAGTACTCAAAGGATTCAGCTCCAATTTACCTACCAATCTTAAGAAACAATTGAAAAAAACAGAATGTTATTTAATTTTTCAAATATGAATATTTTAATTAAAACATACATATTACTCCAGAGGAATATAGATAATCTATAAATTTTAGTTGGTGCAAATAGGAGTTTGCTATAACCGGAGAGTACTTAATTTGATATTTTCATTAAAAAAAACTAATGAATAATATTTGCTTTTAAAGTATAATGTTAAGATTTTATTCTCAAATTTTTTTTCTATATATTCTTCTTTGGTATTTTTAGAATTTAAAATATAAAATGTTTACTGTATTTTTGAATATTGTATTTGTATTATTAACGATCGATTCTAGTCCGCTAAATGAATATTGCTACATACAGAACGACGTCTATTATTTAAGATCATTCAATTCTCTTATAATAAATAATCCACAAGAAATTCCTAATATCAAAATTAGGAATACATGCATCGAAAATGTAACTTATTTGGATAAAATAGATTTAAGAAATAATAAAGATTTTACTTTAGATATGAAACAGTTTGATTTGGATGAAATAGCAATTTTAAATTATAAAATTCAAAAAAAGTTTAATTTAAAATTAAATTTTATGAGTTTTAAATCAATCATTATTGATTCGAAAGAACATAAAAAAATGTCACATGAAGTAACAATTGGTGTTACTTATCAATATTCAAGATTTTTATTCTACTATGAGGGAGAGTTAGTTCAAACCTGTAATCAAATAAGACATATTGAACCCTATTCAATATTGAATTATGTTAATTATTATTGGTTTCTAATGGAACTTGCTTTTAGGAATGTCAATATATGCCCTTTAGTTTTTAAAAATGTTTCCATTCAAATTTTCTTTGTGAATACTCAAATGGACACTTTTTTTACAAAGCGTACTTTAAAATTCGAAAATATAGATTTACTACCAAATGAATTAAATTGTAAAATATCAGCAGTTTATTTTGGTAAAGTCTTAAATTTAAAACTAGATGAAAAATTTCTAAATTATCATGTTTTTAAATACTTGAGAGATTTTCGTGTAACTGGCAAGATTAATTTTATACAAAAAGACGTTTTTAAAAATTTTACAAATATAAGACGAATGATTTTTGATGGTCAAAATTTTCGCCAATTAATTCACAAGAATGGTATTGAATGGATAAAATCGATAAATTCAAATATAAATTTGAATTTTTCGAGTTTAAGTGAAATTCTAAATCATTTAGATCTAATAGTTCGTTTGAATGTTCAATTTAATTATAAGGATTACGTTGATTATTTATCATATGAGCCAATCCTAAATCCAAATAACACATTTCCTGATGAAGATATTTGTATTTATAAAAATTTTCCATTCAATCAGTTTATAACTTTGGTTTTCGATAGTTATTCATATGATACTGCTGATTTATCAAATTTAAGTTGTACTACTTTTTGGCTTTCGCATAAAATTATAAAATATGAAATTTTCTTAAATTCACAAAAAAAAGTAAATGTCTCTTATAAAAATTTATTGGAAAGTTCTCAATTTAACACAATGCTGAAGAAATGCGATTTTGAAATGCGTTTTGATCTTTGTAAACACCAAAGTATAAAGCCTACTAATATCCGTAAAAGTATTTCTGATGTTTTTGGTATTTTAGATGATATTGATAAAGTTATAGTATTGATTTTAGCACCATCTGCATGTTTCCTGGGTATTTTACTTAGCATTTTTACAATATTTATCACTTTAAAAGCGAATACAAATAATAATTTAATATTAAAGAAACAATTCTATTTTATGAAATGGAATGGCATTTTAAATTTTTTAATTTGTTTTATATTTTATTTTGACTTGTTATACGCTATTTATTATATAAATTATTTTTTAACTTTTATTAGATCTTTTGCATTTCAAATTTTTTATATTTTTTTCTTTCAATTTTTACTTAGCTCTTTAAAATTTAGTTCAAGTTGTGCATATTTATATTTTTCAATATTAAGATGTTCTCTTATTGGCAAAGAGCATGGTAAAATATTTGTTCTAATGATGAATGCCAATCCTAAACGACTTATTTATTCTACTTTAATATTAGGCGGAATTCTAAATTTTTTCAAGCTATTTTCGTTTGTAATTAATAAATTCGAATATTTTTTGGAATATCCTAATCATATATCCATACATTTTTTGGTCGAAAAAAAATATACTAAACTAATTTTAATCGAATCGTTTAACTTTCTTTCAGATTTTATAAATTATGTTGGATTTTTGATAGTGAGCTTTGTGTTTGATATAATTTTGATAAATAAACTTCGTAAGACATTAAAAACTAGAAATAAATTTGTGAGAGGTAATTCTTCAAATAACTCATATGATGATTTACAATATAAATCATTAGGTTTATTAATATTTAATTCTTCATTTAATCTTTTACTTAGATTACCAGAAATCTTTAATTTATTTTCTATTAATTTCGAAACTATTTTTTTTAGCTTTAAAAATGGCTATTTTCAATCTAGGACAATTTACCTTTTGTTTAATTTTGCATCAAAAAGTGAAATTATTTATCTTTTATATAAGACATCATCTTTCCTTTATTTACTTTCATTATCGTCTAATTTCTTCATGTTTTACACATTTAATTCGGCATTTAGAAATTCATTTAAAACACATTTGAAAATATTGCCTAGTAAAAAGTCAACTAATCAAACAGAGAAAAGTTCACTTAATCCAAATTCGACAAAAATTTAAATATTTCAGCTATTTGAAATAGATGATATTGTTTAAAAATTAGTTAATGTTGTGGTCCTTGATTAAAAGTTCCACCAACCTTTTCCATAGTCCCAAACCATGCTTATTTTATAACAATGTTAATGACAAAAAAAAAAACTAAATTTATATTTCTTTTTGTTTTTTCCTATCACTATTCGAATTTAGATCATTACATGGATTTGGTCACTTATTTTTTTTGACAGACCAGAATTGCTTTAAAATATTTTTGAAGAAAATGCATAATTTTATCAAAAAAATTCTAACTTAGTACAAAAAATTTAAAAAAAAAAGTTTTGGCTTTTTGCATAAACGGTGTGAAACAGAAGCGGTAAGTCGTAATTTTTAAATGAAATGACAAATTGGTACAAAAATTTAGTACATTTAAGTTGTCTATGTTTTATAACATTAACTTGATTTATGAAAAGGACAAAAAATTTTTGATAAATTTAATTTTAAAAATAAAATCAATTAATTTTAGGTTTTCATTTATTAAATAAAATTTTATTATTTTAAAAAATATGTTTTTTATATTTTTATTTTGAATAAATGAAGTTTTAATCAGTCTAGGAATTGCACTTGCCTGTTGATTAGCCTTGAAAATTAAAAACGGTGTATATAACTATTAAATTTTAAATTTTTTGAAAAAATATTATTTTGAGAGGTTAATCAAAGTTCAAAAATTTATTGTTGTTAAGCCAATAAATTTCGACACATTGCAGTTAATAAGTTTACTTCCTTTTTTAAACAACTAAATTCCTTTTTAATCAAGCCAAATCATACAAAAAGAAAATTATTTTAATTATCCAATTATATCCCGATTCTTAGTCAGAACGGATGGTGTGATATAATCGAGCTTAGACTCTATGATTAAAAGCAAAAAATATAATCTCTTATCTTAGCTTCAAAAAATAATAAAATTGAATTAAATTCTTTATATTAAATTAAAAAATTTTAGAACCAACAGAAAAAAACTTGAAAATAAGCCAAACTCTTTTGATTTGACAAAATAAATTAAACAAATTTTTTACACTTTAGTTTTTTTTTATTTTTAAAATCCAAAACATTTGATTTAAAAAATTTTTTTTCTTAACTTCAAAACCTTCACTTGATTAACACCCACAAATAAAGCAAAAGAAATTTTTCATTAGTTCTATTCAGGATGTTATTTCAATGAACTAAAAGAATACTCTGATAAAGCTTAAATTTAAGCCAATTTTTTTTCTAGACACCGTTTCAATTTTTAGTTGAAGTAAGTCAAGTAAATATTGATTTATAACAAAAAAACAATGAATGTAAAATATCTAAAATCATAAGATCTAAAAATCTCATCATTCGTTTCATTAATAGGTCTTGCCGATAATGGCTTGGTTTCAAAAGTAACATTTGGCTATTCTCTTCCCGATACGTGAATTTGATTAATTACAGTACAACGCAGAAATAAGTTAACGAAAACACGAACAGAAACACAACACTGTTCGAACAGAAACACAACACTGATCGAACAGAAACACAACACTGATCGAACAGAAACAGACAGTGTTCGAGCAGAAACAAACACTGTTCGAACACAAACAAACACTGTTCGAACAGAAACAAACACTGATCGAACACGATTGAAACAAAAACAAATAAATTTTTTTTTTGGATACATTTTTTTCTGTCAGGAATGGGGACTTGAACGCGGACACTTAAATGAATTAGTTTCGCTAACTAATTTAAAATTCCAGATCCCCCATCCAACGAATCGAACTTTATGGCCATCGCCGGCCTTAAATAGAAACACAAAAAAAAAACAAAAATTGAAAAAAATTTAATTTTAATTTCGCTCTTTATTAAAAAAAAAATCAAAAAAAAATCACCTATCCTCAATTATTTATAAAACGAGATAAACCGACTTTCTTTTTTTTAAATTTCTTTTAATTAAAAGATAGTTAAAAAAAATTAAAATTTGATTATTTTTTTGAAATCAAAGAAAAAAATATTAGGTTTGATTTTTATTTAATTTTTTTGATAAACGTTTCTCAGTGTCGCAATCTTTTTTTTTTCAAAGAAACTAAAATTAACGCGAAAATGATTTATCCTTTATTTATTCATAAAAAATAAATTGATTATTTGTTAAATTTTTTCTTTTATTTTATTGAAAAAAAAATACAATAGCTCGCCTTATAACAGGTTTAGCGAAGGAGCCCTCTTCTTTCGATATTAATCAGTTTTAAAAATTATGTGACAAAAAAATAATTTTTTTAAATTTTTGTTTTGCTTCAAACATGATCGAACAGAAACAAACACTGTTCGAGCAGAAACAAACACTGTTCGAGCAGAAACAGACACTGTTCGAGCAGAAACAAACACTGTTCGAACAGAAACAAACACTGTTCGAACATGATCGAAAACAGTGTTGGAAAATGTTCGAACACGTGTTGAAACATGTTCGAACAGCTCGTTAACTTATTTCTGCGGTGTACTGTAGTTAATTTTTCAAGTCCTGCTGATTGTTTTATTTTAGTGTCAGTTGATTTGGTGGCATTTGATTTTTCATAAACCTGGACCCATTTTGAAGAGTATTTCGAAGATATACTTGGGGTACCTAGAATTTCCATTTATAAATTGAAATTTTCCATTGTATTTACAAAAGCTCGACTGAAGTTTGACCTTTGGACCTTAAAACGATCGCTTTAGAGGTTTCTGGTAGCTGATGTACACCAGATTTTATTTGTAAAAATTTTTTAATACCCTCACCAGCCAGAGTTATTGCTGCTTATATTCTGTAGAAGATTTTAAATCACTTGTAGTGAAATTTAATTGTGTTTTCGAATTTAGACCCATAAATGGCCGGGTTTATACGATATTATAATATATCACAAGTAAACTTATTTAAAATCTCGTCTATAATACTATCAGGACACACTCTCGATAAAAAAATATAATTTATTTGGATCCTTGAAAAAAGCGCACCCCCCAATTCACGATAAACAGCGCACCCGGGTGCGGTTTCCGTATTTTTCAATATTTTCAAGATTTTAAGATATAGCATATGAAAGAGCGTAAAAAAAGCTACAAAATGATACCCTAAAAGTATACTTAGCTAATTTTAAAAGTAATTTTTTTGGTTATTTTATATTTATTAGAACACCGCACCCCCTACGCACCCCCTTTTTTGTCCAACGCACTTCCGATTTTTTTCACGGAATCTTACTCTGTTTTTCATGCTCTATCTGAATCTTTTTTCATGTCCTTTATCAAAAAATGATGTAAAAATTCAATCCAAATTTGACTAATAAAATTTCAAATTTAAATTTTTTCTGTTAAAAATGAAAATTGTCAAGTTTTTATCTCTAATTTATCACTTTGGACGATGTTTTTAAAAAATATTGAGTTTTTACTACAAATGTCCTTTAAATGTATTAAATGGCTAAAATTTAAATTTAAATCGGTTTTATTTTTGATTACCATACAAAATTAAATTTTTCACGTTTTTAAACGACATTCTATTCTAATTTTTTAGTCATAATTTTTTTTTATCAGAAAACGACATTCTATCCTAATTTTTTATCAAAAAAATCCATTTTATTCACTTTATTAGTCAAATTTGGATTGAATTTTTACATCATTTTTTGATAAAGGACATGAAAAAAGATTCAGATAGAGCATGAAAAACAGAGTAAGATTCCGTGAAAAAAATCGGAAGTGCGTTGGACAAAAAAGGGGGTGCGTAGGGGGTGCGGTGTTCTAATAAATATAAAATAACCAAAAAAATTACTTTTAAAATTAGCTAAGTATACTTTTAGGGTATCATTTTGTAGCTTTTTTTACGCTCTTTCATATGCTATCTTAAAATCTTGAAAATATTGAAAAATACGGAAACCGCACCCGGGTGCGCTGTTTATCGTGAATTGGGGGGTGCGCTTTTTACAAGGATCCATTTATTTAATATTGTAATAAGACTTAAAAAGGAGCTAATGTTGTTATTCTTGATATAAATCTAAATATTAATTTTAAGTTTGACCTGCGAGGTGAATCTAAAATCGTCTAAAATAATGCGAATTTAGTACTAAATTGATCTCCCAATTTACAATAAAACAACTTTTTAGAAATAAATGTAATGTTCAACTAAACATAAACAAGATTGTAATTGTAAAAATTGTTCAAGGTATTTTAAAATCTCAAACATCATTTAAATGACTAGTTCTAGATTATTAAACCATGAAACAAGTACATTTAACATTGAAAGTCTCAAACTATTCATGTCTCAAATTCTATTTTTATGAAGGGTTATTCGACGATGACAAAGTAGATGATTTAGAATCTATTTTAGAAT
Source organism: Brachionus calyciflorus (assembly GCA_002922825.1). Taxonomy (NCBI): domain Eukaryota; kingdom Metazoa; phylum Rotifera; class Eurotatoria; order Ploima; family Brachionidae; genus Brachionus; species Brachionus calyciflorus. The sequence continues at coordinate 352,850 of NTPY01000483.1, forward strand.
CGAAATTGTCTGTTAGAAAATTTTTATTGATATTAATAGTGTAGATATTAATTTATGTATCGGAGGATACATGTCAAAAAAAAGTTTATTCCAAAGATTGATCATTCACTAACAAATCTATTTCAAAAGAAAAAGAGCAAATTGAAGTATGAGCAAAAAAATTAATTAAGCATTCAAAAATTCTACATTCTTAAATTTTTTTCTTTTTTCGAACCTTTTGAAGCAGTAGAACTAGAGAAAAATATTCTAAGAATGAGTCAATTTTTCAGAATTGCCAAAACACCTATTATTGTTTGTAAGGTTAAGTCTACAGATTTTCAAAGACATAATTCTTTGATTTTTATTTTTTATAATGGTACATGTATGCAAGATTTCACATTAAATTAGCATTCAATTTAAATATTCAGAGTTACATCAAGTTACTTTAAAATTAAATTTTTAACAAATTTTAAAATTTAAGAAAAAATAAAAATGGTATTTAATTTAATAGCGAAAAATATTCCTAAATTGGCAACTCTCAACACTCGTTTATTATTAAATAAAAATACTCAATTTTTAATTCAAAATCGAAATGTAGCTATGAGTAAAACGTAAACTTTTTTTAAAATAAAAAAAAAAGAGTTAAAAAATTTTTATTAGATTTTTTATTAGAATAAATGTATTTTTTATCGATCGTAACGGAGATAAACAAAAAGCAAAGGCCAAAATAGGAACTAGTCTACTTGATGTTGCCATTGATAACAACATAGATCTAGAAGGTTTTGGTCAGAATTTTCATCAAAAAAAAAAAAATTTTTTCTAAAATTTTATTTTTTTTATTTTAGGCGCTTGTGAAGGCACACTGTCTTGTTCAACTTGTCATTTAATTCTTCGTAAAGAAGACTATGATCAATTAAAGGCCCCAAACGATGAAGAAAATGACATGTTAGATCTAGCGTTTGGTCTAACTCCAACATCGCGTCTTGGTTGTCAAATAACAGTTACAGATAAAATGGACGGTTGGGTCTTTGTCGTACCAAAAGACGTATCCGATGCTCGTGGTTAATTTATTTTTTTAATGAATAGCTTTAATTTTATTTCTCAATATTTTTTTTAGCTAATAAATAAAATTTTTGAATATTTTTCAAAATTTATTAATTTATCCTTAACTTAGAAAAAAAAATTTATAAATACGAGTCCATTGTTTAAAAAATTATTTGGCAAAGAATAATACCAAAAAATTTTTACTTAAAAAAAATTTAAACAAAAGTGAATTTAATTTTAAAATAAAGATGAAAAAATTTTTTAAAAAAAGTAATATTTCAAAATAGAAGCGTTTAGTTTGAATAAATAACTTAGGTTAGAAAAAATAAATAAAAAATTTGAATTAAGTTAAAAAATAAAATGAGAGTTTTCAAGCAGATACCAGGTTTGCATATATTGCGAAAACGAACAAATAATTTTCAATTACCATTAGCTGTTGGTCAAGTAACAAGTGCACCCGATGCTACAACACGTGAAGTTAAACTAATCAAAATGCAACTTGATAACTATTTAAAAATGTACTTTAACAAATCGTTTGTCTTTGAGACAGCTGATTTTAATGGTTCAAGCAAAAAAGGCGATATTGTTCTAGTGCGTAAAATGGACAAACCATTAACACAAAAAAAATTGTACTCAATTGAGAAAATCCTATTTCAAATAGACAATCTAGTTGATCCAATTACTGGTAAAAAAGTTAATCATGATGAAGAAGAAATTAAAAAACATTTAGATCAAATAGCCAAATCTTTCAGTTCCTCAATTATTATTAAAAAATAAAAAAGCTTTTAATAAAAAAAACAAATTTCTTTAATTTTTTTACAATAAATAGTTTAAAGAATTTGATTAGTTTTTAAAAACAAAATAGTTTTATATGGTAAATAGCATTTTTTTTATTTCAGTATCAATGAAGCACTCTTTAAAATTAAAATAAATAAATATGAAGAATGATTAATAATTAACTTAGATGAATTAAGAAACATTAGGAATAGTACTAACTCTGGTGGTTCAGATGTTCCCAAAATTATTAATATACTTGTTTTAAGATTTTGAAAAACATTTTTTAAGATTTTTGATTCTTAAGCAAAACTTTAGGCCCGGAAAAAATTAACAAAATTAATTTTTTTTATTTACTAATGTGGCACTTATCCTCAAACTCGGCGAAATTAAAATTTTTGGCTTATATAAAAAATAAATTTACAATAATTATCTAGGATAAATGCAGCACTTACAACTTTTCAAAAATAATTCAAAAATACAACTTAAATGTATAATTTAAAATCAAAATTTCGTATTTCAAAACTAATATCAGGGACTTATTTTTTCTTAATTTTATGGGAAATAAGGTTATCCCTAAAATGCGAAAAACCGGAACGGAAATCGGATAAAATATTTGCGATACTAAAATGCGGAAGCGGAATGAAATTAAACTAAAATGTGGAAACAAAATGCGGAATAAAATTAATCTTTTTTTGGATTTTTATTCTGAAAAGTTTTAAATTTAAGTTTCTAAAGAAGATTATTATAATGAAAGCATTATTAAGGTTTTTCATACTAAGATTAAATCTAGTTATTATTCCTCATCCGCATTTTAGTATCGCAAATATTTTGTCCGATTTCCGTTCCGATTTTCTGCATTTTAGGGTCACTTTCCGCTCCTCATTTCGCGTTCCGCTTCCGCATTTTAGAGATAACCGGTAAATAATGCTGAATGATTTTACTTTTATTTCTGAGGAATTTATCAGGAAAAAATTATTTTATTTTCAATTAAATAATCGTGTTACTCATTTATTTTAAATAAATATCAAGCTTAATTCATTTAAAAAAAATTTTTAAACTTTTAAATCGAATTTATGGAAATTATAAAAATCTAGAAAAGCATTTGCAAAAGTAATAGCATTGAGTTTTGCAACACTTTCACTACTTCTTACTCCATAAGCCAATTCAATTTGAATACTATTTGTATTTAGTGATTTGTGATTAGATGATATGTAACCTCCTTTGTAATAATTGCCGTCTCCTGGATATTTCAAAGTTGGTGAAGGAATAACTCGGTAATTTTTACGCTCGATAAATGCTCCTAGCGAATATTCACCTCTAATCAAAGATTCCAAGTCTTTACTAGAACTAACTTTCAAGGCCTCGATTGAACTTCTACGAGTGTCCAAAAGAATGATTTTTTGATTAAAAGAATTTCTTATAAAATTCCGATTGTTTCACACTTCAGTTATATCACGAAAAGTTCATAGAACCGACATGGTGATATAAACGGGGTATGAATGTACATTTTTCTTGGTAAATTTATGGCGGTTAACTTTTTTTAAAAAACGTTTTGTTTCTGAGAATATTTTACTTGTTCTTAATAAATCGATGCGTATATTTTGCGACCTTACTCTTAAATGAATAAAAAAAGGCTTTTAAAAAATTTTACGTGAAAATTTGCATCTAACCAAACTTTAAATATCTTTAAGAGACAAAGCAAACATTTAAGCATTTTAATTTTTGTCTCTGTGAATAATAAAGTCAGCCTCTATAAAATGAATGTTCTTATATTCGCAAGTTGGACTTTCAGAATGAAATATCATATCTAATAAAACTGGATGTAAAAATTAAAGCATCATAAAGACTTTGAAAAAGAAGTAAAAAATATACTTGAGAAAAACAGAAACAGTTAAGAACGCACGCTGTTTTTTTTTTGGTCAAAAAATATTTTAGCTCTCTTTTTGTATCAAGTAAGCGTCTCATTAGTAATCCAGGGGTTTTAACCTTTTTTTACGGTGTTTTTCTTTAATTTTATTTTTAATTAAAACGCTAAGAAAAATTTAATTTAATTAATAAACAGATTCGGTCGGTTCTTCCCTGTAAGCGACACTAGTCTGTGACCGGATTGAAAAATTTTTTTGTTTTTCTTTCAATCATTGGCTCGGAAAAGAAAAATTCAATAAAATTTTTTTTAAGTCTATGAAAAGATTGAAATTAAAAAATAAACAAAATTTTATTGAATTTTTCCTTTCCGAGCCAATGATTGATGCTGCGTAAAATCCGAAATTCCAATAAATGGTGTCCCACAAAATATTAGGGACCTTGGTTTGGTGCATGAACCACGAGTCAAGTCAATTTTAACATGGGAGGTATGTAGAATAGAGCATGCACCAAATCAAGTTCTTAAGTTCTGATGCTGCATAATTCAGGAAGGGAATACGGTACTGTTATGGTACAAAAAAAATTGTTTAATTCATCGATTTTTAAGGAACGCAATAAAAATAAATTAAGCTATAAAAAAAAATAAAACTTGCTTAAACTTGATTTTATTTAAGAAATTATTTCAGTTTTGCTGAATTGAATTTTAAATTAAAGAATGATGTTGAATCCCAATAAAAAAATGGAATAAAATTCAAAAAATTAGATACCGTAAAACCTTGTTTATAGCCTCGGGAATCCTTTGATTTTTGCAATCAATTCGAAAAACTAAACTTTCATTATTAAGAGACTATTGAAAATTTGAAATAGTTATAATTAGAATAAATGTGACACAGAAAAAAGTCACACAAAAAATTCTAATTTTTTTAAAAATTTTTTAGAAAGTTTTTAGCAAAATCTTACATAGCCTTTTAGGCTTTAAGTATAAAAAAAATTAAGAAATTCGATTTTTGAAGCGGATAACTTCGACATAAAATTCAATTTTTTTTCACATGTCACTAATGATAATCATCGCCGTGTCAATGCAATAAGCAAGCGACTACAATATTTTTAATTAGTTTGTAAATTTAATCCAGAATGCCCGAACTCTTGAGTTCTGATTTTTTTCTTTTATAAGTTAATAGGAATATTTTTTAACGGTTTGTTATAATAAATTATTTAATACTTATTTTACTAAAGTGCTTTTGAATTTTCGAGGGAGCCTAAAAATTACTTAAAAATAAAAACTAATACAAAATTCTGATATGATTTTGAATAAAGCTTTAATTTAGAGACATAAGAAAAAAACTACTCAAAATTCTTGGTTTTAATGTTATCAAATTTAAAAAATTTCATAAAAAACATTTAAAAAGTTTAATTTAATGATAATTAAATTAAGAGAATTTTACTTTAAAAATTCATAAGATATCAACAATTTTTTATTATGTAACTTTTTACTCGTAATTTTCTAAACTATTCTCTCATAATTATTCATAATAATTATTCATAAGAATTCAAATAAAAAAATCAAGTTGTAAAAAAATGGATGAAAATGTTGATTCGAATAAAAAGCCCGAATTGAGTCTATCATCAATTAAAGAATTTCTTTCATCCAAAGGCGGTCGCTGTAAATATTCCGAATTGTTTAATTATTTTAGAGACTCGATAACCGAGTCAGAGCAAGATGATAAATTCCAAGAATTCATATCGAATATAGCTGTGAAAAAATACGACGAATCAAATAACGAGTGGATAATTCTTAAGAAAAAGTACCAAGATGTGTCACAAAATCATACGGGTTTTTTTGCCAGTACATTTCAAAAGACTAAACATAATTTAACCAAGTTGTCTAATAAAGCATTTTTGGGCAAAGAAAAAGACACAATTAATAATAGTAGTAAATTATTTAATACATCTGCATGTAATATATCGAATCAAAATGAAGAGGCTGACGATACTGTTAAAGATTCGCCTAAACGCAGTAGTTCATTAATTAATTTAGAGGATGATTTGAAAGACAATAAAGTCGAGGAAGGTGGTAAAATAGTTCCATCTCAGTCTTTACAGTCTCTCAATTCTACTATTGTAGAAGAAACAACTAACCCTAAATCAGTCAAAGAACAAGCTAAAGAATTAAACAGATTAAATACACAGTCTAATTTACGAGTAAAAATGGACAATATGTCGCTTAAATCAGGCTCCACTTCTAATCTTGCTTATAATAGTAAAAAAAAGGATGTGAAAGTAATTAATATTTTATCAACTTTATTCATAGTATAAACAAATTTTTAAGACACTAGAATTACATCAAATTAAGCGAGTCATCTTATTAGATTTAAAAAGACTGTACCCATTTGAAGAGTAGGCTATAGCTCTCTTTTTATTTGAGTTTAACCCTATAGCCCAATAACAGTTAACTAAAAAATATTGATCGAAAGAAAATAGTCAAAATTATATTGGTAAACTCATTTTTCTCTCTTTTCCGAGACTCATTTGTATTGGGTGTCCCATTAAAAACAATTTTGTGGCAGAAATTTTTCGCTTTTTCAAGTTAAGAATATTTTTTAACAAATCTTAATTTTTTTGTTATTATTCAAAAAACAACAAAAATATTCTTAAATTCAATGTATTCGCAAGGTCAACAAGCACATTGAAGTTGAATGCTTTGATTTTTCAGATGTAAGACATTTAAACAAAATTAATATTTTAAAAAAACAACGATTAAGAAATTTTTAAAAGCCCAAACCCCATGAAAAAGATTGGATTTTAATATGTTCAAGAGGTGATCAAAAAGAAATAATGAAAATGTTGTTAAAAACGCCATATTTAGCCCAGAAAAAGGATCCGTTTAACGTAAATTATTTAAAAATAAATTCCATTTTTCATTTAAATTTAATTTTTCATTTTTCAAGGGGGTAAAAATAAAAATAAAAAAAAAACAAAAATTTATTTTAATTTCTTTATTTTTACCGTAAATGGTTTCTTTTTGTGGATTAGTATGTAAGTAAGATTTTTTTCTTGGGCTTTTAAAGTTTTTTATTTTTTTTTAATGTTTAGACTGTTGTTCATTGGGCATGTAAATACGGAAATTTAGACATTATTAAATTAGCTGCATCGACTTTAGAAAATGACACTAAAACAAATCCAAAATCATTGAGAATAAATCACTTAATCAATAGTAGAACTGTAATTACAATTTTTCTTTTGGAAAAAAATTTATTTTAAAAATTAATACTTTAATGTTCAAGAGGGTAAGAAGACCTTGAATTAAAAACAAATTCGAATTTTTTTAATTAACAAATTTTTGGTCATTCAAATTTTAATTTAAGGCTGTAAGTATAAAATTTTTATTTTGCCATAATGTTTCTTAAATGTTGATTACATCTAAAACATCTGAAAAATAACAACGACGTAATTTACAATTGTCTTTTTCTTAATTCTTCTATGATTGGTCTCTATTTTACTTTTCTATAGGGTTCTTCATTTGTCATGTGTGTCTCAGATTGTTTTCCTACATATATCCTAAGTATCTGAGGTCGTTTCAGTTAAAATCCATGATTGTTTAGCATCCATATATAAGCACAGGTATGCATGCCAAATTTAAAATTCTCATTATTAGTTTTAGATCTATTTTAGAAGAGATAAGGACGTGTCTTGGCTTTTCTTCAAAATCTTCCACTAAAAAAATTCCTTTTATTTAGCTGATTTTCAAAAGTTTTAGTCTCAAAAATTATTATCCTTGTTTATCTGCTTTTCGTGTTATTTACGTTGTTGCTAATTTTTCTTTACTAAAGAAAAATTACAATTTGAAATTGTAAATTGAAGCATTTATCTAAAAATTTTTTTTTAAATTTAATAAAAAAACATAAGGGTTATACATGTCTTCATATAGCGTACATGTTCAATCACAGTGAATTAGTTCCGTATTTAAAGACTTACGGCGCTGAGGCTTTGACTGATTTTAATGGTAAGAATGGAATTGATTACAGTAGTACAATGAGCAATGATCATCATCTTGTAATCGGTAAAATTCTAAAACAAATAAAATTCTTTGTATTAAAAAAAAACTAAATTTAAAAAAATAGATTTTAACGAATCAAAAATTCAATCACCAGATATTCTGAATGGTAAGCTTATAAGCAAAATAAAAATAAAAACTTAAAAGCTCTTTTTTTAAATAATATATGAAAATCATTGTTTAGAGAGACTATTAAAAAAATTAAAAAATTGTAAAATTTCTATTAATTTATAAAAAAAACAACAACACTTTTTGGCTTTAAAAAAAAAATTCTTTGAGCTTTTTTTGAAATTCACCTTTGAAATTCAATGCGCGCTTTAACTATTAATTTGCCTTCTTTATTTTTTTTTTAAATTCTCCTTTCTTCTAAATTTAAAAACAAAATGATAAATTTTTAAATTTAAAAAGATGCAAGCAATTTGGTAAAGAGGAGCAATTCAGCTCTGGCTACTAAGGACAAAGAATTGAAAGTAAAAAATTCAATTTTTCCAAGTAGTGAAATTTTTTTAAAAAAATTATTTTTCTTTTATTAAAGGATGATTTGGGATTTGCTTCAATGAAAAATCATGACCGTCGAGTCCGACCCAAATTAATTACTTCTAATTTAGCCGAATCACCGTTTAGACGCAATCAACAAGTTCTTGCGCATTCATCACCGCTTAATTCAATTGAAACATCATCGAATTGTATAATGCCACCACCAAAGACTACAGTCATTCAAAAACCAAAACAAAGACAAAATCAGTAGGATTTTAAATTTTGAAAAAAATTTTCTTAAATAAAATATTGAATTTCTTTGTTTGTTTTAGAAATGAAGATAGTCAAATATTGCATGAATCAAAAGAGAATTTATTTATATAAAATTTTTATAATTTTTTTTTTAATTTAAAAATCAACTTTATCTTGATCAATTCTAATAAAAATTTTTAACAAAAAATGGACTTTTTTTTCACGGTAGGTATAACCTCCTATTAATGATTTATTTTTTCTTTTGTGAGCATTAAAATATTAAGGTTGAATTTGTTCTAGATGTTTAAAAATATTTTGAAAAATTCGTTTGTAATTCAAAGATTTTTTCACTCTAAACCTGAAACAAGTTTTCTAATTGAATTTAACACGTTGAGAGCTAGTCCGAGGGAGAATAAAATAGGTGAATTTAGAGCGGAGGGTATACCTGTTCAACTTGAGTATTTTGATTCACATCACTTTTATAAAAGACTAAAATACGAGCAATCTACTTTACCGACTGTCTTAATTTTACCGAGTGGTGAAAATTCTCTTAAAGATTATAAATATTTAATAGGGAGTTTGATTACAGAAAATTATCGAGTCATAGCTTTATCTTTTCCAGGTAATCAAAAATAATTTATTTATTGAATTTGTCTAAATAATTTTTTTTAAAGGGTTTGGTAAAAGTAAATTTTTAAAAGATGAGCATTTATATAAATCAAGTCAATATCAAAAATTATCGATAATCCACGATTTTATAAATTATTTGATACCAAATCGTCAAAAGTAAAAATCTATTCATCTTTTATAAACGATTGTAATTTATATAACGTTATTTTAAGTGAGTTAGACTCAGTGATAGCGTTTAGGGAATGTTGTCATTTAATACCATGGTTAGAAAGCAATACAAGTGGATATTATTCTGGGCATAAATCTATAATTATGGTTAATCCAGCTAGGACTAATAATCTCAAGTAAAAATTAAAAAACACTATATATTAGCAAGACTGAATAAAATGCTTTTCATTGGGGTTAGGGTTGTATAACGTTATTTAGCGTTATAAAATTTTAGTTATTTAGAAGATTTTCTTTAAATTTTTAAAATTAAATTTTTTTTTTGTAAAGTATAAAATTATCGCTAAATGAAAGCTTAATCCTTAAATATGGAAAGTGGTCAATTTTTAAATGGAAAATGTTAAAAAAGATTCGTTCAGAAAATAAAAATCTAAGCGATAACGAAGTCTTAAAATATTTCGATTTGTTAGTATCTTGGATGAACATAAATGAACAATTTGTAAGTACTTTTTTTTTTAAAGAGAGAAGATCTTTGGCCAGCTAGCCGAAGTTTCAATTGAGTCAATTGCGTAGTTTTGATGTTTTTCCCTTAGAAATCTTTAAAATAAATTTTTTAATAATTCAATTTTTAAGATTGATAAATCAAGTAATAGTTTAATTCCTAAATTGAACAAGATGTTGATATTTTTAGATGAAAATAGTGAGCTGTATGATCAAAGTTTAAACAAAAATTTTGAATACTATTTCAATCAAATGCATGGATTTAAGAATTTTGAAAAATATTCTAGTGATTGCATTAAAAATCAAGAAGAGTTAATGAGACTTGTATCACCAAAGTGCCTCAATTTTTTGAAAAAAGTCTAATTTAAAATAAAAAAAAAATTTTTAAAAAAAATATTTTTTCCTTCTTTTCTTTATTTTATTGGGATTATTATTTCAACACAATAAAAAAACTTTTCAACACAAATTGAAACTGATCGTCACAAAATTGAATTTAAAAAATAGAAAAAAAAATTTTGAACACAAAGAAAAATTTCGAAAATTTTTTAACACAAAAATTAAGGAATAAAATAACTTATCAACACCAAATTTATTGAATAAATGCTGAGTAAAATTAAATTGTTTAAATCTAAAAAATATACGTTATAAGTTAAATGGCGATTGTTACAAGTTAATCGCCACCACTGTAGATAAACATTAGTTATTTTGTGTGACACCAATGTATAGTCGATATTCTTTTATGTAACATTAAAAATAGAGTCGATTGGGTCGATGATGTTGGTTTAGGAGTCAAAGAAAATTTTTTCCCATCAATCGAATAGTTTGTGGTTTAGAAAATTTTCTAGATTATTTTTTTGTGTTTTTAGGAAAAAAATTTGTGTTCAAATTTTTTTTCTATTTTTTAAAATTTGTGCTGAGAAGATTTTATTTTGTATTAAATAGTTTTTTTCTATTTTTGAAAAATTTGTGCTGAGAAGATTTTATTTTGTATTAAATAGTTTTTTTCTATTTTTGAAAAATTTGTGCTGAGAAGATTTTATTTTGTATTAAATAGTTTTTTTCTATTTTTGAAAAATTTGTGCTGAGAAGATTCAATTTTGTGACGATCAGTTTCAATTTGTGTTGAAAAGTTTTTTTATTGTGTTAAAAAGGTAGACCCTATTTTATTTATCTTAATTGAATTTTTTCAAGTAAAAGTATCTATATGTACTTGCCAAAAAAAAAAATTTAAAGTAAAAGTATCTACTTGTACTTTTCGAAAAGTAAAATTTCGGAGCTTTAAAATTTTTAAAACTGCTAGTAGAAAATTTAATAAAAATTTGCATTTATCTTAAAAATTCAAAATAAAAAAACTTAAAATCTAAATTTGCAATTTTACTTTATATTATTATTATAAAAAATGTGCTTTTCTAAATTTTAACTTTGTTTCTCTATAATTTTCAAAATATAAAAAAAAACCTCATCATAAATTTTTTAAATTCAAAGTCATTTTTTTAAAAAAAGAATTTGAAAGACTATATAAAATGGGCAAAGTTGGAGAAACTAAGAATCGAGTTAAGGATAGAATTAAATCGGGTAATCACAGTTTGAACCCGGATCGTGCGAATGGCAAAGGCGGTCAAAACATGCGTTCAAAAGCGACTATAGATCGTTTGAACATGTACAAAAATCAAAAACCAGTTCGTAATCGATCTGGTAAAATGATTAAAGCTGCACCATATCAAGGCTGGGGCACGCCCGGTACACAAGCTCGAGTCGAACCGAATAGAAAATGGTTTGGCAATACGAGAGTAATAACCCAATCGGCTTTACAGACATTTCAAGACGAAATGGCTAAGGCTAAATCTGATCCTTATAAACTCATAATGAAACCCACTAATCTCCCAACTACAATTCTTAATGAAAAAGCCAAAAATGAACGAGTTCATTTATTAGAATTCGAACCTTTCGAGAATACCTTCGGTCCAAAAGCTCAACGTAAAAAACCTCAATTAACAACATGTGATTTGAAAGAGTATGCTGATCTAGTCGCTAAAAAAGCCGATGAATACGATGTCGAAAAAGATAAGGATTTAGTTCAAGATAATGAGGGTGTTACTGATGAAGCAATGTTTGCTTTATTTAAAGCAGGTCAAAGTAGACGTATTTGGGGTGAGTTATACAAAGTTATCGATTCTTCTGATGTAATTATTCAAGTATTGGATGCACGTAATCCAGAAGGTACTAGATGTAAACAAGTTGAAGCTTATATCAAAAAAGAAAAGAGTCATAAACATATTATTTTTGTTATGAATAAATGTGATTTAGTTCCAACTTGGGTTACAGTAAGTGTTTTAAAAATATTTATTTGTCATTTATAGGGTTTAAAAAAAAATAAAAATTATTGAACTTTCCTCATAATGCAAAGATTATTTGAACCAATTGTTTTAAGCTCATTAAAATGTTTCTATTTAAGATTATGTACAGAAAATTAAACAATTTTTTTCAATTTTAATCAAACTAAACTAATTGTTAGATTACTTAAGTATTGAATTATCTGAAATAAAAACTGTTCAGACAATGTAGTTTTAGAATATTTTTTCTTTTTAATATTCTGGGTTAGTGGGTTTTTCTAAAAATAGAAACAAAAAATTGTGTATTAACTGTTCAATAGCAATTTTTCGGAGCTTCTTAAACCAATCTTGAGCAATTAGTTGAACAAATAGCTTTATTTAATGTTTTTAGAATAGAACATTGTCTTAAACATTTCTTAAACACTGGTCTTGAACAGTTTCGAAACATCTGAACTCTTCTTAAACATTCTGACAGTTTATTTCAGAGATTTGCTCTAGAACGACTTTTAAAAATCACTTATAAATGTATTAAGTGTACGTTACGGTAAGAAAGGGATGGACAATTTGTACTGGGTCATTTTCGACTCATTTTGACCTTTAATGTTATTTTTTTTATTTTATAAGAGTTAATAAAATTTTTAGAAAAATCAAAATTTTTAAACTATCAATTTTTTAATTTATTTTTTTAAAATTTTTTCTAGCAAAAATGGGTTGCTGTATTATCCCAAGAGCATCCGACTTTGGCTTTTCATGCAAGTCTTACAAATCCTTTCGGTAAGGGTGCATTAATTCAACTTCTTCGTCAATTTGGTGCTTTACACAAAGATCGCAAGCAAATAAGTGTTGGTTTCATTGGTTATCCAAATACGGGTAAAAGCTCGGTAATCAATGCCCTAAGAAAAAAGAAAGTATGTAATGTAGCTCCAATTGCTGGTGAAACTAAAGTCTGGCAATACATAACACTAATGAAGAGAATCTATTTAATCGATTGTCCTGGTGTAGTTTATCCACATGGTGATACAGAGACAGACATTGTTCTAAAAGGCGTAGTACGTGTCGAAAACATCCCATCGCCAGAAGATCACGTCGAAGAAGTTTTAAAACGAGTTAAAAAAGAATTTATACAAAGAACTTATAAAATATACGAATGGGAAGATCATGTTGATTTCTTGGAAAAGTTAGCCTGTAAAACTGGTAAATTAAACAGAGGTGGCGAGTCGAATATTAGCAGTGCTGCCAAAATGGTTTTGAATGACTTTCAACGTGGTAAATTACCTTATTATGTTAGACCACCTGGCATTACTGATGATGAAGAAGTCACTGAGAATAAAAAAGCTGAAGAACAAGCTAAATTAGACGCTGAAAACAAACAAAAGAGTGGAGAAATAGAACAAGATGAGAAAGCCGAAGAGGATCAAGGTGAAGTAGAAGCGCCAAAATTGGAAGAAAACCCAGAAGAAGACGACGAAGAAGAAGAAAATAATAAAACAGACAAAAAAGAAAAGAAGAAAAAAATTAAGAATCAAAGTGTTGATAAGAAACTGAAAAAAGTTTTGGACAAAAAAGAAAATAAGATTAAGAAAAGATTTAATTATGAAGAAAATAAAAAAAGCAAACGAAATAATAAATAAAAATTTAGTTAAATTGAAATATATCTTTTTTGTTTTTCATATTTTTACCATATCCCAACATAATTTCGGTAAGGTATTCTTAATTCGTAAGATTTTATTAAGATTTAATTATCTTAAAAATGAAAAGTATATTTCATATTTTCAAGATACCAAAATTCAATTATAATTTCTACGAATTCAGGAAAGACTTTCATTTTAGACATTTAATAAGCAATAAATTTTAGAACATATAATTTAGATCAAGATTTTTTTTAAGTACTAGAGAAAATGTCTAATGAAGAAATATTCAAAAACGAACAAAAAGACCTCATTTTTTATCTAAACGAATATTATAAAGTATCTATTCCACATGAAAAATCTTGTGATATTCTTAATTTGTATAAAAAATATGAACCGTTGATTAATACGAATAAAATAATCGAATATCAATTCATAAAACTCTTAAACAAAAGTTTAAATTATGAAAAATTCATAGGGTTAGATTTTTTTGAAGAATTGCTTGAGCTCAACCCTTCAATTTGTTTAAAATGTCTTAAAACTTTAATTAAAAGCACAAAAGCAAAAGATTTAAATACGAATGAGTTAATGTCCTTATTCAAAAAATTAACCGACTCTTATCCATCTATAGATTATCTCATTTTTGTCAAATCAATTCTTAAGTATAATTTAATCATCAAGAATGAAGAATTCGATGAAAATTTAAAGTTATTTTTTATCAATTTTGATTTAAAAAATCTCTTAGAGAATCATAAATTTTATGTATTTTCTAAATATTTAAAATGTGTGAGTCTGTATGTTGATAATAAGAAGCATTTTTCCAAAGAGCTCCTTGAAATGTTCATCAAAAGTGGTATTATCGATAAAGTGGAAAAACTAAATTGTGATGAAGAGATCAAAGAAGATTTAATAGTAAAATTTTTAATTTTATCTGTCGAAATTTTATTCAAAACAAAGCCCGACGATCTTAAAGATTTAAATGTAAAACAATTATTTTATCAAAATAATAAATTACGACTGTATTTAATATTTTCTGGTAAAGACGATGATTTGGTAATAGATTTTTGTTTATTATGTCTTAAAGAAGAATTAAAAAATAGTCAAATAATTGAGAATTATTTCGATTGTGATTTGTGTAGTGATGTGTTATTCACTAAACTTTGTGCTTGTATTAAATTTGACTATCAAGTATTAATTGATTGGCTAATTACGAATGAAACCAATTTTTTGGAATATTTTTTGAAATATTTAAAGACTTTAAATTCAAAAATGAGTCCTGAATTTAAGAGACAAACGATCAAAAAAATGCTACTTGAGAAAGAAAGATCAACTAAAAAATTCGATGATGATTTTAAAAAAATGCTGGAATTATTAAAACAAATCGAGACCAAAATGAAAGCATTAAAAAGGTCATTTCCTTATAATTGTGCGCCTTTAATTAGACTTTTGGAAAGTATAAACTTATCTGGATAATTTTATTTTAATAATTCAAAAATAACTTAAATCATCCGAATTATCCCTGAAACCATTTTTAAACTTTGATCCTTAATAAAATCGAAAAAAAACCCACGATTTTAAAAAATAAAAATTCGTCCATGATTAACTGTCTAAACCTTTTTTTTTTAACATTCGAGAAGCCAGTCGATTTTCCTAAAAATTACAATAAGCGTAATTTTTAAGAATTAATGTTATATTTTATATAAATGGCAAGTTTTTTTAAATTAGATTTTTTTGATGTACAATTTTACTCAAAACAGGTCAGAGAATGGAAGATATGTCCTAGATAAATTTTGCTGCTGAAATCAAACCTGAATTAATCTATGGCAAATTTTTTTTTTACGTCTACGAAATATAGTCCATCAATTATCATTGAAGTAAAATTCACAGCTAGGTAAAATCTATAAATTCAATAGATCTAATGTTAGTTCGCAAATCCAGTGGCGGATCCACGGTATGGCGAACTCTGGCCAATTATAATTACGATTCAAGTTCTTGAATAAAAAATTAATGTTCTTTATATTTTTAATTTAAAAATATAAAGATTAAATTTTATTTAAAAATTTAAAAAATTTTTTCTATTAAAAATAAAATTTTAGTCTATTAATCAAAAAATACGCTTATGTGCCGCTTAAGTTGCTGGAAAAAATCCTTATTACTCTTTAGAAAAAATTTTTTGCAGACTTATCCTTCATATATAGTCTATTTTGATCATTGTTTACAAAATTTACACCGGAATTCCAAATAGTAAAAATTTTAAATAAAAATAAAAACTATTGCTTTTTAAGACACCGCCTATAAAAAATTTATGAAAAATACAAATTCCTAGCGGATTCAAGGGTCGGGATCAAGTCCGCACTCCTGACACAAAAAAGTTCCACTCAAAAAAAAAAAATATTATTCTAATTTTTTTCAAAAGTAAGACTAAACGAATTTTGTGAAATCAATGACAATTTAAAATATTTGATTGTCTCCCGAGTAAAAAATTAATCAATAAATTTATCTGTGATATATCATGTGAAAAATTTTTTTTATTTATCTGCCGATTTCAAATTTAAGACGATACTTTTAGTCAACTAATGATAAATAAGATGTGTAAGAATAGATTTTGAATAGCATTTGGCAAAGAGTTTTATTAAACCTTTTGTAAGTCCGTCAAGGAAATATTATATAACATAAGTTTGCAATGTTGTAAATATGAGACATCTATTCGAACTTGAGTAAAAAATAAAATATTTCAAATATCAAAATATTTATTTTTAATTTATTTGTTGGGTTACGACTACATTTTAAGGCCGTCATCGAATTTCAGAAAATAGTCAATTATTATTCGCCTCTTTATTCCTGTTTCATTAACTAATTTTTTTTACCCAGAGATACCCAGGGCCGCTCCGAACGGCATACGCCTTCTTTTCAGCCTTAGCATATTTCAAAGATAATTTTTTCAAACAATAATATTAAAAGTATATCTCCAGAAGTTTTCCAAAATAATTCGACTTTGGAAGAACTTCTATTTGATGGCAATCAAATTGAGACAATCCAAATAGGTATTTTTGATGGATGTCCAAATTTACAAATATTGGATTTTTCCAATAACAAACTTGTATCCTTTTCGTTAAATATATTTCCAAATTCATTAACAGAATTAATAATTGAGAAAAATCAAATAAGTTCTCTACCAGTTGGAATATTTGATAACCTAATTAATTTACAAACAATTAATTTAGGGTATAATAAATTGAAAAGCCTAGACGAGAATGTTTTTGTTCACTGTACAAACTTAATAAATATTGCTTTAAATAATAATCTATTGGAAAGTCTTCCAAGTGGAATAGTTTCTAAACAAACAAACTTATCAATGTTATTCTTGTCAAATAACAAAATAAAATATCTACCTGGAAATCTTCTTCAAAAAAATATTTTTCTAAATATGATTCACATGGATAATAATCAAATAATCGAATTGGATGAAATTTTTTTTCAAAATTGTCCGAACATATCAGAAATTAAAATTTTCGATAATAATCTAAAAAATCTTTATACAAACTTGTTTCCTTGTAACATATTAACCGAATTGAATTTGGAACATAATCAAATAGTCTCACTTCCAATTGGAATATTCGATAATTGCATAAATTTAATAACTTTAAATATTTCATCAAATAAATTAATTTCACTTGATAAAAACTTATTTAAAAAATGTAAATCAATAGCTCATATCTTTTTAAACAATAATCAACTTGAAAGTGTTCACAGGAGAATTTTTTCCCAATTAAATCTATTATTAACTATTAGTTTATCAAACAACAAGTTAAAGTATGTTCCATATGATTTATTACATAAAAACATCGAATTAGTCGAATTTTATATAAATAACAATGAAATAGAAGAATTTGATGAAGATTTTTATTCGAATTGTGAGAAAATTTACGCACTAGATTTTTCTTATAATAAATTAACAGCAATACCAAAGCGCCTTTTTCATAATTTATCCCGGCTAGTCTCTATTAATGGAAGAAATAACGAAATTGAAACTCTACACCCCGAAAATTTTAATTTCGATAATTCATTAAAGTTTCTAGACTTTAGATTTAATAAGATCAAACATCTTTCTTTAAACATATTTGATTATTTGAGTCCAACATGCTTAATTGATTTTCAAAATAACATCGATAATGAAAATATTGGATTCTTGTTTCATTATATCTTTGAATTTATTAAACTTAGTTCGATTAGACAATATAAAACTTACATTCAAAAGTATCAACATACAATTGGTTTGACTTATAAAACAAATTTATCTTATAATCATGTAACAGATTTTGAACGAGTTAAAAATAAATTCTATTTGGTTAGAATAAATGATGAAAAAATGTTGAAAGAAATTTTATTCATGATTTATTTGAGCAAATCGAATTTTAATTATAAGTCGGTTGTATGCAGTGATATAATAGATAGTGAAACAAGTTTAACAAAACAAGAATTTGAAAATAAATTGGAAGATTTAGAAAACTTTGATATAAGTGTACTAGATTTTTTAATAAGTCTACCATTTGTGACAAACGAATCGATAATGTCGTTAAAAAATGAATTTATAAAATATTCAAAAAACAATCCAGCAACAATTAATTTAGAGTTTAAATTATTTTCAAGTAAAGTAATTACATTTTTTTACATGAGAAACGATTTGGAATTAGTAGAAACTTTTTTTTCAAGTGATAAAATCAAGTTATTTTTAAAGAATCACGATCAAACAGTAATCGCAGGTATCAAACGATTTATTTATTTCGATAAACAAGAGCGTTTCATAGAGTTTTTTGAAAAAATTGAATTCTCAAAATGTTTCGAAATAGTTTTGAAAAATAAAAATGAAGACTTGGCAATTCATTTGCTTCTAGTTTTTATTTTTATCAAAGTTTATTCGAACTCTAATGAAAGAAGAGAATTCGAAAAAGATTTCTTAAATAAAAAGTTCTTATTGGCTATATTCAAAGAAAATTGGTTCAAATTAATCGAATTTATACTTGATTACTCATTTATATTAAAAGATGTTGATGATGAAATAATCTGTTTGTACGAAAAAGAGACTTCCATTACTTATTTTGACGAATGCAATAAAATAATAAAGACGAATAAAATAACAGAGTCAAGTGACCAAAATATAAAACAAGAAACTTTTACTGATGATAAAAACCTAAAAAATAATAAAATTGGTCATGACATTTATTCATTAGACTATGATAAAGACATGCTTACTATGATTAATCTTCTTCATTATAACAAATTTCTTCTGCATACAACAGTAAAGAAGATATTGGATAAAAGATGGGAAAGTGTACCAAGACTGTTCTATTATTTCAATTTGATTTTATATTTGATTTTTATTCTATTTTTTTCAATCTATCTTGAACTTTTTAAATACATGGATCGAAATGAGTCACTTATTACAGCTTCTTTGGTAATTTCAACAGTGATTGGAATTTATTTTTATATAATTGAGTTAATTGAACTTATAGATTCTTTTGTTACTAGGAATATTATTATTTATATAACAACGCTAAGAAATGTTCTAGAATTAACTCATTTACCAATCCTTTTTGTGTCATTGTTTTTACCAGAAAAATCAAGTTTTGATCTCAAATCTTCTTTCCTAGCTTGTTCTATATTTCAATCTTATATCGTTTTATTAATTAAAATGAACAAATTTTGGTTAATTGGATCATATGTTAATGTATTTGGTAATGTCATAAAACGATCATTACGTCTAATTATTATACTTTTTATATGCATGATCGGATTTTTGCTGGCTTTCCGAACAAGAACTGTAAATTATCAAGGACAGATTGCGGATGAAAATCTAGTTGTTTATTTGAATAGCTCATTTGAACTAAGTTTATATCGTCTTATGATAATGACGATTGGAAATGTGGGAACTGATGATATGGGAATTGATAGAATAAATGATAATCTAATAAATTTCTTCGTTTATTTATTATTTATATTTTTAATGCCGATTTTATTTTTAAATATATTTACAGGTATTTCAATTGATGAGATTAAGAATTTAATCGAAAATTGCGATGCTGAAAATATATCGAACAAAATTGAGTACACGAAAAAGTTTGATAAAATTGTTAAAGTTGTTTTTGAAGACAAAAACTGTTTTAAAAATTTTTTTTATTATCCATTTTTTTTCATCTTTGCAAGCATAAATATGATCTTGGTCAAAAAGAGAAAACTTATTGACAAGTTAACTTTTTTTGAAAATTTTGACGAAAAATGTTTTTTTTCATATTTTAAAGAGTGTAAAAACAGGTACAATGTTAAACGAAAAAGTTCAAATTTCGAAGATAATTAATAAAAGATTTTTAAAAAAATTAATTTTTATCTTAAAACTAGGAAAGGGTTCCTCTTTTTACCTTACTGTTTTCAAATCAAAATATACAAAAAATAATTTAGAATTTTGTAAAACATAGAATCAATTTCAAAATAAATATCGAATCTACAGTACAAAGCTAAATAAAGTTAACCGCGTGTTTGAGTAGTGGATCTCATCAAATATCAAATTCGTTTTGGCTTAGCATTTATTTTTGAGAAATAAATGGATTTTAAAACCAAGTTAAGCTTATTATATAAATTAAAAAAATCTAAGTTTTGATTCATTAAGCTTGCAATCAAATTAATTACATACTTGGTCGAGTCGATTAACCCTTGGTTCTTTGGCTAAAAATGGTGTTCAATAATTTCTAATGAAGTTTTCTAATTGTATAAAGTAAAATCGATGTACAATTTCTTACTTAAAAAATCTATCTGTTTGCAAAATGATGTATTTGTTTGATCAAATTTACTATAATAGCTTTTTAGATAGTTAAATATTTCGGTACAAACATTGTTTTTCATGTCTTAAGAAAATAATTTATAGAGCTTTCATAGAATCAAGGCCAATGGCGTTCCTAAGTTCTTTCATTTTTGAGTATTTTTTTTATACCAATTACCTGTTTAACAAGTAAGTTTTGTCTAATTTCTATTTCCTTTAACTTTGATTCACTAATAAGGACATTGTCAAGAACATATCTAAAGATTGATTGACAGTAAGTTTTGAACAAAAATGACACAAGAAATCGGTTGAGCATTTTTGGTTTACAACCCAAACCATACAACGAGTAAAGTGCTTTTTCAACAGACTTCCACTTGTTCTCCAAAAACTCATTAATGTAAGCTTGGTTTCAAACTGGTAAACCAAGATATATAAAACCGGAAATATTAGGTATTATTTTACCGTTCAAAATAAATTTGGAGTCAAAATTTACTTTCGATTTAAAAAATGTGACCGCGACCGATTTGAAAGCATTAAACTCTAGTTTCCAATTGTTTGCAAAATCTTCACACTCAGATACAGTTGAGACGCTTTAATTCGAACATCGTTTATCCGAACAATTCGCTTTTCGTACTATATTCCTATATTCCTATATTCTCTTACCCCTTCGCTAATACATTACATTAAAATATAATTCGATAATTCGAACCAAATTTTCGGTAAAATTTGACATTCGAACTTTTTTCCTTAAAAGATTTTAAATTTCAGTGTGTGTATTTTGTTTTTTTTAATCGAACTATTTATTTAGAGAAATATATTTGAATATAGTTATTAAACAAAAAAATATTTTTAGATAACGAAAGGTCATAGTAACATTTAATATACCTTAATTTACCTTGATTATCGTTCAAAGAATTCATATTTAACCTTCTTGAAAATTTATCCTATCAACATGTGCCACTTTATCTAATATGCTTATGGGTTTGATCGATATTTATACATTTCGAATACGAAAAGGTTTAAACGTTTTACTCAAATTAAAAATATTAATATCAAGGTAATACAATATATTCTACTAATAAGTACTCTCTTAAATATAAATATATTTTTATTCTGTAATTTTGAAACATGTGATTTGTCAAAGCAAAACTATGGTTTAAGATACAAGCTCAGGATATTTCAAGATTGTTTTTACATGTCAAATACTCTAATTGGTTTGTTACTTAATGCATCACTTATTAGATTTATGGTAAAAAATGAATTTAAAAAATTAAATTTGATAAAAAATAGGAAGCAAAAAAACTTCCTAAAAATAAAAATTTTGATAGTAATTAATTGCCTTGTGATTTTAATTTGTCGTTTATAGTGAATGCATACGGCCAAAATGATTTGACTTTAAGAATTGAAAGTGATTTTTTCAAATTTTTATTGGGAACAAACATTTCGTTTATTTTGAATTTTTTTGAAAATTTACTTTTGAATAAGAAATTTCGTCAAAAAATGATTAATTTCTGCAGAATCAATTTAAAAAATCTTTCCATGTTTCTTAATCGAAACCAAAAAGTAAATTTAATTAATTTTATAAAGATTATAAAATCTTTAATCCTTAAAAATTATTAAATTACAATTTCAAATGCTATTCTGTGTATAATATCTGTGTTCATATTTTATTTATTTTAAGTATAAGTGAAACAAACGTATTTATTTAATTTTGTAATCAATTAGAAAACTTGTCTATAGAGAGAGATTTCTACTAAAAATTGATCATAAAAAGTAGGCAGTTATGATGAATTTCTTATTTAGCTAATTAAATTTTTCTTATTTTATTGTCAAATAAATTTTTAAAAATAATAAATCTAACGTAATTGCTCGATTTTTAAGACATGTCATTATATGAGGGTATTCGGTTTTTATGACAGGGTGTTATAACATTAAAAAGATTACACAGTGACATGTCACTATTTTTATCAATGACATGTCATAAAAATCGAGCATTTACGTTAATAACTTTTAATATCAAACTTCTCATAATCTTACGACAAGTTAAGAAACCTTAAAAAGCCGTAACAAGCTTAAATTAGTATTTTTCTATTTCTAATTCCTTCTAAATGGAGCCATGTAAGTCGAAAATAAAAAGTTTAAGTTTGCCTTGGACGATAGTCTGAATAACTGTTTAAAATACGTCTTTCCATTCTGTCTCTATTTCATTAAATTCATTTTTGTTCTATTTCTTTTAAGAAAGATGATTTTCATTATGTTTACCAGTTTAAGAGAATCTTGTTTAATTTAGAAAGTAATTTTTGGTGTTGAACTAGATCAATGTATATGTATCTGTAAGTTCTTTTTCAAAATAATTTATGATCTTAAAGCTTTTTACTGTGTTGTTCAATAGTAAACTATAATTAGCAAGTTTTTTTTCAATTAAAGTTTTTTGATCTTCAATTTTACATAAAAAACGCCAGAGAATGAAAAATATTTTAATTAAGAATTCGGCCACAAATCAAGCATGAAAAAGTCTCTTACTTAATTTTCGAGAAAAAACTGCCCTTTTCTCTTGTATTAACTATATTTTGGGCTTGAACTGATGACTAATTTAGTTTTGAATAATTAAAATTTTAATTTTTTTTTCAAAGAAGACAAAATGCTAACATCTCTAAGGCATGTGTGTTTACATAATTTACACTTTTACATCGAAAAAAAGCCAAAATTTAGAAGACAGTTTTATTCTTCGAATTCAAGTAAAAGACTTATTCAGGCTTTATTTGTGGCAAATTTCTAAAACAACATTATACTTTTACCGTATTACCTCATATAGAAGGTCAGGCCGGTTATTTTTTAAATTCTTTTATTCGAAAATTTTTCGATGAGATAATTTGACTAGACTTGTATTCGAAGCATTGGATGAAAATGTATTTTTGTTAACTCAAATTTTATTTTGCATTATTTTTTTCAAAATTGTCTAGTATTTCACTCGAATAAAACACGTTTTTTCCCTCAAATACAAGATCCACTATTCTACTTGAGAGCGCTTCTTTTTGATGTAACGTATTGTCTCGATTTTAAGAACATGTCACTAATTACGAGTACTCGGTATTATTGACATGTTCTTATTTATCGAACACTGGATTTCAAAACGCTATAAGGACATGTCACTAATAACGAAAATGGGTAGAAAATGAGGTTTTTTTGAAATTTTAGTTTCGCAATTAGTGACATGTCATTAACGGTTATTGACATGTCGTTGATGGTCAATGACATATCAAAAAACCTGGAAAGTAGCGGAAATACAAATATTTTATTTATTTTTAATTTAGAAGATATGAAATTTTTAATTTATGATAGTCATTACTTAAATTATCTTAATCTTTACTTTGTATCTGAAATATCAAAGCTGTTCCGAATAGTTAAGAACCTTTAAATATTTTTTATATTTTTTTTCCCCTTTTTTGTAACAATTTGAGAGCATTGTTTTAACGGTATTTCTTTTTTAGTGTTTATTCGTAACTTTGATTTAGATATTTAGAAAATAAAATACAACAATTCGTAATTTTTTTTTTAAACAGTATATTATTTTTTTTAAAGTAAAGATAAAGATAATTTAAGTAATGACTATAATAGATTAAAAATTTCATATCTTCTAAATTAAAAATAAATAAAATATTTTTATTTCCGCTACTTTCCAGGTTTTTTGATATGTCATTGACCATTAACGACATGTCACTATCCTCTGAAAATCAGCTTGGAAATCATTAAAATCATCATTGGCCTGACTTAATAGGTTCAGTGGATTTATTGATTTTTTTGAACAAAAATTAGAAAATCTTTACTTAAGGGAAATTAATTTTAAGTAAATTAAAGTTAAAAATAGAGTGATTAAAAATTTAAAGAGGAATATATTGAACAAAAGGCGGGAAAGAGCGGAACCCTCTCCTAGTTTTTTAAAAATCTTTTTGAATTTTTTTTAAAGCTTTATGTTTGTCAATGGGTTGGGCTTGTTCAAAAAGAAAATATTAACCTTTTTTTTTATTTCAATGCAGTCAAATTATTATAAATTCTAGACTTTTTTCGCTCAAAATTTCAAATTTTGAACTCTAAAAGTATGTTTTATTTTTCATTTGTAAGCATATAAATTAACATAGAAATTTTCATTTTAACAAATATTATAATCTAACTTTTTTGAAAAATTAAAATGCATATTTCAAATGTCAATAATGACCAAATGTTTCAAGATTTGTGTTCAAATGCAAAAAGAGTTTCTATGACATTTATAAGAAGCGATTACCCTTTCAAGATATTTATTATTTTTATAATGGTTTTCGAGGCTTATAGAATAATAAATCGCTGGCGAAAAAGAAAAATCTCATCAATAAGATTTGTTCAATTGATTTTAGATAGATTGTTTAGTGTTGCAAATGGAATTAATGGATTAATTGTTGGTATTAAGATAGGGGAATTTTTTGGTTCTTTCGGTATCTATACCGGAGCATTTATATTTAGTTTTTTGGCAATTTTTATCGGAGGTGTACTCTTTGAATGGATATTTTGTAAACTGTTTGAAATTCCATTTGATTATAAAATAGAAAATGCTTTTAATTTCATTGGATTAAAATATGATGCTTCAAATGAGCAAATAAATGAAAGATATGAAGATTTAAATAGGAAATATAGAAAATTTGAAGATAATGTAAATATTCAAAGACTTGAAAATTCAATGTTAATAATTAAAAATTTTAAAAGTGTACCATTAATAGTTTAACTTGTTATTTTTTTTATATACATTATTTTGCTTAATTTTTTGAAAAATTCTTGAAAAAAATAAAATTTTTCAACGTTTTTTTTTTCTTTATTTTTGTATCTGGCAAAAAATTTTCAAATAAAAATTCTAAATATCTTTGTAATTTATTTCTTTAAAAGAAAAATAATTATTTTTCTTAAATGAAATAATACTTCGTTATTTTTGATTTCAAGATCTTTTATAGTTCTTAGCAGTTCTTAAATTTTAGCCATCTAAAAAAGAGATCTTACAAGGTTTTGTTTACTTCCATTTCGAAAAATTAATTTAAAATAATACCATATGTGTTCTGATATCATTTCTCTATTTAATGAAAAAAACATTTAATCTTTTAGTATAAAAGCTCTATAACCCTTTTCAATTTATATTTTAAAAAGAAACTCTAAAGTTAATTTTGAAAATTATTGAAAATCTTTCAATTTGATTAAAAAAATGGAGGGAATATTTTAGAAAGGGACACTTTTACGATTAACGATAAATAAAGCACAGCTATTGAAAAAGTGGCGTAGCCGTACCGAACTCAATAATCAAAACTCGTTGAACAAAAAGAATTTTCAAAATAATTAAAACGGAAAAAAATAGTTAAAATAAAATTAAGCTCAATGATTTTTTTTTTAAAAATTTTCGGTTTCGGGTAAAAATTAACTTTTTCCGAGAATTAATTTAAGAAGCTCCAGATTTGGGCAAGTTAAAATTTTTTGTCGATTTTCTTTTTCTAATTTTTTTTTTCAACAAAAACTTCTCTGCAAAGCACTTAAAAGTACTTTTGCCAACAAAAAAATTATTACGTAGTGAAGCAAAGTTTGCTGAATCTGGTTTTGAAGTCTGCACAAATTGTTGCATTTTTACATGAAATTTTTCGGAATAAAAATTTAATACTTTATTGTCAATCACCAGATGAAGCAAAATTTGCTCCAAAATTATTTAATAGAAATTTAAAAAAAAACTTATAAAGAAAATCGACAAAAAATTTTAACTTGCCCCAGATTTGTACCAAGGTGTATCGATGGATTACAGTAAAACTTATTTTCTCAATTATTTTGCTTATAATAAGTTTCTGAAATCTTTTTTTTAAGACGTTGTGAATATTTATTACAAAAACAAATAACAAAAATAAAAATCTTTAAAAAATTTTTTTGACAAGTGTAAGCAAAGTATTAAATATGCGGCGTTTGGTACGGTTTTCGTTTCTAAGTATGGTAGGATGTACGGTTTGGCTACGGTACGATTCAGTATTAATTCAAATCGCCATTATTTCATTAGTCATCAATAAAAAAATTGATTAGAAAAGGATTATCAATTATTTAAGTACTTTTCTTTTAAGCCTTTAAATCAGAGACAATTCTTAATAATGAAGAGAAACCCAAAAACCGTTAAGAACGGATGCTTGAAAAAACGCGCTGAATATGAACTTCTTTTTTCATGTCCTTTGGCGAAAAATCATCACTTTTAAAGAGAATAAAATGGATTTTTTAATAAAAAAAAATTGACAAAAAATTAGAATAGAAAATCGTTAAAAAACGTGGAAATTTTTATTTTGGACGGTTTAAAAAAAAAATACCAGTTTAAACCAGAGTTCCGTTCGAGTCACAAGTCACGAATCACAAGTCTGGACAAGACTCGGACTCGTTTTTTTTTCCAGTAAAACTTTCAGCCGCTCAGAATCTTTACATTGCTATCAATTAAGTAAAAAATAAAAATATAAAAAATTTCTGAACGAATTTAATGAAAAGGACTTTTTTGCTTAGAATCGAAATTTTTTGAACTAATTTGACAAAAAAAATTGTTTTTTTTTCATGTTAAATAAAAATTCAATGTGTTAAAATATCTTTTTTTGACTTTGACTTTATTTGAAATTTTTCTAAATATACTAGTCTGACTCGGAGCCTTAAAAGACTCGTAAACAACTCTGGTTTAAATCTTATTTTTAGCCATGGCAAATGAATTCAAAATTTTCAAGGATCCCAAAAAACATCTTATTTTTAGACTTATAAATTACTTATTACTAACCAGTTAGTAAATGAAGCCTCAAATAAAACCCAACTAAAAGGAAACGCGGTGTCAATTTGACACTTTTTCAAATTTTAAACGCCATTTTTTCATTAACCATCACTCAGATGTTTTTATATTCATTCTAAAGCTTTAATAAAGAACTTTTGTAATTTTTTGAGCATTTAATTAATAAAGTCAAATATTTCGGTAATATTAAATCCAAAAAATAAAATGTTAAGTAAAGAATATTTTAATTTTGCTGAAAATTTAATAATAACCATTAAAAAAGAAAATTTATCTAAATTTTTTTTTTGCAAAATTCTTCAAAAATCACAATTTTTATTCTTTAAAAAAAAATCTATTATCTTATCATTATACTTTTGAGAATGCAATAAGATTACAGTATTTAGAAAATTGAAATAAAAAAAAACTCGTCTCTATGAAATGAAGTTTAAATTTTTGTTGATTTGTTTCATAACATGCCTTCTTTGCCATAGAATATCAACATCTGATTCAACAAATTCAACAATTACATTTCATACAAATTCAACTAAAAGTATTGCTATCACACTCAACAATATCAAATGTAAAAAATGTAAATTAACTAAACTTGGAGAAATATCTCATCTTATAAACTTAACCATATCATTGGACACTTTCTACCCACATTATTTTATCTATTTTAAATTGACTGATACAAACGAACCATTATGCTCGGACTCAATATCGAAAAAATCTTTACAATTAAATGAAAAATCAATTTATAAGACACAAATCGATGTTTTAAACGATGAAAAATACAATTGTAATTTTTTAACTGTTTATCCTGGGATTGAGAATGTATACAACCCGCTGATAATAGTCATGTCAATATTATTAGGTTTAGCTTTTTTATATCCTGTTATCAAACTAGGTTATACAAAATACATGCATAGAGTTTCAAATAGTTATATAGGTATGGATCAACCGATTATTAACGAAGATCATGAGGGTCTCTTACGACCTCAAACACAATCGACACGAGTTAAAAGCATTGATGTCTTAAGAGGAATTTGTCTAAGTATTATGATATTTGTAAATTATGGAGCTGGTGGTTATGCCGTGTTGGATCATGCAGTATGGAATGGATTGAACTTAGCTGACACAGTATTTCCATTATTCATTTTTTTAATGGGTGTTTCATTACCCTTATCATTTAGGGGTCAATTGAGACAAGAAAATTTTTCAATATCAAAAATTTTACAAAAAATTTTCAAACGAACTTTGCTATTATTTTTTTTTGGACTAGTAACATCGAATTCGTCGGATTTAAAGCTAAATGAGTTAAGAATTATGGGTGTCCTACAACGATTTTCTATTTCTTATTTAATTAATTCACTAGTTGAATTAGTATGCTTGAAATTTAATAACTACGAGTACAATTTAATGAATAGAAATGAGGAGAAATTTATTGAATTATTCCGTTATCCAATCCAATGGTTAACATCTGGATTTTTTGTATTAATTTGGTTATTATTGACATTTCTTTTACCGTTTGATAATTGTAAGCCCGGGTATTTGGGTCCAGGTGGTCTACACGAAAATGGTTCTCATTTTAATTGTACTGGTGGTGCAGCTGGATACATTGATCGTAAAATTCTTGGATTAAAACACATCTATCAATCACCAACATGTAAAATAGTTTATAAAAATACAATTGGTTATGATCCAGAGGGTTTATTAGGAAGTTTAAATAGTTGCGTTTTGACAAGTCTAGGAGTTTTAACAGGACATATATTTATACATTATCAAGAGACTGCGAAAAGAGTGGCTAGATTTATGTTTTATGGAGTTTGTTTAGGTCTTATTGGTCTTAGTTTGTGTAAATTTAGTATTGATGATGGTTGGATTCCAATTAATAAAAATCTTTGGTCATTAAGTTTTATTCTAGTCATGGCATCTATTGGTTTGATATCTCTGAGTATTTTGTACATATTTGTCGATGCTTTTAAATGGTATACTGGAACGCCATTTTTATACATGGGTAGAAATTCTATTGTTGTTTATATTGGACATATAGTTTTTGGTAATTATTTTCCGAATTTGAATTTTGGTGATGGGCATCTAGCTGTTCTTCTAAATAATGTCTATTGGGTTTGTGTTTGGTTTTTTGTTTCTGGTTATATGAATTTTAAACGTATTTATATTAATTTTTAATTTTATTCAACCCTTTTTTAAATAAATATTTTTTGAAAAAACTGTTTAATATACTCGATAATGTTCTTAATTGGTGTGCGGAGTAGGTCGACTTAAAAATCTAAAAATGAATTTTACCAGATATGACTTGAACAAATTGAACAATTGACCAACTTGTCACTTAAAACGCACTATAGACCAATTTTACTTGATGCAAATCGATTCAGCTCATCGAGATATGGAAACTTTTTTTTTTAATGAAACATTTTTTTTTAAAAAGTTTGAATTAGATTAGCCAATTAATCCATATTTAATTAGATTTATAAAGTAAACATACAGAAAAAAAGCCCCGGCGAATTCGCCTGATCTAAATCCTATAGAAATTATTTGGTCAAGCTTAAAAAAATACCTAAAGAAAAAAATGTGTCGAAATATCTGTCCAAGGAATAAAAGAATTTTGCGAAACCGAATTAACTCAAGAAAAATTAAGATTTTATATTGAATAGCTATAGTGCCCCAAATCATAAACTGTAGTCCTACTTATAAATTTAGAGTCTAACTACATTCCTCTGACTTCACCTTTCTCAATGAATTTTATTTTTAAATTAAAGCTAATGAGCTTCTCTACAGCTTTAGGGAACCATTTTTTTAAAAATGTTTATTATCTGAGGTTAAAATTCAAAAATAATAAAAAATGATAGCTCAGTAATTACGGTTTATGATTTGGGGCACTATACAAATAAAAAAAAATAACGATATTTAAAAATTTATTAATTTTTTTAATTTTATTTTGGAATTTTAGAAGAGATTCTTTAATTTTTTCAGTTCCTGAGTTTATAATTACATAAAAGTTGTCAAATAATGATCTGGTGAGTGTTTTATACAAGTTAATCTTTGTTGATAGTGAATTTGTCAACTTAATATTTTTAAGTCTTTTTAAAAGATTTATTTTGCGAACCCTTTTTTTCTATTGATACCTAATGTTCTCTGAAATTGATTTTCGGGTCTAAGGTAATACCCAAATCCAACCTTAAACCTTAGGTCTATGGTCAAGAGCAATTTTTTGATTTTCCAATTTTAAGTTGAAGTCATGTAGTTTTTTCGAAGCCCTGCTGTCGAAAAAGTTGTGTAGCATGTTTAGGGAAAAAAATACACTTTCCGATGAGAGTTTAAAAAAAGACTTTTTCCTCCAGGAAAATTTTCCATAGAGAAGGAAGTACTGTCACATTTTTAAATTTTAAAATAAAATTATCCAATTTTTTTATAAAAATTAAAATAGAAAAAAAAAAACTTGTCAAATA
This sequence comes from Brachionus calyciflorus, assembly GCA_002922825.1. Classification (NCBI taxonomy): domain Eukaryota; kingdom Metazoa; phylum Rotifera; class Eurotatoria; order Ploima; family Brachionidae; genus Brachionus; species Brachionus calyciflorus. The sequence continues at coordinate 383,627 of NTPY01000483.1, forward strand.
AATAAAGGAATTTTTATTTTAGTTTATACTTATTTATTTATTTGAAAAGAAAAAAAAAAGATATTTAAATTAATGAAAATCTCATTTTAAAGTCAATAAATTATGAACAGCAGAAAATTGAATTAATTTCTATCTTGAAGGACTCA
>NTPY01000483.1:385256-405000 GCA_002922825.1 Brachionus calyciflorus
TGAAAAAGTTGACGTAATTTTTGTCGAAATTTCCTATTAAGAAGTAAATTTTCAAAAAAATTAAAAATAAACGAAATATTAGTTGCCAAAAAAAATTGATAAAATCCACTCTCAATCTTTAATGATAAATTGTCATTGCTATAAATACTAAGAATTTGAATCTTGAGAATTCCCGACTGAATGTCAGGTATGCGACAAATCAAAATCAAAACGGAATTAATCACTATTAAAATTTTCATTTTTAGAAAACTTTTTTGCTTTTTATTTTTTAATAAATTTAATTTTTTTAATTCATTCTTAATCATAAATTTAATTAGTGATACATTAAGAAAAACGCCAACTAGTGAATTTAATATATAAAAAACATCTTGAAATAGACTCAGTTTATATCTTAAATCAAAATTTTGTGTCGATAAGTCGCATGTTTCAATATCACAAAATAAAAATATGTTTATATTTAAAAGAGTCCCTATTAAAATAATAAATGGTAAGACCTTAATATTGACATTTTTAATTTGAGTAAATTTTTTAAATATTTTCCCATTGGATATATATAAATATCGATCAAAAACCATGAGCATATTGGATAAAGTAGCACATGTTATTGAAGTAAATGTAATAAAATTAATTGGATAAATTTTTAATATCGTTAAATATAATTTTTTCGAACGGTAATCAAGATCACATGAAGGAATATTCATTGAAACAAATAAATCTACTGAATAGTTTATAGTTGCATTAAAAAATAAAGTAATCAATGATAAAATTTCAAACCAAATTTGCATTTTCATATACTTAAACATATTCTCTTTAAATACGCGATCTTTAAGAATTACTAGACTTAAAACTTTTAATAAAATACCTATAGTACCTATAAAGAAAAATGAGTAAACCATTATCATTTTTTCAAAGCAACCTTTTTGATAATAACGTTTTTTTACATCACACTTATAATGAAATTTATTTATGTCTCTTTTTAATCCACATAGTTTTAGTCGTCGTTGAAAATTACATTTTTCCACATTTTGATCAATATTCACAAAACACTTTGAAACTGAACTTGTGTTCATTTGAATTTCTTTATTAAAATAATTAAAGTGGTCTACAATTTTCCAATTTAATAATAACCAAATTAAAGTACAAGAACATTTTATTAAAGGTCTCTTTGTATGAATTATAGGAAATACTAGATTATTATGCGGAAAATGACCAAATAAGCAAAAATCTTTTTCAGGATAATCATAATCATTTAAGGAATCATTTAAAATAAGATATGTCCTTTTGACTCTATAGTTATATCTTGAGAGATCATAAATCATTTGATAACAATTATCAAAATCATTAAAGCTTTTCTTTGAATTTAAATTGATCATCCAATTAAGATTATTATTCAATAAATAGCTAAAATTATCAATAAAAAAACTAATTAAATATTTTTTATCAGTGAATAAGTCAGTTTCGATTGATTCGACAAATGAGTCGCGAATTGCGAGCTCTCTTACTTCTTTAAAAATAAGAGGGCTAAGGAAATTAGAGTCGAGTGTAAAATTACTTTTTTCAATGGTAACCTTAAAAACATACAAGTTAGATCTTGTCAGATTACTCATTTTTTTAAATTTTAATGCATTATCTAACTTCATTTTACTTAGGAAAAGTTCGTGAACCTTTGTAAAGAATGAAAAAGGACAAACTGGAAATGGAAATAAAACTGTTTCATATAAAAATAGACTTATAGTATTTAGTAAACTCAGATTAGGAGAGCAATCATCGTTAATAATGAATTCATTTTTATAGAAAATAAATATAGAATGTTCAATATGAATTTGTTTAAAGAATGATAGAAATACAAAAGGAGAAGTCGAATTATGCTGAAATCCTTTAAGGTTTTTAATTGATAAAATTTTGTTCGATTGTTTCTTTGCCAAAAGATCTTTTTCATGATAGAATTGACTGCTAAAATCCAAGTTTATATAATTACTTTGAGAATTATAAATGTAATCGTAGAATGTTTGGTCAATTATGAAATCACTATTATTTAACTGACAATTAAGACTCAGATCTTTCTCAATACATGAAAAATCAGAGTAGACCAAAAAAAATAATTTAACAAAATTCATAACAAAATAGATCGATTTCATTTTTTCGCTAAAAAAAAATAATTTTTTTTTATTTTTTAGTTGCTAATTTGCAGTCTAAAATTTGTGATATGACTGACGGCAGTAATATTTTAATTAAATCCTATAAGGATTTGAAATTAAATTTTCGTAATCTCTTAAATGGAATTTTCTTTTTATTTCAAAATTAATCTATTTAAAAGCACTCACGGTAAAACGGCAATCAATTAGCACATGCTACTGTAAAACGGCAATATTACACAAATGTGTTAATCTTTTATTTTTTATCTAACCGAGAAAAAAAGGAGGAGTAAAAAAAAAGAAAGTTCAACTTATCTGTGATTTTATTACCGTTTTCCAGTTTATTTGAATAGTAAATTCACAACAATGAGTAATTGTCAATTATAATGAGGTATTTTGTATTTAAAATTAGATAATTATGTCTAAAGATGGCTTTTTTATTTCGTTTTTACTTACGCCTTGTCAAAACAAGTAAAAACAGAAAATTTTTGTATTAAAAAAATGCCACACATTGACTCATTGATTCGTTTGTAATAGGGAGTTTTCTATAAATATACGGATATATAAAACAAAAATTACCACATGATACTCTTTAAAAAAGTTTTTGAATTGATATTTTACTTAGTAAAAATTTAGCTAAAATTAGTTTTACTGAGAGCGACTCTTGAAAAGAATTAACTGTTTTCGCTTTAAATCTCGTAATTCCGCGAAAAATCCCTCTGTTTTTAAGGCTTTTTATTATCCCATGTCAAAATCTTTTATGAGTCTAATTTGAGATCAAATAGAGAAATACAATTAGAAATAAAAGAGATCAAATTGAGAATAAGTAGTTTTTTCTTGAGAGATCTCTGTAACCTTTTTCGCTAACTTATCTTTACTTTTTCTCTTAATTTAACTTAACTCTTTCTCTTTATTTATTTTTACTTTTTCTTTTAGTTATCTTCACTATTTCTTCTTTAAAAAAAACGACAAAATTTTTTAAAAATTTTTCTGTATTTTTGAGATTCTAAAAAGATAAATTTGAGATTCTCTTAGTGATTTCAAATGACGTAGATCAAGGATTTTATTATTTATATTTTATTTATTTGAATCAAATGAGATTTTAATATTATAATTGTGTCCGTTAAATTTTCAATTTTAAATCAAAGAATCAAAATAAATTTTCAATTAAAGGTGTTTTATTTCAGCATTTTCAAGTTTATTTTAGAATTTATAAAAAAGGATAGTATTTTTGTTTTTATCAAAGGCAATTTTTAAATTTATTTAACATCAAAAAAAAATCAAATCAAGAATGACAGAAAACAACAGTCCTAGTTTTAATAAAAAGTTTTTTCAATCTTAAATTAGACCTCATTTAATTAATAATTTAAAAAAAAAAACAGGTCTGAATTATTATAAAATTTTAATTTTCTAAATGTATAATTCTAATCAATAAATTCTTCGCTATCTAAAATAAAAAATTATTAACTTGACAAAATATTCATTTAAAGTAAAAAAAGTTAAAATTAGCTAAGTTTTTTTTGGTAAATGTTTCTTTTGTTAATTTTTAAAAATTAAAAAAAACTCAACTAAGTCAAATTTTTACAAAAACATGTCTTTTTATAGTAAAATTTACTATGTTATTTATTTTTCTAAAAAAGATAGTACGTTATTCTTCTCAAATTCTCATTAAATCTAAAATAATTTTTTCTTTGGATATTCTCTTTGCGTTCTATTTATTTTCGAAAAAAAATTTATATTGTTTTTTTTTGCGAAAATTTATAAATCTCAATGAAAAAAAAACAAAATTTTCTTTTTTATATTTTTCTAGTTATTATCTCATGTTTATCAATAGGTTTATTTTCTCTTTCTATCTCAATGAGATATTTTAAGAAATTTTGACATGGGATGGAACTTCATTGAATGATTTAGTTAGGGTTGTTAATTGAAAAATAAAATTTCGAAATTTTTCGAGATTTTTGGACTTCATATAACTTTTTAATTTTTCAAATAATGTATAAAGTATTTCATTTAATTTTCATATGGATAAAATTTGCTTTTAATTGAAATTTTATGAAATGAAAAAAAAATTAGGGGCCTAATTTTTTTTCTTTTTTAAAAAAGTTATTTGATTCAAAAATTTCAAACTAGAAAAAATTTTCTTAAAAAAATTTTATTTTCGTTTCTTAAAATTTTGTTTCTTTCATGCCACATTGGTTAAAAAACGATGATTTTTTGGTCCAGAATTAGTCTATGATGCAGAATTGGTCTTCTAAAATATAGATTTTTTGTTCTTAAGTCTATATACAACATTAATTCACAGTTCAAGGCTAAACAAGGAAAAAAAATTGTACTATAAAGTTTTTTTCTAGAAAACGAAAATTTTTTGTAGAACAATGAAACGAAACATATAAATTAGAAACTTATTTTGAAATGAAAAAATTAACTTGAATTTCGAATTTTTAAACTTCGAAATAACTCGTTTTACTCTTTTAACAACCCTAGTTTTAGTTTATTTAATAATCATTTTACTCCTTACAACCATATTAAATTAATTGAAAATTAAAGACAGACACTTGAAAACTATTGAATTTTCTTTTTAGAGATTAAGAGTTAAATAATAATTTTTTCGCTCTTTTCTTATTTGATAATTTTCTGACAAATGAAAATTCTTAAAATAAAATTATCATAACATTATTTCGTTGGTTTTTATTTAACACCTTTTTTTTAACACTTATTTGATAATCTTTTCTATTATCGTAGCCGTGTCGCTTGCAAAAAGAGTTGCCGTTTTACTGTAGAATCGTTTTTTTTTACATGCCGATAAGTAAAATTTTCTCCGTAAAAGGATTTTGATTTATTTTGTAATTTATCAACTTACTTTTTGAAAACAGAATTCGTCCGAATATGAATATTTGGAATGATAAAAAAAAATTCAAGTTAAAACAATTAAAACCATCTCTCGTTTGAAAGATAATTGAACAATGGGTTCAATTATCTTTCAAACGAGAGAAATTTTATAAGGTGACTTTAATTGAACAGCAATAACTTGAAAAAAATATTTCAAATTTATTTTATTTCAGAAAATTTTTTTTTTTAACGAATTCTATTGTTTAGGTCATAAGTATTTAAATTATCAGCAAGATTTTTAAGCTTAGACTTAAAATAACACGGATTTGTTTCCAATAACCAACTCGAACTAATTACACTAACATCCCTCATGTAGGTCTTATTCGTTTTAACTAATTCGTTAAATAATACACACGCAGGTTTTGAATTGAATAACACTGAAGAAGGATGAATTTGAACAATCTGTCGACTCGTAATCTTAAAAAAAAAAATTAAAAAAAAAAATTTTTTTCAAATTTCTAGAAATTAATTTTACTGTCTTGTATTCATTTTCTTTTTGATACTCAGCTGCATTCATAAAAAATCCACTTATTAGTGCCATACGTATTTTGACTGAATCATTTGTACTCGAGCTTAATTTAATCGAATTGCGATTACATATCTCTTTTAATTGCTTATTAATCTCGACTGCTAATTTTAAATTTTTTAAATCTAAAAAATTCTCTGAGCACCATTCACTAGCTGATGACTTATTTGCCAAGAAAGCCTTGTACACGTTTAATAGAGTTATATGATCGCCATCAGCTGAAACAAATTTCTGTCGGACAGCCTCGGCTTGATCACGCTTATTCGACGTGTTTGTCTGAGCATGAAAAACATTATCTACAGATAAAATACTTACAATTTTCAATACTTCTTCAACACATCCTAATTTATCAGCTGTTAAAATACAACGACTTAGCTTTGGATCTAGTGGAAAATAGGCCATTTTTTTACCTATATCAGTCAGTTCATAATTATAAGAAATTATTCTTTTTTTGTTTACATTCTCTTCGACAATATTTTCATTTTGAAAATTTTTTTTCACAGCTCCCAATAGTTCCAAGTCATTCAAGGCCGAATTCAAAGCCTCTGTCGAAGGTTTACTTATAAAATCAAAATTGACTAAATCAGTAATTCCAAGAGCTATTAATTGTAGTGCTACGGAAAGTAAATTGGACCTTAAAATCTCCGGTATTGTGTTTAAAGACATTTTTTCGAATTCACTTTCTGTATATAAACGATAACAAATACCGGATGATTCACGACCAGCGCGACCTGTACGTTGCCAAGCTTGTGACTTGGAAATCTTATGAACTTTTAACATTTCTAAATTGTTTTGTGGTGTGTATAATTTACCTTTAATCATACCGGTATCAATGACATATTTAATGCCTTTTATAGTGATTGAAGTCTCGGCTATGTTAGTCGAGATTATAACTTTTCTAAAACCGTTAGGCGCTTTTTCGAAGACTTTTAATTGTTTACCAGATGGTAAGGCCGCATAGAGAGGAAGGACTAACATCGGGGCTAATTTAGAATTAGATTTATTCAATTCGCTAATTGTTTTAACTGTCGAATCTATTTCTTCTTGACCTGTCATGAACACTAAAATGTCCTCGTTGGGAGGTACTGTTTTGTGTATTTGAAAAACAGTAGCTATTGCTGAAAATATATAATCAGTTTGTTCTTGGACACTGTGGAATACATCGACTTTAAATTGTCGACCTTCTAAGTACAAAACAGGAGCCTTGTTGAAATAGTTTGAAAATTCATCGACGTCCATAGTGGCTGACATGAGAATTACTTTTAATTTAAAAGAGTTTTGACGTTTTTGTTGAGCTGATTTGACTATTCCGAGAAGTACATCCGTGTGAATAGTTCTTTCATGGACTTCATCGAGAATAATAACAGAGTATCTGGATAAAAGAGGATCACTAATGGCTTCTCTTAAAAGCATACCATCAGTCATGTATTTTATTTTAGTCTCTGCACTTGTACAATCTTCGAATCTAACATTATAACCAACTGTTTTTCCTAGTTCAGTATTTGTTTCTTGAGCGACACGTTGAGCCACAGTTATGGCGGCGACTCGACGTGGTTGAGTGCAAGCAATTAGACCTTTTAGTTTTGGTCGAGATTCATGAATGTATTGTGGAATTTGAGTAGTTTTACCAGACCCTGTTTCGCCAAGTAAAATGAGGGTTGGATTTTTTTGAATTTCTTCAAGTAGACGATTACGAATGCGATAAATTGGAAGACTTTTGCGAACTTTGTCCAAATTCATGATTTACGAAACGAAATTAAAAACTAAAAATTTTTCATTCATAAATTTCAAATTATAAATTTATTTAAAAATTGCAAATTAATTCATTGAAATTTAAAGAAAAAAAATAACTTAAGCGAAAAACGAGGTATAATTTTATTAAAATTTATGCGTACCTTAGTTTGTCTGTATCTGTATCTTAAATAAAAAAGTTTTAATAGTGTTATTATTATTTCTATGAAATACTATTCTAGAGCTTAAATTCGGCCAAGCTTTAAAAAGATTCAACCCGTTTTTTTTTTTCAATCAAGCAAATTGTTTAACTAGTTCGTTACTTGGCTTGCTGTTAATAATTCGATACCACTTAATCTTTTTTCAAATAATTTCTGATTCGTGTAAAATATTAACTGTTTCAATACTTCTAATGTTTTTAGGTATTGCAATTTTTTTACTAATAATATCATTTGCGTAAAATATTTGGCTCAAATTAATTTTCTCGCTCATACTTTTTTTCGCTTAGCGAAAATTAATTAATAAATCATATTTTATTGAGTAAATTTATCACTCTAAAGGTTGATAAAGCCTCAAAAATATTAGAACTTGTACGGACAGTAAGTATTTAAAAGATAATCAAACAATTATTTGATGTATTCATATGAAATTTACCTCGGTTTTTGGAGGTCTTCGAAAGATCTAAATCGAGATTTTGATAAATATTCTGAAGAAGTTTTCATACATTCTAGTATAGATAAAGGAAAGTTTTGTAAATATATATAATTGATTAAAATTAAAATTTTTTTAAAGCTTTAAGAATATTTGTCATATGACATTAGTATTTTATATGATTAGGATGTTTTGGGATTTGTTCAAAAAATCCTTAGTTTCTGATTTGAGAGTAAGGACACCAAACCTATAGGTAAATTTGGAAAGACGATAAGTTTTCAATATAAGCGATTTAAGTAATTAAAAAATGTTTTCTCCTTCTAACAAATTGTTGCATACTTTTTATATTTTTCTGTAGCTTTTGAATCAAAATCTAGATTAGAGTTGATTGCAATGCCTAAATAAGTAATACACTCTACTCTTTTTAGAATCAGTTAACATTTACGAGCACGTACCCAACATTTAAAATAAGGATTCTTTCAAAAGAATATTTGGAACAACTCATCATACAAACTTTGGTGCACACGGTGAAGACTCAGAACAGTTCCTTGGCGAATGAGTTTCACATTATTGTGGATGATAAAATAAAGAGTTTCTCAGAAGCAGAGCAACTAGACTTGCTTCAAGGCATCCAAAACGCAGGCAAATCAAAGTCGATTTAATTAAAAAAGCACTATTTAAAATCGTTTAAAAAATTTTCTTTTTAAAAAAGTGAAAATAAAAAATAAGCTCTGAGGCTTCGACAAACGAAGTTGTCATTTTTAAAGAAAATAATAAAATTTTGTTAGTCAAAATTCAGGGAGAACGCAGAATGTTATTTCTAACTTTTAAAAATAAATAAAGGAATCATTCAATTACCAGAATAAAATTTTAAATTCAAAAAATAAATTTTTATTTTTTATTCTGTAAAATTAAAATTCAAAAAATCCGTTCAATTCCCGAATACACTAAATATTTAAATGAATTGAAAAAATAAATTCTCTATTTTCATTTGACTTATAATCCGAGTACCAGATTCTGATTAAAGAAAACGAATTAAAATTTTTTTAGTCTAAAATACTCTTTAAAAATATTTTTTACTATTCTTTCTTCTCTAAGAAAGCTTCCTTTTATTCAGATAAAAAAAATTTGCATTTGAATTAATTTTTAAATGCAAATCAAATTTTTTTTTTACTTATGACTCAACAACGGTATCAATTATATTATTATTATTATTATTGAACAAATGGCTAGAACTTAAAATTATTGCCACACTTTAATCATAAAAAAAATTGAATAATTTTAAGAATAGAAAAATATTTTTTCGACCTTTTTATCTGATACTAGTTTTAAAAAAATTAAAAAATAAAGTAAAATTCTGTGAAAAAAATGCATTTAAAAATAATTTTATCATATTTTTTGATTAATATTCTCTCAACGCTGGTAAATTTATTTATAAAGAACTTTTTTTATTTTATTTTTAATTTGTTGAAATTATTCTAAGGCGGCTATATCCGATATTCAAAATGTCATTTTGACCCTAAACCCTTTCATTAAATTAGATCAGAAGACTCCAGTTGATAGTCTTATAGCTAATATCCAAGTGGTGACTTATTCGAATACAACTTATGGATCAATCATTATTATTGATCCTGATCCATATTTTTATTTAAGAAATGATAAAGTTTATTTGAAAAAGCCGATTTTAATTGATGATGAATATGTTATTCTTACACTTAATGTCAAAGATAAATTCAACCAAGACACAAGTTATACAGTGAGTCATTTTTTTATTTGTTTTTATTTGCGGGGGAATGGTTGGTCAAATATACCCAGTCAACTCTATTTCTAATGTTACATTAAAGAATATCGACTAAACATTGGTGCTACATAAAATTGTTAATGTTTAGCTAATGTAGACTTAATTTTATGGAGATTTTAGTGTAAACTAATTGATTAACATTAAAGTAACACCATCCCAACTCCTTATTAAAAAATCAAAAAAATTTGAATTATATTATCCAAAAGAAATTAAGGCCAAAAGTTGAATGACATTGAAATTTTATTTAATATTTATATTTTCTAAAGATTTTATGAATTTTTCGCCGTCAGATGTTGTTACAAATTAATCACGGTCTTTGTAGCCTTTTACGTAATAAAAAGATAAGTCAAGTTTAAGTAACTCTGACATTTTTCAAAAAATTAAATCTCTGAGTACTTTGAGCGGCTCAGAAAAGTGGAGCGAAGCGACACTACCTTGTTTGATTATGTAAATCCAGAGTCACAATATTGATATAAAGTATCACTATTGTTACGAAGTCACCAAATTACTTGACTCTGGTGTCACATGATCGACAAGATCCAAATAGGTAAAAGTTCATATCGTCCCCAGTAATTTTAATATAATTTGATTATAAACATCCTTGATTTTCTTGAATTTTGAAAAATTTAAAGTCATTCTATCTTCTTTGCTTTCGAGTAACTCATTATTCGCATCCTAAATATACAGTACAAAGCTAGAATAAGTTGACGATGTGTTTAAACATGTTTTCGAACAATCTTCGGGCAGTGTTTGTTCTATACTCTTACAAGCGCATAGCACATTTATCGTAGAAGTTGAAAACAATTTTAAAAATTTTCTAAATTTGATTAAAAAAAATAATAATCGTTTTTTTTTTAAAATAAATTTATCGTCAAGATTTGATAATTTTTATATTTTAAAAGAAATATTTTTTGATTCCAATTGATAAAAAGTCAATAGCATATTTATACTTCGATGACGAAACAAAAAACTCAAACATATCTCTAGAATACAATTGGGATCAAAATTACACATTTGCTCAAATAAGACCAACGAATTCAAATCAATTATTAAATTATGAATATGTTTTGAGCCAACCGAACAATTACATTGGTTTAAAATCAGATGGTATGTTATATTTAAAAAAACAACTTGGTACTGAATTTCTCAAATATACTAATCCATATTTGAGAATTAAAGTCGATATTAAGAACAAAACAAATCCAAATCAAAAAATTAACAAGCAATTCTTTTTTAAAATAAATACTGCTAATCAAATGAAACCACCATTGAAATATAGTTTTGATAGCTTGAATGGACAAGCTGTAGAATTCGAAACAAATGGAAATCGAATAATCAAACTGGGACAGTTTCAAGTTGATAGAAGTATTTTTCCATCAGCTAGATATGCACTAAGGACAGCTTCTGTCAATGCTAGCTTAGATGATGAGGGAAATCTTTTTTTCCCGAATAATATTTTTAATCGTAAGTTTGTTTATATATTTAATAAAGTTGTATAAGTTATAAGAGAAAATAATGTATAAAAATTCTCCTTATTTATCAATTTTAAATTGGAAATAATTTTTTTTTAACTTTTTTTAAATTATTTATAGAATTGAATTCAAGCTCGATTGTAGAAATTAATATTGTCGATACTGATCAAAATAATGTTGTCCTAAATGAAATATTTGACATTGAAATACCTCCCAAAGTAAGTACAACTACTCGTCTTACTACCACTACTTTAACGACAAGACCCACTACAACAACATCTACAACTACATCTACTACAACTTCTACGACTCCAAGACCAACTACAACAACATCTACCACTACGACCACTTTGACAACAAGACCCACTACAACAACATCTACCACTACGACCACTTTGACAACAAGACCCACTACAACAACATCTACTTCAACTTCTACGACAACCAGACCCTTAACAACTACTTCTACCACAACTACTACAACTTCTACGACTGCAAGACCCATCACAACAACATCTACTACAATCACCACCACTTTGACTACAAGACCCTTAACAACTACTTCTACCACAACTCCTACGACTACAAGACCTACTTCAACAACAACTACTAATACTCCGATTTTAACCTCAACAAGTGTAGTTACCGCATTAACAACAACTTCGAGAATATTGACCTCAAAATTTGTATCGGTAAGAGTCATTTTTCACATTAAATAAATTTTTTTGATAAGGAATAAAAATAAGAAAAAATCAAACTAATTTTATTTTCATTTCTATTTAATTTGGGATAAGAATCATCATTATCTAAAAAGTGTGACGTTACGGAAATCTCAGTTAACATTTTCAAGCATAAAAATAACGAAAAATGATAACTTAAAAAATGATATTATTTTGGTCTTTCGAATTTACTAATGGTAGAGAAAAAAAATATGTTTGATTAAATTTTTTATATAAAAAATTTTATACTCATCTTACGAACCCGATAATATCAAAAACTCAAATAAATCTTTATTCGTGCTAAATTCTGTGATAATCAATTTTTCCATAAGGCTTGAATTTTTTAAATAAAAAAAAAAATGTTTAATTTTTACTGATTTTTTACGATATCTTTTGAACCGGTTATGATAAAATTACAATAAACAAATCATTAGAGAGCTAAATTCATGAAAAAAATAAAAAAGTTTGTTTTTAAAAATTTTTTAGGTTTAGGGCATTAAGCTTATAGATATCATGGTGAAAAAAAATTACAAAGTTCCAAAGAATTACTAAAATAAACCCAACACACTAAAATTAGAGTTAAGAAACTAGGTTACAAGACTTCAAAATTCCATTAGGCTCTTATTATCCCAACATATTTATTTTTCTCTTCCGAACTTTTTTCAAAACATTATGACTCTTGTTTCCAAGAATCTTTAAATCTGGTGAAATCAAATTAGTAAATCAATACTGTAGCTCAATTATATACTAAGATCAAATAAGGAATTTTTTTTGCTATTTAGAAAAAAATTGGAAATTGGAAGATTTTTTGTTTTTTAAAAGGGCGCAATTTTAGAATGTACATCGGATAAAGATTGCAATAATGGTCAATTTGGTCCTAATATATGCTTAATAATTTCAGATTTAAAAAAAGAAAATCAATCAACTACATTTGATTTGGAATATTTCTTTCGAAGACTTCAATTTGTCTCAAATAAAGATACTTATTTGCTATTGAAATATTACCGTTTGGTTTATGCTTTAAAAAGCCAGAATAAAGAGGCCTTAAACCAGCTTGCTCAATTGGGTCTTACACAAAACGATTTGAAAAAGATCGGTATTTGTTTATGTAATAGCGAATTCGACGGTTTTAAGTGTCAAAATAAAATAATTAATCAAAAACCAAATCAATGTAATCCATCATCAATTCTACCTTCATGCAATCCATCAACAAGTCAATGCCAAAATACAGAATTCTATTTAACAAACACTCTCCAAGAACCTTTAAATAAATTAAACGCTTACAAAACTCACTATTGTAAATGTTTAAATCCGAATTCAATTGGTTTAAATTGTGAATTAACTAAAGATCAATGTCAATTACCAACTAGTTTGTCTCAATTTGGAAATATAAACAAATGTAATTCGAACAAAAACGAATATTGTTATCCATTTTTTAACAATTCCCTCAATTATGTATGTCTAGTTAAAGATGATCCTAAATTTTTAAACACCACTAATTACCTAACCTTTGACGAATCATACCGAAATCCTAAATTTAATAAAAACCCTAACAATTTTTTAAATTTAGACTTTAATAATCCGAGTGTTTTAATGAGTATTCAAAATTTTATAAGAGATCAAGCATTTCTACAACACAATTATAAAAATTATGACAAAATTCCCAAGGGCCCATTGGCTATACTTAATCCATCTGTTAACTTACCAGATTTACTCAATTCAATACGAAATAAAGTCAACGGTTTCAATTTAAATTTACCTCTTAATACACAAGAACAATTGACTAGGCTTAGAATAAATTCTTTACTAGAGCAAACATTAGATCATTTAATAAGTCAAGGAAGAATTTTGAATAGAAAAACAATTGATATTCTATATGGAAATTTAAATATTGTTGATAATAAAAATTATTTTTTTAATACACCTGATTGGAGTTTGTATTCGAATGATCAAAGTCTAAATCCTTATGTAAAAAAGAGTTTAGATATGTTAGGTCTAAACACGGATAAAATTAATTCTTATTTAGCTTTGAATAATGCCTTATCTCTATCTGCAACTAATAAAATATATCTTGATTATTTAAATTTTACTGATCGATTTTATAATTTAGTGAGATTGGATATATTACCAGGTATTTATTTAGACCCAGATGGAGAGCTTTCGGTGCGACCGACACCTGGTATATTTTTAAAATCGGATTATTTTACCGATTCTTTGGTACAGGAGCGCGAGTTTATTTTTTTACCGGGTATTTTTAACGCTGCCTCGTCCGATGATTGTAATTCAAGTTCAATTTTTATACCTGGGATTTTTTCGACTCAAATAGACAACTTTGATTTGGATTTTATAAAGCCAGATGTGAATAAATATTTGAATAAATTTATTCCTATGCAAGTACCGTTTAGTATAAGCGGATTTTTGACTCCGTATCGAGCATCTTTAAGTGACACTGTGTTTAATTTATTTCCTAAATTGGTTCCTGATTCAAATTTTGAATCATATATTTTATGGACTCCTTTGGACTTTAATCCTGATGCAACTTTCGATTTAATTAATAAAAATGATAAATTTATGAATAATTTATTTTCAAGTCAAGGTTTGCTTAAAGTTGTTAATCAACAAAAAAAGATTAATTTGACATCAAGTCTTATTTTATCTGATCCATCGATGATATCACAATTTTATGCGAGTAATTTTAGTCTTAAATGTATTACTAATGATTCAGCGTTTTATCCAATGTATAGACCGCAGGGTGTTCAATTTATTAATGTCACAAATCCGACTTCGAATGTAACTGTTCTTGAATTTATTGTTTATGATATTAATGGGGTAGCAATACCACAAAAAGAAGTTCAAATTGCAATTGAGAATTTTTGTCAAACATATTTAGGTAAAATATTAAATTTTTTTTGTAGTATTTCAATTTTACTTATCTTTAACGATGTGTTCTAACAGTTTTAATAGATAAGCTCTCTAAAAATTTTAAGTCTACTAATATAAAAAATATTTTAGAACATCAGTTATAACGAAAAATCATGATCCTAAATACGATACAAAATTTACGTATTTTTTAAAAAATTTACTCGCTTTTTTACCAAATTTATGATTAAATTTTGTGACCAAGAAAAAATTTTTAAATAAGGGTACTTCTAAAAAAAAATTTTGTTCATAAGATTAAATTTGACTTAAGATTTTCAATTAGCAAAATTGATTTGATTCGAATGGTTAAATTTCAAAATAAATAAAATAGAGTACAAAATATTTTTAAAAAAAATATCTATTTTTTCTAATAAAGATGTCATGAGTGAATTGCATGCTCGAATATGCGGTGCAAAAAATCAAACTGATCTAATCATTTTAGCTGGACTTAACGATCCTACTCTATGTCAAAGTTGCAATTTTATAAACTTAGCAGATGCGTACTATAACCAAAGCATAAAACCTGTCAAAGATAGGATCCCAACATGGTTGTTATTTTTTTTATTTGCCTTAGTAGCTTTTTTGTGGTTATTATGGTTGCTATTTTTGTGCTGTTGTTGTCTGAAATGTTGTCCTTTATACGGTATCTGCTGGAGAAGAAAATCTAAAATTTATGGAGTAAATAAATTATTTTAATAGTTTTGAATCAAGTCTAAATTTTTAATTTCGAAGGCGAGAGAAAGAGTTTTGGCAACAAATAAAAGTTTCAAATATTTTGGTGATTCTAATAGTTTATCTGGTTACGGTACAGGCGCATATGCTGCCGGGTACTTAAACACAGGATCAAGATTTTTAAAAAATGGTAAAAATTTTAAAATTTTAAATTTTTTAAAAAATTTTATTTACATTTTTGATACAAGATGTTAAAGCGCGTTCAAATGGAATTTTAAGCTCTCAACTTTACGGTACAGGTTCCCGATGCAATAATGTTTTATTTTCGACTAAACGATTACAAGCTCAAAAACGAGCTTGTAGTTTAGTTGATTTAGATGAATTTAGATCATGTCAATCCGACTGTCAAAGTGTATTTAAAAGATCAAGTAGTTTTCCTTGTTTATATAGTCATAATCTGTGTACAAATGATCCTTGCTTAATACACGATGTCAGAGCTATTTCTAATAAGGGTCTCATTACTCGATTAAATACTTGTAACAATATGTATGAGCTAAATCGGTTATGCCATCACGTAGACCCTTGCGCAGAAGGTAAAAATGTTATCAAAAAATTTTTTCACGACTTTTTTAAAAAATATTTAATTTAAGTCTCACTTCATTGCACTAATATGAACCAAAATCAAGTTTTAAAAATCGACCGTAATTGTCGTTCATCTCAAAAAGGATTTTTATTAGACTGGTTACATGAATCAGACTCGACAACTACGACGTCAAGTTCAGCTTTAGAAATTTCAGCAATTAAGACAAAACAACAAAAGAATAAAAAGATATGTTCACAAAAACGAAAGAAGTGTTTTTTCTGTGATAAAAAATTAAGTTGTTCTGATGAAGAATTCGAATGTGAAGGTAATGATTTAATGGTTATATGTGATTGTTGTTATGATGAATGGTACGTTAAAGATACTAGGAAAAAACGTCAATTTTGTAATGAAACAGAAATGGAAACAGCGTATTATATTGTTCGAAATAAAAATAGAGGATCTGATTCATTTGGTAGTGTAATTGATGTTGTCAATTTGGAAACTTGTTCGTCTATAAATTCAGATTTACCGAATTGTTTTGATTTAAAATTGAGAGATAAGTATAGAAATAGAAATTATGAGACCAATGTTTATGATGAGATATCAATCGATCCGAAAATATATGAACAATGCTATAAATCAAGTGTTCATAGTTTGTTTAAGAATAATAAAATTATTGTTGTGCCTACAAAAGGTGATGACGATGAGAATTGTTATTATTTGGATGATTCAGACCAAATTTTTTAATTACGGAATTGATTAATTTTTTGTTAATTTTAATAATTTATGTTTCTAAAACAAGTCAAGGGTCTAGGGATTTTATGCATCGATTGCATTTTTTTGTTAGAAAAAAATTTATGTTTTTTTGTTGTGTAAATTTTTCTCTTTTTAAAATTTACAATAAAATTTTTTTTAGATTATATCAAACGTTTTTTGTTATTGGATCTTGTTTTGTTCAATGTTCACACATTATGTGTGCACCAAAAGGGTGATCTTTCGAGAAAATTTTTTTTTAATAAATTTTATTGCCTTTTGTTCTTTTTTTTTAATTATTTTTTTCAACAACTTTTATAACTTTTAGTCTCAAATAAAAGAAAAAAAATTGAAAAATGCAGTCTAAATGTATTTCTTTTATTTGAGCCGTTTTTTTATTAGAAAAAAATTTCCAATAGAGGAAATCCTTTGTTGACCACTCTTGCTTGTATCTCAGGAAATACGGAAGTATTTTTCAATGTTTTAAGAAAAAGACTGGCTCTTAGAAAATTCATTTACTGCATTGCTCCCGAAATAACGTCGTACGCGTATCCGTACCATACCGGACCGTATCCGTACTCAGAAAAATTTTTTTTTCAATTTTTATCCAGTGTTAATTTGATTAAAAAATAAATTTTTTTTTGAGTATGGGTACGGCAAGAGTACGGTAAGGGTACGCGTACGGCGTTATTTCGGGAGCAATAAAGGTTTAAAATTTTAGTCTTCCTTTTTATCCAGTAATTTAAAAAAAATTCAAATTAAAAGCGCAGCTCAAAGTCTTCAGCAAACGTTTACGGTAATTTATTTTCAATTTACAAGTCTTCTGTTTGGCTATTTTAAAATTAAATCTGTTATGTTCTTCATCTTTTGTCTGCTTGAATTTAGTTAATCTTGGACAACTTTTTATGCCTAAAAAGATTTTGAAAAGAAAATTTTGAAAGAGCGTTTAGACGAACCTTAAAAATTATGCTGAAACTTAAAAACAAGAATAACTTCAAATTAAAATATCAGTACGTTAAAAAGACGAAGCTTGGTATTTCACATTATTAAATGAAATATTTTTTTTATCTTGGTTTGAAATTCTCATCTTGGAGTCATCTTGAAGTGACAATATCTCTTGTAAAAAAAATCTCGTATCCGAACGTTCCGTAACGTAGCGTACCGTGGCGTACTATACTACCGTAGCATAAATTTTTGTAATTTTTTTTTCTATTTTTGGTTATAACTTTGAAAAAAAATATTAGAATACTTGGAAAATTTGTTTTAGAAAATGATTTATTAAAAAAATCCGAAAATTCTGAATCTAAAAAAAATTTTAATTACGGTACGGTACGTTCGAAATCGGTACTGTACGAATACGGTTCGGTACGACACAATTTCAAAAGAAGTGAAGTACTCAGAGTCTCAATCTATATTTAAGGGTATTTACAGTTAGTTTTAGCTTTGGATATATTGTCAAAAAGTATTTTTTTTGATACTGCACTTCTATCGATTTTATGTCGTAGCGTAGCCGTACCGTAGTGTACTAGCGTACCACCGTACCACCGTACCGTACCACCGTATTAAACTGAAATTAAAAAATACAGCTACATGAGATAAATATTATGTAAAAACACTTTATTAAAAAATATATAAAAATTCAGAACATTATAAATATTTTTATTTAGCTAGTTTTTCTTAAATTTTTTAATAGGTTAAAAAAATTTTGAAAAAATTTGACTTTTTTTTTTAAATCTAATTTCAGTTTAATACGGTGGTATGCTAAGGTACGGTACGCTACGGTACGGCTACGAAATAAAATTGATAGAATTGCAGTATTAATTTTGATGAAAAAAAGTAAATATAATCTTTGGTTTTGGCCTTTCAATGGAATATACACTCCGTTCGTCCTTTCTTTAGATAAAGCTTTATGATGGATACTTTTAGCGTTTTAAATGTTGTTTCTCAAGTAATTTTTTTTGTTTTGATTAATGGCTGAAAATAGAAAAAAAATAAATGTTAAAAGGTTTTTCTGATCGTTCGGATCGCCTTCGGCGAATAGACCTCATTTGACGCCTTCGGCGTACTATTTGTCCTTGATCAGCTTCGCTGAATTCAAATTCGTTATTAACAACGCAGAATGTACATTTTATTTTGTTTTTTGTGAATATCCATTCAAGTCATTTTGCATGTTTATAAAGGCGAAAAAATAGGTCAACTTTGAGTTCATTTTTTTTACTCTGTGTTAGGGCAGGGATTACACCCCGTGAGTTTGTAATACTATGAGGGATTCTCTTTCAATCAAGACCATTTGCAAGTGTCTAGCTCATCAGGTCAAATAGCCGTGGCCATCCAAAGTCTAATGGTCAAAAAATGCAAATTATCGATTTTTCCAATTTTATCGATCATGTATTGATCTTGAATGAACTATATATATATCAATCGATTTGTCTTGTCGAGATGTACAAAATTGTGTACAATGTTTGTATGTTTTGGTGTCTGGTCAAAAGAGCCATTTTTAGGTTAATTTTAATTTATTAATTAAGAAAAACTATTGATATTATATCGATAACTTTGTTAATTTAATTTCGTCAAAAGAGTGATTTTTTGGTGATTTACATTTTTTATGCCATTTTAAAAAAAAATTTAAATTTAAAAAAAGTTTAAAATTTTTTAATTTTTTTTTCAAAATATTCAAAATAAAATTAACAAAAAATTTGAATTGATCAGAAAAATCGATATTTATTGCGAGGAACGAGGATCGAGACGAGCTAATAACCAGATGTGCACATAAGAAAATTCGAGAATGCTGAACGATTTTTCGTTCGATCGAAATAAACGAAAATGATTGGCTCCGAATTCTTCTAAAGTCGTTTCCGAACTCTTTTTTTTTAAATTAATTAATTGATTGTTT
>NTPY01000483.1:405476-440759 GCA_002922825.1 Brachionus calyciflorus
TTATGATTATTTACGAATGTAATTAAAATTGAATATTAATAAATGTAATTTAAAAATTGTAATTTTTTGTAGTGTAATTTTAATTAAATGTGATTAAAATGTACTAAATCCAAAATTCATTTCTAAATTTTCTGTTAATCGACTTAGATCCTATATTATTAAGTTTCTTACACTTTAACTTTTTTGAGTGTTTAGATTTTTGTGTGTAAGCATATAAATGCCTACAGTATCCTAATTTAGAAAGAACAGAGGTCAAAAGAAATCTGTAACAATTTGATTTCTTCATTGAAAAAATAAATGACAGTATTAAATTTAAAAATTATACAATTAAAATAAAAAAGAACCTTGATTCTTGCTTTTGGAGTCATAATGTAAATTAGCTTTGTTTCTAAGACATAAAATCTCTAACGGCTCGTTACTCGCATATATAAAGCTCTGCTTCTCTATCTTAAAATAAATATTAAACTAGATTTATACATAAGATTTAACAAAAATTGTTTAACAATGTTTAAGTTTTATTTCTTAAAAATATTGAATTGTGAATAAAATATAATCTATTTTCTTTAGAAAAATTGCTCTGCTCCAGAAATTTGCTCTAAACTTCACATAGCCGTTTGGTAATGTATGCTTGAGATATGATGCAAAAAAAACTAAACTCGGTTTTTTTCTCATAAAATTTTTTCCAATGACCAATTCACACTGAAGCCCTGAAATTTGCCAAAAAAGTAAAATATTACAAAACATAGCTTCTTTCCAATGCATTTTTGGCTATGATTTTGACAATAATGAAAAATCTAATATTTAAATATTTTTATTTGTATTTAAATGATAAAATTCATCAAAAGTTCTATATATTAAATCTTTCTTTGAATCTTTAATCGATTTTATAATTATCTCTTTTGATTCGTCTAAAACTTTCAAACTACTATTCACGTAATCTAATTCTGATTCACAGATTTTAAACTTAAAAAAAAAACTTAAGATGAATTGATTTAATAAATTAATTAAAAAATTACCTCAATATTTATTCTATATGAATTGTTTCCAATCAGACAAATTGAATCTGCGTTAAAAAAATTTGAGAAACTTTTTTCATGTACTTTTTTTGTATTCACTAATTCAAATCCCATTTCCCATTTGAATGAAATACTAAAATAAATCAAAGTTTCGATTTTTAAACTTTGCATTACATTTAGGACTGATTCATGAACTGCGAATATGTTTAAAAATTCCAAATTTTTCAAATTATCAAAACTATTTGATGACATACTTTTTACGTAATCAAGTTCTAAAAATTTCAAATTTTCGAAATTTTTTGAAAAACTTGTTACTTGATTAACCGAAACTGACAAACAATTTAAACTATTAATGCAGATATTTTCCAATTCACTACCATTAAAATCCAAATTTAGCTTCAAGTAGTTTAGATCTTTCATATTGTTGATAAATTCGAAAAAATTTCCTTCAAATACTGACTCTAAACTAAAAAATGTATTTATTCTGAACCTAAAAGTTTTTAATTTTGTCAATTGAGCGCATTGCATTTTTTTTAGGCCTACATCGCAAATCGAAAGATTTATTAGTTTTGGTAATTTTTCAAAACAATCGCCTTTAATGAAACATTTTTCTCCTCTAATTATTAAGTTATTAATACAGTTGATTTCCAAATCAAGCAGATTTTCCAAGTCTTTACAAATATTTGAATCAAAATATTTCAAATTTCTTTTAAATCTATCTGTAGGACAAATTTTATAACCTTTTTTATTCCATCTGATATTAATAATTATTTTTGTCAAATTTTTAAAACGAGAAAATAGTTCAATAGGTATACAATTTATTCGTCGTGTAATTATCTTGAGCTCTTTTAAAGATTCAGTATTGACAAACTCTGCCACTTTATTTAAATTTTCTTCGCTTATTTGGTGTGTTTGCCAATCATTAATTTCCAAAAAATTCAATCTTTTATTTTCTTCATTGGATAAATCGATTATAATTGTTTCTGCTCTGAGCTGATTTTCTAACATACTCATCAACACGTTTGGTAAAATTCCGTAATTTTCGTCGATTACTATCTTATGGTAATTTTTAGATTCTATCATAAAATCCAAAAAAATTTTGTTTAGTAGTTCTATCAATTTGTCGTCAAGTCGTTGATCCAATACGAAAATTATACCGATCATATTCTTGGAAAAATTTTCTCGTTCTATTTTAGGAATGAAGTAGCAAAATTTCATTTTGTTTGTCCCGTTTTTTAGACTCTGTAGGCAATAATTTTGAATTTCTTTGATTTCACAAATAAGTTTATCTCTTTTTGTATTTGCAAGAATGATTTCATCGTATTTTTTCATCCATAAAAGTGTCCTTTCGGTAATAAAATCGATGTGATTTATTAATTTATCGTGATACTCGATTATTTCATGTCTGTTTTGAAACATTTTAGGAATTTTGTTCAATATCTTGTGAATTTTATTAGATAGAAATCAACATTATTTTTATAAGTAATTATAAGTTTAATTTTGATTCTCTTGTCCGAAAAGTATTTCTTTTTTTGTTTCGAAAGAAGTTGCCATTTTATATTTGTTAATACATTATTAAAACCCTATACAGTAAAAATTCGATTATATATAATGAAAAATTTTTTGCTCTTGGATATAATCGAATTTTATACATAATCGAACCATTATGGTGACAAATTTTTATGTCTTATAAATGAAAAAATTAGCTGAGTTTTAAAATTTTTTTATCATTATTTAAAGTAAAAAAAATACAGAAATAAATATAAAAAAATAAGTATATTTAAATCTTTGTTATAGTTATTGAACTTTGGCCAGGCAAAAAGAAAATTTGTCTAGAAACTTTAGGTCTGTTTAGGTCTGGTACACACAAAGGTGACTTATCTAAAGGTTGTTGGTTATCTAAATTTGTGATTGAGCTTTGTTTCGCATTTTGTTTTTTTTAAAGGATACTTAAAGGACACAGAATTCTAATTGCTGCATGGTTAAAAATATAAATAAACAGAGTCAAAAAACAAAGAATTCGATTGTTCTTAAAATTTCGCTAAATTCTGTTAAAGTCCTAAAAATAAGAACAATTTCAATCAATCAATTTATAAAAAAAAAATCAATTTATTTTTCTTTCAATCAAAAAAAGTTGAGATCTAATTAAAAGACATTTTTTCAGTCGACAGTTATTTTTAAAATTCTACATAATCGAAACTATATATAATCGAATTCGACATAATCGAATTTTTACTGTAAATCGTTCATAATGACTACTTGTAAATCTTAAATCTAATGGTCTAAACAATCGATACAAAAAAGAAATACTTTCTGGACAGGAGAATCAAAATTAAACTGAGAGACACTTTTGAAATTTACAGTGTAGAGAAATTACTTTCCTTTAAAGAAGAAGGTATAGAAAAAATTGATCAATTAACTTCACAATAAAGGGTAATGAGACTTGTGTTTTAAAAAATAATTTTTAGTTTCGAAAGCTACATAAATGTGAGTTTTTTTTTATACCCATTAAATGGATTACAGTCAAATGAAAAAATTATCTAAAATATTTTTTAGTTCTTCTTGATTTTTAATGGAATCACTAGAATATTTTTCAAAATTCTTAAATCCATGCATTTGATTGAAATAGTATTCAAAATTTTTGTTTAAACTTTGATCATACAGCTCACTATTTTCATCTAAAAATATCAACATCTTGTTCAATTTAGGAATTAAACTATTACTTGATTTATCAATCTTAAAAATTGAATTATTAAAAAATTTATTTTAAAGATTTCTAAGGGAAAAACATCAAAACTGCGCAATTAACTCAATTGAAACTTGGGCTAGCTAACCAAAGATCTTCTCTCTTTAAAAAAAAAAGTACTTACAAATTGTTCATTTATGTTCATCCAAGATACAAACAAATTGAAATATTTTAAGACTTCGTCATCGCTTAGATTTTTATTTTCAATCGAACGAAATTTTTTAACATTTTCCATTTAAAAATTGACCACTTTCCATATTTAAGGATTAAGCTATCATTTAGCGATAATTTTATACTTTACAAAAAAAAATTTAATATTAAAAATTTAAAGAAAATCTTGTAAATAATCAAAATTTTAGAACGCTAAATAATGCCAAATAATGGCAAATAACGTTATATAACCCTAACCCCAATGAAAAGTATTTTATTCAGTCTTGCTAATATTTATTTTTTTAAATTTTTACTTGAGATTATTAGTCCTAGCTGGATTTATCATAATTATAGATATATATTTATGTCCAGAATAATATCCACTTGTATTGCTTTCATACCTGGTATTAAATGACAACATTCTCTAAACACTATCACTGAGTCTAACTTACTTAAAATAACGTTATATAAATTACAATCGTTTATAAAAGATGAATAGATTTTTACTTTTGACGATTTGGTATCAGATAATTTATAAAATCGTATCACTCACAACACTACTTTTTAGACACATTTGCAATAAACAGCGCGGATGATTCCTCGAATTCAGTTTTAACTTTTGAGGTTTTGCTGAAACTTTCAACAGGAAAAAAATAGTATGCTCATTATTTTTTATAAAACTTGGCATAATTAAAAGTGACACTTTATATTTTTGAGTGGGTTAATGAATTTCTCAATAATAGGTTTTTGGTAAAAGCGAACGACTACTCTACAGCTCAGGGGGATATTCAAAGATTTTTTTAAATATTTAGATTTCAGGCAAGTATACCAATTGGCAAATTTTCAAAAGGCCGCCTGGTTATTCATGTAATAATTCGCCACTCGAATCGTTCAATTCGTCTATAAAACGTGCTTTTACGCTTAGCAAAGAATTGAGCATTTTTAATTTTGTTGGTGTGTAAATTAATATGGTTCGTTATTATTCAAAATTTCAAAATGAGTTTAGACTTGAATACTAAAAAATATGGTTTGAAATATTCAAAACCTTTATACTTTAATCAAATTGGATCTTTTTCTTGGCAATTTATAGATTTCAAAAAATCCTTATCTTTTAAAATCAACATTAATGAAAATTAATGTGAGTGTAAAATTAAAATTTTTGGACATTTAGTAGCATTGAATCGGCTATTAAATTCAGATAAATTTATTAATTAGCCCAAACGTGGTGGCCAGAAAAAAAAGTTAGAAAGATATTTAAAAATATATGAAAAGTCTATTTCAATATATTTTTAAATATCTAAAATTTGTTTGATTAAGACTTAAAATACTTTTTTTTTATAAACTTTATTAAATTTATAAAATTAATCGACTCTTAATTATATTGATTTAATTAAATTTTATGTATGCTTAAATTATTGTTTAAAGGCTATATTGTATGCAGATCAGTTTTTAGTATGTTAAAAGAAAATAAATGACCAAAATAATACAATATTGAATATATATTTTGACGAAAAATCTGAAATTTATTTAAACGAACAAAAATTGTTTCTCGATGTACATAAAATCAAGAAATCAATTTAAAAAAAAAATTTATTCAAAATTTTAAATGTAAAAATAAACTTTTTAAAAAAACATTTATCTACGTTCTCAAATTTTGTTTTTTTTACTGATTTTCTCAAAGGAGAATCGTTTGACTTTTTTCATAAATTTAAGGTTTAACAAAGGGGTCTTCCGGTTCATGTGATCAGTTGATAACCTATTAAGTGGTCATACACTGATCACGGGTCTAGTGATCAACACTGACCACCTAGACGGTGACCACTTATTAGGTGATCATTAATGATCACCAAAATAAATAAATCAATGACCACATAAATTTTTAAATGATCACCAATTTTGTTTCCTGATCACATAAATCGTATTTAAATCCAATAAAAAATTTACTTTTTAAAAATTTTTATATTAATTTATTTTAAGAACTATTTGTGGATAACTGCTGAATACCAAGCACTCATTCGCAAGGGTTAACAGTTTTTTGTTTCGTGATAATTTTTCAAAATTTGAAGACGGAAAGTGAATTGAGTTGCATGTCCCGTAATCACCCGACAGTAAGACCGATATAAAACCGCAATTTTTAAAAATTGTACCGCCCCCATTTTTTTTTAGTCGTAAAGTCTATGAATTTATTTAAGGAATAAAATCAAAAGGTAGAAATCTGAAATTCTAGTTTTGTACCATGGTATAACTTTCGAGTAATTTCTGTATCGATTTTGGTCAATGAAAATACAGAACTATTAAATAAGAGATTAAATAAACATAGTAGTCGAGCTCACAAATAAATTTATGAAAATTTTAAATAATAGGAACAAGTTTAGAAAATGATGTATTTAATTGCTAATGACAATTAATATTTATTTAGAAAAAATAATATGATTTGATCACATAATTTATTATTTGATCACCAAAAATTCAAAATGATCACCTAAACCGGGTGCTGATCACTTATTAGGCTTATTTTCAATTTAAAAATTTTTATGATCACCTAATAAGTGGTCACCGTCTAGGTGATCAGTGTATGACCACATAATAGGTGATCAACTGATCACATGAACCTGAAGACCCTAACAAAATTGCTACTTTTTTAACAGTTTAAATTGCTTATTTAGCTAAAAATTAATAAAACGTTGTTTGAATTGAACTTATTAAATTGTATAAAACTTCACAACCCTCTTCGAAATTTAGTTTAGAAAAAATTTTAAAATTACTCAAAAAAAGCAAAGTCTAGAAGTGGCCCATGGGAAAAAACGGGTTTTTTTAGGCCTTTTTAAGGGTTTGAGCGAGGGATTACGGTATTTTAAAATTGTACGAGTACGAGTCAAATTGTACTTTAAAATTTAAAACTTGTCATATTTTTTTATTATTTTAGTATCGAATAAACGAAAAATTTTTAGTATCAATTTCTGAATATCCGAATTTTAACCCGGCACCAATAATTAATTTTTAATTTTTAAATAACAAAAAATATTTTTTTATTAATTTTTAATTTTTTTTAAATTTCGGTTTTTTTTCCGACACTTAAATTCAAAACCTATTAATTGTCACTTTCAATTTTAAATTCAATTTTTAGAAACTAGTGTCGCACAAAGATAGATTTTTAGGTTTTTAATGCGGAATTAAAAGAGAAATTTCGAATTTCAGTGCGTGCATTGAATTTAGGAGATTCTAACATGAGAAGTATGGTATGTGCTGCATGCACAGAAACCCAAAAAATCGCAGTTAAGCGCATGCACTATATTGCAAGGGTTTACGGTATATGATTTGTTCCTTTATAGAAAATGAAATGATTTGATCTAATATTTTAAAACAAGCATTTAATAATACAATTTGTGAGAAAAATCGACCCGGTCGTTTCAAAATTTAAAAATAAATATTAAAGTTTATTTTGAAATATTTTTAATTTCTTTTCAATTTGAATAAAAAAAAAATACTTGCTTTGATTTAATTTTTAATTTAATTTTTGAATTGATCATTTTAATCTCAATTTCTTACAACGAATTTCATAATAAACAAAATTAAAAATATTTTTTTAGATAATACGATGCTAAAACGTTTCGAAAAATTAAATTTTTTTACGCAAGTTATTAATGAAATTGACATTTATTGCGGAAAAATTTTGTCGAACGATAAAAACGGAATGTTTCGAAACATTAATGAAATACGGCAAATTTTAATTGGTAAAACTAGAATGTGGGAAAACTTATCGATAAATAACGAAAACCAAACATTTTTTTGTTTTTTCATTCAAAATATAAACAATATTCAATTCAAATATTTTAATAATCCAATCGGGTTTTTAATTATCTGCGATTTTTATTTGGCAACTGAATCAGTGAAATTTATAAAGTAAGCATATTTAATTACTACCTTAAATCCTTGTTGATCGTATGGAGATTAATTCGACTGGCCTCTGGTGTTTTTTTTTTTTTTGGATAAATTCTTTTTTAAATGAATACACTGTAAAAATAAAAGTGAATAAGACTCCATTTTTAGGCGCTACAACTAGACGTCATCCTGGAGAGTTTTCAAGAAAAATTGGTGTCTAAAATAAAAGCGACTAAAACCTAAATAAGTTAGTGAATTAAATTTTTATTTGTAATTAAAAAGTCATTTATTTTTTTAAGGCTTATTATTTACCGTATTGCTTCTAATACAAGATCGTATACACTGTAAAAAATAAAAGCGACTAAGACACTTTTTAAAAGCGCCTAGATTTTAAAAGCGTCTAAAAATGAATTTTTTACAATTTTTTGGAAAAACTAGACCCTTTTTTTAGGCGTCAAAAAAATTAGTCGTTTTTTAAAAAAAAGATGTCTTACTAAGAATCAGCTAAAAAAAAGTGTCTTGTTTGAAAAAATAATCGAAATTTTGTATTGAAAAATTCAAAACGCTTTTAAATTAGGCACTTTTAATTTTAGACGTTGTTTGATTAAATAAAAGCGCCTAAAAAATAGTGACTACTAATAGCGTCTTGAAAACTCTCCAAGATGACGTCTAGTTGTAGCGTCTAAAAATGGTGTCTTAGTCGCTTTTATTTTTTACAGTGTAGTTATCTTTTAAACACCTTCTATTGAAATTTTATTTGGGAATAATAAAATACTTGAATCAGAGAAAAAAGTTCTTATATTTGGATATTTTACGATAGAAAAAATTACGGTTGTTGAAAATTTTTATTTATTATATGGGGATTAAAATTTAAAAAAAAACTTTATTTCAATCTATACATTTTTTGAATAGAAAAAATAAGCCTCCGCATTTTTTTGAGTGAACTTGTATTTGAGGAAATAGGGTAATATATTAGATAAATTTATTTATTATTGGGTTGAGGTAATACAAGGTCAGACCGGTTTTTTTTCAAGTTCTTTTATTCGAAAATTTTTCCTTCAGAAAAAATTTTTGAATAACCTTTTATTTGAAGCATTCGATAAAAATCTATTCTGTATGATCTCAATTATATCTTGCACTAGTATTTGAATAATTTTTTTTGTTAATTTCGCTCGAATAAATGATGTTTTTGCCTAAAATATAAGATCAGGTCTTCTATTTGAGATAATAAGGTACAAATAAAATACTAACGATTTTTTTTCTAATTCTTTTTTTTTTAAAAACAATTATTTTATCATTTAAATTTTACTAAATTGTGATTAACTTTCTTAAATAAATGCTACAATTTTATAGTGTTTTTTTTTTAAAAAAAACCTTTTTTTAGCCACTTTCTTTTATTTTTCTTTGAAAGTGACTAATTTTAAAAGCGACTAAAAAAAAGCTTCTTAAATTTTTTAAAAAATCTAAAAAATTTTATTTTTAGACGCATTTTTTAGTCGCTTTTAAAACAAGCAACTTTTCTCTTTATTTTGACTCATAAGTGACTAATTTTAAAAGCGACTTAATTTAAGTAAATTCTTAAATAGTCGCTTTAATTTTTTACAGTGTACTTAATAAGAAACAAATCAAAAAAGGTCAGTTTTAATTTAAAATTTTTATGTTTTATTTTCTAATTTTATTATACAAAAAAAAATTTTTTTATATTCTATTATTAAGTTCGTTCCGATTTGGTGAATTTTTTTTTATCAATAATTTAAAAACTAAATGTTCAAAGATAAATAATCAATTGGCAAAAAGAAGGACTTTGATCCATTCTAAGCTGGCGGAGGCTAACCTCGAACTATTTAACATTAAATAAATATTTAAGAGTCGTCTCATGGTAAGACTGATAATCTAGGGATAAAAACATTTTGGTATCCTAATAGCGTTGAAGATAAATGTTAATTTTAGCTGCGTAAAATTGATATTTTATAAAAATCATTTTTTCACGAAAGTAACATATTAAAGTTAATTCAATTTTTTTACTAAGTTGCACCTTGTCATTAATTAACCTATGGTTAAAATAGGATTTAAACTTTGGAGGTTGGTGATGAAAATTATCATGGTCAGTATAAAAAAAATAATAAGTAATTTTTTTTAACTAGTGATGAATTCAATGAAATGGATCCTTCAGATGATTACACAAAAGATTGTGTTGAAGTTACAACTGCCAAATCAATTTTAAAACTAATAAAGAAAAAAAAAACTGCTGATTACGAATTTAATCTTATTAAAAGAGAGGCAAATCAATTGAAAGAATTACAATTCTCAATGGGCTTTGATAAAACAATGTGCGAAGTGAAATTGAAACCTTTATTAAGTTTTTTAAATATCGATTCTATAATTAGGTTAGTTTTAATTAATCCTTCTTCTAATTCAGAAGAAATTGATTTGGAATTTGTGAAAATATTTCCAAATTTATATGAAATCGAACTTGATAATTTTATTTTAAAAGAAAAAAATTCAAAAAAAATAGGAGCACTTAAGTTAGCAAAAAGTGATGCCAAAAACTTAAATTTTTATTTGGAAAATTTAATCTTTCTAAACTTATGGAATTGCAAAATGGAAGGCATGCATTTTAAAGATTTTGAATTTTGTAATTTAAGATATTTAGAATTAGGTGAAATAAAAGGAAATTTAGAGTTAATTTGTCATTTACCTAATCAATTAGAATATTTAAAACTCGATGACTTCGTATATGACGAATTGTTAAATCTAAGAATAAAAAATTTAAAATGCCTAGATGTTATTACTATAAAAGGATTAAAATTTTGCGAAAATTTTAAGTCACTTGAGTATATCAAAATTAAATCAAAGTCCAATTTAAATACAGATATATTTAAAAATTTAGAAAAATTAAAATTTCTTCAAATAAGGATAAAATCAGATCTTAATCTAGATTTAATAAATATCGAAAATCTAAAACATTTAAGATATTTTAAATTAGAATATTTGGACTTTAATAGAGAATCCAAAGAAAAATTCTTTGATAAGAATAATTTTTTCAAAAAAATTTTCAATCCAACACCAACAATTAAAACATGCATTGAGGATTATGATAAAAAATATATATTTTTAATGAATGAGGTAAGATTTAATATTATATTTTTAATTTATTTTTAACTTTTTTTAATATTTTTCAAAGTTAAAAGTTTGTGACGCTCATGAGGTTATTGAAAATTTGGAAGTATGTATGGAAATTAAAAATAAAATGAATGAAATTTTAAGAAAAAAACAAAAAAACTCGCGATACATCGATGTAGATTCGTTCGAATACTAATATTATAATTCATTTTGAAAAATTCTTAAATTTTATATTTTTTATATTTTGTAGATTTTTGTAAAAATAAAACATTAAAGAAATTGAAAAACATTTTAAAAAATATTTTTGAATTACAAAAAATTAAACAAAACTAATATTATTTTCTGAAAGTAGATAAAAAACAGACCTAAATATAATACTAAAATATGCTAAAATTATGAAATTTTACCAAAGTATGGAAACTTTAAATGTTTTATCTCTAGACTGGAAAATTTTCGGCTAAAAGGAACGACTAAAAGCTTAAAAAGTCATTTTAAGTACTTATTGTATTTATTAGAAAAAAAAGTGGGTGCACCCACTTTTTTTTCTAATAAATAATGTCCAATTTAATGGATAATGTCCAATTAATTGGATAATGGAAATAATGTCCAATTTAATGGAAAAGGATAACATGTTAGCCTTTTCCATTAAATTGGACAGTTTTCGCTATTTCTAAAGGGGTTATTAAAGACTGGTAACTTAATGTTTATTTTTTTATTAAAGCTCGCATCAATCATTTGAGCTGTAATAATAAAGTATGTGTACGTACAACGAACAAAATAAACAGTGATCTTAAACCAAGTTTACAAACATAAAGATTTTGGTATAAAATGAAAACTCTCAGAGTGAGCAAAAATTATAAAAAATAAGTTTACTTCTAGCTTTCTTATTTTTTGAATTATACCCAGATTTCTTTTTTCGTTTTATATTAATATTGTAAAACTTCATATCACTTTTAGTAAATAGAAGAAAATCAAATTTTAAAGACCAAATTTTAGATTGATTAATTTTGAAATTTTTGCATATATTATAAACGAATGACCTCTTATAGATCTTTTAACATGGTTTTTGTGGTTTTGGTTTCCTCTCTATTAATTTTTCAGATTATATTTATATACAGTCCGTTACCAACTACTGGTTTTACCAGATTTTGCGTAAATTTACGTAAAATAAAAATGGCCAAAAATGGCGTTTTTGACCACTTTTTGATGATTTTTCGATAGATTCGTTTTTTCCCATTGAAATTAAACAAAAAAGTTTTTACTTTTTTTTAAGTAAATTCAAGTAAAATTTGGTTAAAAAAATGTAAAATAATGTAAAAAAAATAAAAAGTTAATTTTTTTTTAAATATACAAAATGTTTATTTTTAATTATTCATTGACACTCATTTATTATTCTATTATCTATTTTAAAAATAAAAACAACTTTTTTCTCAAAATCTAAGACACCATATTTATTGCCATAAGTAATATATTCATTTATTTTAGGAATTTAGTTTTAATAGCTCAAAAATTAAACAAAACTAATATTATTTTCTGAAAGTAGACCAAAAAATATGCTAAAATTATGAAATTTTACCAAAGTATGGAAACTTTAAATGTTTTATCTCTAGACTGGAAAACTTACGGCTAAAAGGAACGACTAAAAGCTTAAAAAGTCATTTTAGGGTGTTAGCCTTTTCCATTAAATTGGACAGTTTTCGCTATTTCTAAAGGGGTTATTAAAGACTGGTAACTTAATGTTTATTTTTTTATTAAAGCTCGCATCAATCATTTGAGCTTTAATAATATAGTATGTGTACGTACAACGAACAAAAACTATTAGACAATTTTTAGCAATTCCATGAGTTAAAATCCGAGGTTGATTTCATGCCTGCAAAAATGTAGGGCTTTTTGGCAAGCAGCATTAATTTAAAAGTCTGGTAAATTTACAATTATTTCCGTAAATTTTGTAATTCATTAGAAAATATTTCTATAGTATTTTGGACATAAAAAAATTTAATTTATCACTGTTAGCGATTGAGGTACTAGTATTTGTACATAGAGTTAAAAAATGTGTGTTACACACATAATTATACAAATATCGAAAAAGTACATATAAGTACCAATTATTTTGATAACAAAATGTACAAAGAGAAAAATAAAACATTAATGTAACATTTAACAAAAGGTTTATTTTTTTTCTTTAAGATATATGTACAAAATTTGAAAAATTCAAAAAATTGTTCTCTAAATTTTTACTACCCTTCAAAATGAATTAATTCAATTATGGGTAATAATTGTATTATATTTGATCTAAAATAATTTAATTCAATCAAATTTATTTAATATTCAGAATTTTGTTATAGTAATTAAGATAAAGTTTTTTTCTAAGATTTTTTTCCTTATTAAGAGAGAATAAAAGGTTAACTTATACCCTCTAAGTAAAAAAACGTCTTTACATGCTTGACCGATTAAAAGCCTAATTAGTAGATACTAATCAATTTTCCATTAATTATTAAATTTAGAAAATGATTTTTTCTGGATTTATTATAATTAAATTATAATAAAAAAACAAGATAATTTTCAACTGTTTTTTTTCCACTGTTTAAATTTATACTTTGTACTTTTTTCAATCTGTTCTTTTTTCTTTCTGTACTTTTTTAAAATGTTCTTTTTTCCACTGTTTTTTTTTCAACTGTACATTTTTCACCTCAATCTTTCACCCTTACACTTTTATGCAAATTTTATTTTTAATAATTACAAAAATTTTGAGCTTAAATGCTCGGCTCCTCATCAAATTTGGACCTTTTAGAACCTAAATGCGTAAGAAAAATGAAAATTCGCTTTAATGCATAATTTTTTGTAAATAAATGCGTAAAAAAATGCGTTACCCTAAAAAATATGCATAAATGCAATGAAAATCTGGATCGCATTAAAAATTTACAGTGTAATTAAAACTTTGTTGAAAATTTTGCAGGTAACTAATTATAATATTTTGATATGCCTAAATGACCATAAATATACCAAAATGTTCGTTTTTCCATAAATTTTTCAAAAGCAAACTTTTTTTTCTACAATATTTGTAAATTTATACTTTTTTCGCCGAAATTAACTTATTTTTTTTAAAACACAGTGGTGTATTTCAAAGCTACCTATGTAACACCACCAATTATTCTAGAAAATTAAAATAAGCACATTTAGTAACCTAAAATAAAAAAATTAGAAAATGCGCCTTATATTTACTTTACTCGCATAATGGCTTTTAAATACAAATTACCTAAATTTATCTTTTTAATCCGGTGTATAGTTTTTCCATTTTTTGAGAAAAACTGGTTTATTCGTAAATTCAGGTTATGGGGACTTTAAAAAGACAACGGATTAAAAAGATAATACAAAATTTGAATTACATTTCTAAAAAATAATTGTTATATTGTGTGACATACAATTTGGAATTATATTTTGGAATTTCTTGATTAAAAAAGGTTTAACTGACTTTTTCGATACAAAATCAAACTTTTAAAATTAAATAAGATTTCAAGATATTCTATAATACATTTTTAGAAGAGTCTAGAATGTATTTTCTTTTAATTTATTTAAGTTCTCAATCTTCAAATAAAATATTATATCACTTTATTACAGTGAACAAAATAATGGTTTGCTAGATCGACAATTTTTTCAATTTCAAGATACTAATATTTTTTAAAAAAATATTTTTTTCTGACAAAAAACTTAACTCTTCAAAAATTTAAAATAACATTTTTATTTAAAATTATAAAACAACCTCAAAAATGTCCTCAAAAAAAATAACTTATAAAATCTTATTTCTTTTTGAAAATCTTATATCAAATTAAAAAAAATAAAAAGAATGAAATGTACAGCTTTAATTATGATATTAATTTGTTTAATATTCGGTACATTGTGCCATGACTTGGATCCTGATGAAGCTGAAAATAAAATTACTGAATTTGGTTCAGACTTGGAAGAATTAAGTGATTCGGAAATAATTGGTTTGATCGAAGCTTCAAATAATCATCATCAAAATGAACCAAAACTCAAACTTGATCAAAATAAAACAGTTAAAAATACCACATCAACAATAACGAATGCCACAAATTTACAACTTATTAATACCAACAATCTGACAAAAGAGAATCAAACAGAGATCACTAAAAAACTAGAATTTAAACTCTTAGCTACGACTAAACCCTCATTTAATTCTTTTCTAAATGATAAATTACACAAAAAAGTTCTAAAAGAAAAATATGAAAATTATGATTCTAGATCAGATTATTCATCCGAAGAGGACTATGAAGAAAACGTTGATTATAGAGAGTATTCATTTAATCAATCTGTTATCGTAGTTTGGAAAAAAATGACCAATCGTAATTATCGAGTGAGCATTTTTGGTTCTAGACTAACAAACGATGAAGTTCTAACAGTCTGGTACTATTCAACCATAAATTCATTAGTCTTTGAGATAACTAGACCAAAGAGAACTCCATTATTCAAAATTCTAAGACTAGAAATTCTAAATTTTCATTATTTGTTTTTTAATTTTGATACTTATGGTAAATTGGGAATTTATTTAGACTGTCCAAGTCTCTCCAATCAAAGAATAAATTATGATTTATATGCTTTTGAATTGATTGAAGATTTAAGAGTATTCAAATGGGCCAAAGTTTATTCAA
This sequence comes from Brachionus calyciflorus, assembly GCA_002922825.1. Taxonomy (NCBI): domain Eukaryota; kingdom Metazoa; phylum Rotifera; class Eurotatoria; order Ploima; family Brachionidae; genus Brachionus; species Brachionus calyciflorus. The sequence goes on from NTPY01000483.1 coordinate 421,061, forward strand.
ATTTAGAATTAGCAATGAAGTCTAGTGAATGTAGAATAATAACTAGTGTTCAACCATCAGTAGTTGTCTATTTTAACACTAGTCTTAGTCTAACTAGTACACAAATAATTTTCTCATTCACTAAAGAAAATGTCATTTATTCATTGATTTATTTCAATGGAATTTTCAAGCTTATTTCATCGACGACTGGCCTAAATCAAGCCATTTCGAAAAATGAAATAACTGCACCATACGGTGTTTATTTTGTGTTTAGATTTAATTCAGTTTATGTCTATACGTCATGTCCATCTGGTCGTGAACCAATTCTACATTGGGTTAATAATTATTTTAATAAGAAAACTCAAATAGAATCATCTCTTAACTTTCAAATAGGTTCAGCGTTGACTTTTAATTTGTTAGACAATTTTTGCTTTACAGAATATTTAAATAAAATGGTTTTGAGAAGAGAGAAAATATCCTATGAAATGCTAAGTCATTATTTAGAGAATGCTAAACAAATAAGCTCTCTGACTCAGGTTTACTTACCATTGGGATATCAATTGGAAAAGTTAAAATATTTTAAATTCAATCCAGAATTTAGTCTTAATTATTTATATCGGCCTGAGAGTAAAATTTTAATAGCATCAAGAGTTTTTGCAAAACGAGGATTTTTTGATCGATCTATAAGAGAGTATATAATGGGATTTTCCGATGGAGGAAATAATTTTTGGATCGGTTTAGATTTGTTAAATAAAGTAACTCAAAAGTATAGTTATAGACTTCGAATAGAAGTGTTTAATGAAACTAGAGTTTATTCAGAGGAGTATGGTGTGTTTAGAGTGGGCTCAGAAGAGAACAAGTTTAGATTGACTATACGAAATTTTAGACAAGGTGTCAATTCATTTTTTGAAAATCATAATCATCTTGAATTTTCCACATTTGATTTTGGCTCGAGAAGATATCAGGCTTTGAAGTATTCAAGTGGTTTTTGGCATAGATCACCAATCAATAATTCAAGTATTGATAATTTTTATTGTTTTAGTTGTGAAGATGAATTTGATTCATATGGTAGTTCCTATATTCAGACCGTATCGTATATATCAATTAAAAGCTATGTTACTAAAATGTATTTAATTTTGTAATTTTTATTCAATTTAATAAAAAAAAAAATTTTTAATTTTTTTTATTCATTTTTTTTTCTTCCAACAAAATTGTCCATTGAATGACACAACTTAAAGACTTCACTATCCAAAAAATCGGCAAATTTAAATGGAAGTATTCTAAATGAGAAAAAAAAAATTTTAAAAATAATTTAAGATTAATTATCTCTAATGGTAAATAATTACGGTTTTAAAAAATAAAGTAAATAACATGTTCTTGGTAACATTAGAAGCTCTTGATCAGTTAGAACACCTTCAATTATTTTATCAGCGACATATTCAGGCTCTAATGATGGTATACCATCTACTTTAAATCCTTGAAACATTCCCGTGTTTATAATATTCGGGCAAACAAGTGTTGTTTTTACACCCATTTTATCTATTCTTAAAAATTCATTTCTTAATGCTTCATCGAATCCAACAGCTGCAAATTTGGATGAACAATAATCAACTAAACCTGATGCACCAAAAATACCCGCCATACTCGCTACAGTTACTATATGACCATGATTTTTTTCTAGCATATCATGCAATAGACTTTTAACTATCTTTAATAAAAATTTATTTATTTTAACAAATTTCAATCTTTAATTTTTTTTTTCAATACCCAAAAATGTGACAGGGCGTTAACTTGGAAAGTTTTCTCAATTAAACTATCTGGTGTTTCCAAAAACTTTTTACCAGTTACGATACCAGCGTTATTTACGATTATGGTTGGATTTCCAATAGATTTTTTTATCTAAAAAAAATTTTATTTTGATTCAAGAAATATTTTTTAAAAAAATTCAAAACCTCATCAGTAAGTCTATAAATATCTTCTTTTTTACTTAAATCACACTGATAGGCGTATACATCAACTCCGCTTGATTTTATTTCACTACAAGTCTTTAAATTATCTTCTTGATTTATATCGACGCATATAACTCGAGCTCCTAAGTCAGCAAATCTCTTAGCCAATAATTTTCCAATACCACTGCCTGTACCAGTTATAAGAACAAGTTCATCCTTGACACTTTTACATCTATATCTATATGGAATTATTTGTTTGAGAATACCCCATATTATACCATGTAAAAGAAGGTAGACACCTTTAAAAAAATTAAGAATTGATTCGTGTAGCATATTCAAGAGTAAAAAAACATAATAATAAAATTTGCATTCTTTTTCAAATATTTTAAATTTTAATTTCGCACTCTCTATCGAAAAATTTTAAAAAAGTAATTTTTAATTTTATTGACTTAATAAGCTTTAAACAAATACTTCGAATACAAGAGGTTCTATGGTGTAACGGTTAGCACTCTGGACTTTGAATCCAGCAATCCGAGTTCAAATCTCGGTAGAACCTTAATTTTTTTTTCAAACTTAAAAACATTTAAACACCTTTAAAACGTTGAAACTTTAACTAAAATTTACACAACTAAAATTTTATTAAATTTTTTTTTAAGTTTACTGTACTTTATTACTAATATTCATGTTTTTAATCGGCATATACCCTGGTTAAAACATGATAAATATTTAGAGATTGTGCATTTGTATAAAAAGCATTTTGAAAATAAAAATTTTGTTTGTTTGTCAAAATTATTCATAGATGATTGATTTTCAAGTTTTGGAAAAATCATGCCTCTGTACTTTTTTAGAATTATTCATAAAAAAAAATTCTAAAAATGGTAGATTTAACTTTTTTTTTTATTGAGAATAAAATTTTAATTTTTTTACCTCAAGTCTAAACCAGTTGATTTAACTGAAAAAGAAAGTCAAAACATTCGATATATTTTCGAATTATTCGATAAGAATAAAGATGGTTTTATAAGCCGAAGTGAGCTTAGAAATGGCTATTTTTTATTAGTTAACAAATTAGATGAATGCGAACCAGATGTAATTTTAGATGAATATGATGAAAATGACGATGGAAAACTCGACTTTGATGGTTTCTTTTACATTTTTGGTCTAAAATTAAAAATCTGCTTTAACTTTTTTTTATTTTTAGAATTTACCAGATTGTATAAGGAAGCTCAATTTGGAGACTTAGTCAATCAAATATTTTTAAATAACGAAAATCAAGATCAATTAAAAGGTTTTTTTTTCTAAAATTATTTTAAATCTATCAAGTAAATTTTGTTGTTATAAATTTAAGAGGATTTGAAGAAAACTTTTGATTTAAATGACAAGGACAATGACGGATACATAACTCGCGATGAATTAAAATACGTATTTCAAGAGTTAGCTACCTATTTAAGGAATAAAAAAATAGATAACATGATAGAAAAGGCTGACATTAATAAAGACGGAAAAATTGATTTTGAAGGTAAATTTATATAATTTTAATTAAAATATCAAATCTATCTTTTTTTTATCCAGAGTATTTAAACTACAATGTCTCACAGGTTTATTTTGAAAATATCAATTCTACTAGAAAAAATTTTTGTCAATTTATCTTCTTTAAAGATTCAAGAACTAAAACTAACAGAAGATCAACTTAAAGAGGAATTCAATCGTCATGATAAAAATAAGGATGGTTATTTGAGTCGAAGCGAATTACAACAGGCTTTTGTTCGAATTGAAATTGAATTCAGTCATGATTATATAGATAGTTTTTACGAGGAAGCCATCAAAAATGAGCAAGGAAATATTAGTTTTCAAAGTAAATTATAAACACTTTTATTTAGATTTAAATTTTTTTTTTTAAATTTTATTAAATAGATTTTTTAGATGCTTTAATTTTTTAATTTGAAACTTGAATAAATAATTTCTTCTCTATTTTTTTTTGTTTAAATAGTAGAAATAAATTAAAAATTTTACAAGAGGTTCTATGGTGTAACGGTTAGCACTCTGGACTTTGAATCCAGCAATCCGAGTTCAAATCTCGGTAGAACCTTAATTTTTTTTTCTTTAAAAAATTTGTATAAAAGTTTTACTAATAAAGTACCCTTTGCGAATACAAGTCAAATATATTTCTATATTTTTAGAACTTTTTCGGAGGGTTGCCAATTTTAAATTCAAATAAAATTTTAAACTAATGAAAAAATGGTGTACCGTACTCCGTACCCAAGAGCGTAAAAATTTTTTTTATTTTTTTTTTTGAGTACGGTAAAAATGGTGTAAATGTAAAGTTTTTGGTACAAATTTGGATCGAAATAGTTTTCGAAAAATTTCATGCAAATTAGGAATAATTGTTGAATCAAAAATTTTTGGAATAAAAAAATTTATTTAACAAAAATTTGATAAAGTCAAATTCAACTTTGATTATAAAAAATAAAAATAACTAAAATTCTATTTCATATTTCTGCTTGCTCCTTGATTACAGTTTATATGAGTTATCAGTTATGCTTAACTCTTATCATAAAAAAATAGATAAAAAAGGGTGGGTAAAGATAAAATTCCAAAAAAAAAGACGGAATCGATTTCATAATAAAAGTTTATTTATCAAAAAAACATCAATTTTACGAGCCTAAAAAAATTTTTGATATCAAAAATTGATTTGAAATTTAATTATTAAAATGCACATAAATTCAATAACCAAAGTTGTTCCGTTAAAAAACTTAACATTTTCGAATATTTCTATTTACCATGCCGATTTAGCGGAATGTTTATTAAATACAACAAACACACTGTTTGACATAACGATCATAGGCATTAAAATTCTTGCTTTTATTTTGCACATAGTAGTTTTTCTTACTATTGGTCTTAACCGGAAATTTCACTCAAGACACTCGATTTATTTGATTAATTTAGCAATTATTGGTTTTCTATCAGTTTTGAATGGATTATCGATACTTGACTCTAAGCTCTTATGTAAATATAATTCGACATTTTATTGTCAATTTCAAGGTGTATTTTTTCAATACTCAATTTATGTTTGTTCGTATTCAGTGCTAGCAATGGCAGCATATCGCTTAACATGTGTAAGATGTAAAAACTTAAATCAAACTTTGAAAATATGGAAAATAATCCTTTCCATAATTCTAGTTTGGTCGTTATCACTCTTATTTGTACTTTTACCTAAACTCATAAGAAAAATTCCAATTTTTTATCATTATTCACTTAACACTTGCATGGAAAATTATTCAGAAAGATTTTGGAGTTTTTTATTTTTTATGTTTTTAGGCTTTATTTTGCCAAGTTTATCAATAATGCTTATTAATGTTATAATAGTACTTAAGATAAAAAAGAGCAAAAATAAATTATCAAGTTTTTCCAAGTTGAAAATTAAAATTTTTAAAAAATCGACTATTTTTACTAAATCGAATAAAATTGGCGTAAATGGTGTCAATTTTAAAATGGAAAAAGTCGAAGAATTTAATTTTAATTTGGAAAATGTTTCGAGTGTTTGTCAAAGTACGACTCCAAATAATAGTCGAAATAGTTTAACAAAAAATCAATGTTTTCTAACTAACAAAGTCGTGAATTCCCAATTAAAACTAATCGTACAATTTTCGATTATTTATTTTTCATATTTAGTTTATTCGATATCGAATTTTTTACTTATTTATCAAACAACTCTAGTTGAGTATCATTGGGAATTTTATTTAATTCGAATGTTTAATATTTTTGTATGGTTGTATCATTTGACTAGTCCTATTTTATATCTTGGTTTTCATCCGATTACTATTGAAAAATTAAAAAAATTTTCTAAATCTTTTACTATACCTAAATTTTTAAATAAAATATAATAAAATATACAATTTTAAGTTAAAATAAATATGAGACTGAGATTAATATTTACAGTACTGCAATGATTCGATGAATTCACCATATTTTACGCAAATTACGGTTAATTCACGATATTTTACCATAAATGTAAAATTACGATGATTCAGTGAAAAAAAATTTTCAAAAATTTTTTCAAAAAAAAAACTGAATTTTCATGAAATTTATGAGTTAATTGTCTATCAACAATTGAAAACCTATTACCGACTAAAGAATCACTGTTACCCACAATGGCTGCTCACCAAAATTTTGTTTGTGCCTAGATAAAGTTTCTAAAAAAAGAAAAGCTGAAGAATTTTTTTAAAAAATTACTTCCGTTATCTGGCCTTTTTTGAGTAAAATTCTATATGGCAAGTTTTTTTTCAATTAAACTCTTTTTTTTTAAATTGCGCTATCATAATTTTCATTTTTACACAGTAAAGAATTGCAAAAAAAATTAACATCGCATCAAAAAAAATTAATTTCTAAAAACTCTAATTAAAAAAAAAGTTGTCATATTAAAAAAATCGGCTATGTCAAGTTCATTTCAGTTCACTCATTTCAATTCAATTAAACTTGAATAATTTTTATAGGTAATTGATAAATCATTTCTGCAAAATGTTGCCTACTGGTAAAATTTTGTACCATCCGAAAAAATAGGTCTGCAAAAACTGTGCAGTTGTGTGTGAATTGCACACAATGAAAAAAAATTAAATATTTAAAATGTACAGTTTTTGCAGACCTATTTTTTGAATGAACTTCACATATCCAAAAAAATCTTGATAATGCTTGGATCCTTGAAAAAAAGCATAGCTTCATTATAATTTAAGTTTAAAATAAAGTTTAAACTGTTTTTAAATTCGGAAATTTAAAAAATTTTAAGTTCTGTTTTTTTTGACAAGGTTTTCATTTAGCTTTTATTATAACCTTAAAAAATTTACTTTTCAGTACAAGAAAACCTTATTAATTTTCAAAAAAAAATCGATACTTTTATTTACAGCAATTTTTTTAATTTAAATTTTCGGAAAAGAATTATTTTGACAATCAGTTAAATAAATAAAAAAGTTTTGTTTACTCTATTACAGCTTTTTCGTCATAGTTATTAATTTTTAAAATTTTACTTATTTTTTTTTGGGCAAAATAAAGTTTTATTACTACAGTCAGACCTTGATTTTGTCAATGGTCTGCGTATAACGAAAATCGTTGACAAAAACAAATAATGACAAAATCAAAACAAAAACACAAGCTAAACCATTGCTAATCTAACCTAAATAATCCTAAAATTAACTTGACAAAATTAAATATTGACAAAATCAAGGTTGACAGAATCGAGGTCTGACTGTATCACTATTTACAATTTAAAATTAATTTGCAAAAAATAAAATTGAAAATAGTAAATTGTAATATTAATAAAACTTTATTTTCCTTTTGAAAATTGCTATAAAATTAAAAAAGAGAAACTTAAATCCAGAAAATAAAAAGTTGTAATGTTTTTTTAAAACTTATTTCTATTCTAAAATATTCGATTAATAGCTTTATATCGAAATTTATGGTCTTTGTCAAATTTGAAGTTCTGCCACGGATATAAACTTATTAATTTGTTGGAATTCTTTTCATGCAATTTTGAACATTTAATTTAATTTTATCAAGTATTTTTAAAACTGTAAAGTGGTAAAATTAGTAAAATTTTTTAAGAAATTTGGTGAACTCAGAAGAAAGATGAGCCAAAAAAAAACTTTAGCGGGCCTAGTATTTGCAATTATTCTAACAACTACCTCATGAACTAAATGGTCTAAAATGAATGGAGAAAATAATACAATTAAATTTTAAATTTGACGTAAAAAAAATTGAATTTTATTTAAGTGATTAATTAAAAAATGTATATTAATTAAAATTGATTAAATTATTGAAATATGACTATTTTGTTAAAGTAGAGATCGTTAATAAAAATATCAGTAATAAGTCAGTATTGGTAAAAATGTTATCATTTTTTAGGCTATTTAATGAGAAATATTCAAAATTAATAAACAGAGATTTTAGCATCAAATTTTCTTTCAACTCTAAGCAATTCAAGTCAGTTTTTAGTGTAGATAACTCGAATTCAATGCCAACACTTGATTTTAAAACAGATGCTTTATGCGATCCAGATGCTGATACGTTATTTAATTCAAGTAAAATTTTCGAAAAACTAAATAAGCTTGATCCAAATAAAGCTATTGGACCAGATAAAATACACGGAACAGTTTTAAAAAATTGTGCTGATTCGTTTTCGTCGCCTCTCTTGAAAATTTTTAAAAAATCTTTTAATACAAGTGAATTACCGTTGTTATGGAAACAAGCAAATGTAACCCCACTACATAAAGGTGGTACAAAAGTATCACAAAAAAATTATCGTCCAGTTTCGTTGACATGTATTCTTTGTAAAGTTTTTGAAAGTATTGTTAAAGATTCGATGCTTAAACATTTACTAGATAATAATTTAATTTCGAAATCACAACATGGTTTTCTTCCAAATAAATCGTGTTCAACAAATCTTCTTGAAACAATCGATTTTATAACAGAAGCATTGTCACATGGTTTTCCAGTTGATATTATATATACCGACTTCGCCAAAGCCTTTGACAAAGTTTCACATAAGAAGCTATTATATAAACTTAAGTTTTTTGGTTTTGGTGATGGGCTAATAAATTGGATACGTTCATTTTTAGCTGATAGGAAACAAAGAGTTGTACTTGGCGAGGCTAGTTCTGAATGGGTGGACGTTGATAGTGGTGTTCCACAAGGTTCAGTCTTAGGACCATTACTATTTATTATATATATAAACGATATGCTTGAGATTATTTCAAATGATTGTGAGGCTTACGCTGATGACACAAAAATTTTATCAGTTATCAAAAATTTTGATTCAATTATTAAATTACAACGTGATATAGATAAAGTTTGTCAGTGGTCTAATGATTGGTCTACACAACTAAACGTTGAAAAATGTAAAGTTGTTCATATAGGTAATAACAACACAGAGTTTGACTATACGATACACTCACGTCCATTAGTTAAATCAAATTGTGAAAGAGATTTGGGTATTTATATTCAAAATGATTTAAAATGGGACACTCAGGTCAAGAATGCAACATCAAAAGCTAACCGTATTTTAGGATGCATTAGAAAATCTTTTAAGTATCCGAATAATGATGTAATTAAGTTACTCTATTCTTCTCTAGTTCGTCCACATTTAGAGTATGCTATTAGCTCTTGGTGTCCGTTTCTAAAAAAGGATATAAAAGAAATCGAAAAAGTACAACGTAGAGCGACCAAATTAGCCCCAGAGCTACGTAACCTTGATTATCAACAAAGGTTGTTAAGGTTAAATTTAACAAATTTAGAAACAAGAAGGCTGCGTGGAGATTTTATTCAAATGTATAAGTTAATAAACAACGTGGAGTCTATCAATTTAAAAAGGGGTGTAAATTACAACTTAAATAACAAAGGTGAGTTTAGAAAGTACAATTTAAGAAGTCATAACAAGTGTTTAACTCGTGAGCAGGTAAAAAATTGTCCTTCAAGATATAACTTTTTTACAAATAGAATTGTGAACCATTGGAATCAGCTTCCACAAGAATTGATTGAAGCAAAGAACCTCAATAGTTTTAAAGCCAAGCTTGATGAATGGTTGTTGGAACATGTTGTAGCGACTGCTATAGCTCAATAGAGCTCTACTTGAGATTTTATTTTCTCAAGTTGCAGTTTAAATTACTACTACTACTACTACTACTACTAAAAAATCGGATAAAATTGTGTCTTTTAAATTTTAAAGACATCAATAATATCATGATTTTCTATAAATTTTGAATTCCAAGTTTATTATCTAAGAAAAAAATATTGCACTAAAAGCCCTGACCGGGTCAATTTGACCTAAATCTTCTAAAATTTAAAACTTATAAAATAAAAATATTCCTATTATTTTTTAACTTGAAAAACTCATAAATATTTAGAAAAATACATAAAACTTTAATAACACACTGTGAATATTTTATGTGGAAATAATTAAAAAGATTTGTATGGCACTTTTGTTAGATGATAAAGCTTTCATTAATAAGACTTTAATAATTTTTTTTGATTTCTCAGAAAATAGCCTAATCCCCCCCCCCTTTTATTTGATATATTTCATTCAAAAATATATCCGATATCTTCTTCCTTTAAATAAATGTTTTAATCCTAATTATATTTTGACTGATACTGATTTTTACTGATATTAATCTTTATCCTACTATACTGTCTGATTCGTAGTATTAAAAGCTGGTGCATAATTCATTTGAGATGAAGTAACCGTATTTAAATTTTGGTTTGTTGTTGAATTGTTAGGGTATACAAGACCTCCTTGATTACGAACAGCCCGTGATGATCTACCTGTTGTAACACAGATCATAATCAAAAAAACAATGCATGCAATGAATGCAACTATACCTAATCCAATCATTGCTCCTGTAATTCCTCTCGTATCATTTGAAAAATTTGAAAATATATTAAAAATATCAAGTACTAATCCAACGGCATTGACTGTGCTCAATGCTGAAAGTACCAGAACCATTCCAAATCCATGAGATATGGTTGTACAAACTAATAAAGAATTTTTTGGATATTTTACTTTAAAACAAAAACGAATTATTTTTTCTTAATTTTCTTTTCATAACTTTTTTATAAACTTACTCAAAAGCAATGAAAGAACTGCTAAGAAAATGCAAATGCAACCACCCCATATACCATGACCTACATAATACAATATTCCTTTATTATGAATCAAAATAGCTTGTAGTACAATGCTTGTAATTCCAATAAGAATCATAATAACACTGTAAACAATAGCGAATATTTTAGGATAGTTTTCTTCTAGTCTCTTTTGAACATATTCTTTATGCTGTCTGCGTGCATCATGTGCATGAGCCATTTTTTGTTCATAAGTCATATTGACTACAATAGGTCGACCATAAGCATCATAAGTTGGACCTTGAATTCCTGACTGATTTGTTAGACTGGTATTTTGATTCATAATTGAATATTTTTAAATAATTAAAAGTTTCAATTTTTTGTCAAATTTAGTACTCAAAAATTTTCAACTCAAATATTAAAAATGAAGTAAAGTTTAAACTTTTTTTATATTCAGTAATTTGGAAATTTTTATTTTTTAGTTTGTTTTTTTTTTGACAAGGTAACCTGCTCTGACGTTGTCATTTACCTCTTTTTCAGCCTTAAAATTATTACATTTTAACACAAGAAAACCTTATTAGTTTTCCAAAAAAATCGATACTTTTTATTTATAGCAATTTTTTATATTCTTTTTGAAAAGTCTTTTTCAAAATAATTGGCAACTGTCTAATAAAACAGTGAAATTTTTGAAAAAAAAAGAGGTTATTGGTTGAAATTTAAAAAATAAAAAAACAAAGTTATTTGTTTTTACATTTCTATGGAGAGCATTATTGAGTTGTTTTTTTTTCAAAGATGATTGGGTCGATTTATATTTTTTGAAATATCTCTAAATGGTTTCTATTTGAAAATCAGTTAAATAAATAAAAAAAGTTTTGTTTAATCTATCAAAGTTCTTGCGTCATAATTTTAGCTTATTTTGTTGTTCCAGAATCAGTTTATTTCAGTTAAATCAAAGAAATTTTTTAAAAAAGACAGGGAAAATAAATGAAATGAAATTAATTTTAGTCGGTTGAGTTTAAAAAATATTCGTCAAGAAATATGCATATAGAACCTTTTTCAATGTTTTACAATATTACTTACATATTTACAGGTCTTTATTTTTGAAGCTTTTGATTGTAACACTTACAATGGTTCTTATATAAATGTAACGTCAACCGTAAGCGTAACCATAACTCAAACATCTTGAAATTGAAAATTAAGCCTAATTAACACATGGAAACTTTTTTTTTTAATAAAGCTTTTTTCTTTTTCAGTTCAAAATCAAAATAGCCCAAAAAAAATTACATTAGAAATTACGAAAATATATTAGCCTTATGTAATGATTTTTAGTGCATCTAATTCTTCAAGCTAAAATCGATTTTATAAAAACAACATGGTCGTGTTACTGTCCAAATTCAAAATACTAAATTTGGAAATTTTTTTTCAAAAAAAGAGTAAATTTTGATTGCTTATAAAGATACTTAAGTTGTGCTTTTCAAAAAGTTTCAATCTATTTTTATTAAAAATTTTAGACAAAAATATTGGGAAAAATATCAAATTAAACTTAACAGAGATTTCCCCAATTTCAAGGGACTAAACTGGTCACTGGGTTTATCAAATTGAAATTTAGTTCTTAACTATATATTAACCTCTTGTTAATGTATTTGGGTTTAATTTTTTAAATCTTATTTAATGACGGTTCTTTGGCTAATCTAATTCATACTTTGAAAAAAAAGATGTTTCATTAAAAAAAAAACTTGCCACATATTACTGTTACAGTCAAAAGTAACGGTTGACGTTACATTTATATTAGATTAGAACCACTGTAGTAATTATTTACAGAATAACTTTATTTACAGAATATCGCTTTCATTAAAAAATTAGGTATTCATTAATTGCACAAACGTATGTTTTCACTATAAGAATACATCAAGAATACTTAAAGAATATATGTATTCTAAGTATTCTCAGAATAAATCTCTAAGTATACTAAAATTAAAAAGTTTTTAAAATTTAGTATTTCAGAATACTCCAAGAATACATATAAGATACTCAAAATACAAATGTGTATTCGAGAATACATACCGATGTATTCTTTATACAGTAGTGATTTTATATTTGTGTTTTTACGTAAATTTACGTAATTTCTGGGCAAAAAAACCAAAAGACCAAAAAAATGGGCATTTAAAAAAAAGTAATTACTAATATTTACCAATTTTTACCTATTAAAAATTCCATTTTTACTTAAAATTACGTAAATTTACATTAAAACCAAAAGTTCTTATAAAAAAGGAAAAAACTGGTTTAATTGATATTTTTTAGAAAATTATGGAGTTTTAGATAAAAATGCTCATTTTTTTGGTCTTTTGATTTTTTTTCCCAGAAATTATGTAAAATTACAAATATCAAATCTCTACTGTATATTAAAAGAATAAGTCTTTTAAAAATACATACATGCATTGTAGAATAGATAAAGAATACATCTAAAATTCATGAAGAATACATAGAAAATACAGTAAAACTAGTGAAGCAAATCTTTTATTTTTTTAACATATGCTTATATTTTTTTACCGAATAAAATTCTTTAGTTTCAACTGATAAAGTTCCAGCAAATTAGTCAGTATTTCATTTTTTTGTATATATATACGCATTTAGTAATTAGCTCGTTCCTCGCAAAAATATACGAAAAATGCTTAACAATTGAACTAGGTAATTCCCATGTCAAAATCTCTAATTATGATAGAAATAGGAATATAACTTATTGATAAGTATGCTAGAAAATAGCATAGCTTGAAAAATATAAAAAAAAATTTTTTTTCATTAAAATCTTACTCCACTAATCGAGCCAGATTAACGAGATTAAAGAGATTGATTTGGAATAAATACAATTGTATTCGCTGTTTTTTGAACTTTCGATTTCTTTTGACTAAGTGGATAAAAACTTTTCAATTTGCATTAAATGTCCAACCCTGTTTAAAACTTTCATCTATATCCTGAATTATATTGATTATATTAATTAACGATTATATTGCTTATTTGCTACAATTAATTTTTAATAATTGTATGAATTTTTTTAAAATTTTTGTTCTATTATTAATAGAATCTGATTAAATATTTTTCTCTGAACAAATCAACCTAAAATGTTCCACATAGAAATAAAAGCAATTAAAGAAATAAAGTAAACAGTTTTTTTTGTTAGTTCTGTTTTTTTTCCGGTAATAAAAATTTTTCGACAAAAGAATCAAAACAACAAATTCTAAAATGTTAAAATGGTTATATCGATTTTTTAAATTTTACTCATTGAACGCTTTCGTCAACATTGTGTCAAAGAAATAAATTCTTAAACTGTATTTAATTTTAATAAAGTTAACTCGGCTGGGATCAGATGAAAGTCTTTTTGACTTTGCAACAATTGAAAATTCAAAAATTTCGAGATTTGGGCAAATTTTTTATAATAAGGTTTATTCAAGTTTAATATTTGGCATGTAATTTTAGATAAAAAATCACGTGTAGAGTTTTGATAAATTTTAATGAATGCTATACTTTTTTCATGGTTTCAAGTTCTATTAAGTTTTTATTTGCTTTTAGAGTTCTTTAGATTTAGTTAAATAGAAACTAAGAGCACAAAGCCTTTTTCTAAAAAAAAGTGCCAAATTAAAAAATAAAAAATTATGACGCAAAAACACTAAAATGCTAAACAAAACTTTTTTATTTATTTAATTAACTGGCTTTCAAATATTAAGAATTAAGAGGCATTTTGTAAATATGTCAGGATCGAACCATCTTTGAACAAAAAATTTATAATTATCTCCATAGAAATATAAAAATATATAAAGTTTAAAATTTTATTTTGCTTAAAACCAATAATAATTTATTGAATTTTTTATACAGCAGCCAATTATTTTGAAAATTAAATAATAAAATTTGATTAGAAAGAATTTTAAATAAAGATATCGATTTTATAATAAATGGCAAATTGAAATTTTTTTTAAATTTTTTAAAAATAAGTACGTCAGAACAGGTTACCTTGCCAAAAAAATAAAACCAATAAATGTAAATTTCGAAATTTCCGAATATAAAACAACTTAAACTTTAGTGAATAATAGTTATTTTCAGAAAATAGATTTTCAAAATTTTAGCTTAAGCAAAAAAAGTCATATTTCAAAAATTTCTCAAGATCAAGTTAATTTTCAATTTTCTGCTTAAAGTAACAGATGCCCAAAAATGCTTGGTAGTTTTTTCGAAATAAAAAAAAATTGTTTTCGGATCTTGATAAAATTATGAAAATTTACTATCTTATACAGAATTTCGTCTAGTTTCCGAAAATAACAGTCTTTGAAATTTTTTTTTTAACCCTCGTTTTAGACCACCACCAACCCCCTAAATTGTCCTCGAAGGTTATGAATGTCGGGACAACACTTTTGATATGTAATTTTGTAAAGAATAAAACCCTGAATAATATTAGCTATTGATCTTAATGTTATAGTTTATTATGCGTCCAAATAAATTTCTAAATAGGGAAGCATTTAAGAATAAATCATAAGAGGAGTTGAGCGTGTCCCTTTTGAACAAATAAAAAAGGCAGTGGACAGCTTTAGTAAAAAAGTGAGGGCAATAGAAGAAGAGAAAGGTGCATATTGTCACAAATTAATTTAAAATAAATTAATATTTCATATTTTTACTAATTATGGGACATTATCCAGCATAGCATATTAAAGCTTAAATTATGAGCTTCAATTTGATAAATAATCTTTGATAGTTTTTAGAAAAAAAAGTTACTCATAATTTTTAAGAAATTATTTTTTTTAATTATTGTTTTTTAAATTAATTTGTGACAATATGCACCTTTCTCTTCTTCTATTGCCCTCACTTTTTTACTAAAGCTGTCCACTGCCTTTTTTATTTGTTCAAAAGGGACACGCTCAACTCCTCTTATGATTTATTCTTAAATGCTTCCCTATTTAGAAATTTATTTGGCCGCATAATAAATTATAAAATTAAGATCAATAGCTAATTTTAATCAGGGTTTTATTCTTTACAAAATGAGTTTCAAACTAAGTTTCATTTAATAACAATGGGTAATTAACCGAATAATATAATTTAACACTGGGTTAATATATAAAATTAAAAAAATATATAAAAAATATTCAAATAAATTTAAGTCAAGTTTTAATTATAAACTCGGGCTCTACAATCAAAATAAAATTAATATAAAATATATTAAAAAATTCTTATTTTGGATATAAGTGCGGCATCTTAAAATGCGTTTCGGGAAAGAAGAGGAGAAAATTCAATGTTAGCAAAAACCAAACACAAAAACAAAACTCAGTGTTACAACCTGAAGTCGCGAACGTATCCCGCCGCACCTTTAATAATAAAATTTTAACATGGGAGAGGTTATCAGGTTGCATGCACCTTACAGTACAACGCTGAAATAAGTTAACGAAAACACGAACAGAAACAGAACACTGTTCGAACAAAAACACAACACTCGTTAACTTATTTTAGCTTTGTACTGTATATGCAACTTCGGATAAAAACCCACGCGTTCTTTAGCAAGGAAATACGGTATTAATATTTCTTTTTTTAAGTTTACTTTGCAAAAATTTTCAAGCTTCAAATTATTTGTTATTTTGATTCAATCTTCAATTTCCTAATGTGCATTTTGCAAAAATTTCAAATTTCAAAATTGTTCCGTATTGAAGAGTCGTATTACGTATTAATTCTTTGAATAAAATTTTTTTATTTTAAATCCAAATAAAAAAAATTCAAATCATGGAGATGCCCTTTTTAGCTGAGCAATAAAACTTTTACATATTTTCTCAGAAAGGGTTTTCAATATTCACGTGCTTCTATTATAATTTCATCTTTAGAAGCACATAATTTAGATCCAATAAAACTTTTCATATCTCACCACATCATTTCTATTCGATTTAGATCTGGAGAGTAAGGTACCGAGCGTTTCTAAATAAAATTAGTTTTTCAGAAATAAAGGATTTTTTTCTTTTGACTGACCGATTAGATCCCCAGACGATTTTTACTGTCGTTGTTTTTTGAATTTTAAAAGAGTTTCTAAATTTTGTCTTTACAAATGTTTATAAATTTTCTATTAGAATACCAGGATACATTTTTGCGTTAAAATTTTTTTAGAATATCTTATAAAGTAATATTGCTTCTAGATATAAGGTTTTAAAAATCACCACCAGATTACATGGTTCTTTTGAGCAAATTTTCGAAAGTATTTTGGGATCCAACTAGCCGATGTTGGCAAAAAGGAACTGACTTTATTTCGATCTTACTCTCATCAGCAAAAATAAAATCAGAAAAGAAATTATTATGATTTTCTAAGCACCATAGCAATCTTTGGGTCCGATGATATGGTGACAATTTTGACAATCTTTTTATCCTCCTGTAAACAAATATATTTGTTTAAAATTGTAAATACCAATAAAGATTGGTTCAAGCTGCATCTGGTTTAAAAAAGCTGTTGACAATTTTGATGACTATATTAAAATCACATGACCCTGGCCGTCGGATGCTTTTGGTAGAGAAGTACGAGTCGAAAATATTACCCTATCTGAATTTGTGCGTATTCACCGTGGATAAAAAAATTCAAATTGATAAAAATAATAAAGAAATTAAAGTTTTAGCAATAATGGTTAATGCACAAAGAGTAACCAATAAGGAAAGGCAACCGATAAATAAACTTAAAGTGAAATCAAAGAATATCCTTGATTACATCGAGGCTATATTCAGCTGAATATACAAAGACTTTACATCAAGAAGGCACAAAGTTAATCCAGATCTATTCAAATATAACCGAAACGCGTTTAAACAGACATCTGTTTATATTTTTTCGGGTAAAGACAAATCAGAGAATAAGGAGTCAAAATATGATTTACGCAATTTTTCAATCGCTTCTTTAATAGCCCAATTAAATCTTGAGGTAAATTTATTGTAAAAAATTGGTTGTGTCCTTATACAACACTTAGTGTAAAGCAAAAGTTAAAATACCAAGAAAATTACAAAAGGCATCAAGCGGTACATATTAAATATGCAGATGAAGTTCAAAAAATTTGATTAACTCAATAAAATAATTTTTGAATTCCTCTTTTTTTTCATTTTGATTTCTAGCTAAGATTTTAGTCTAGTAATCACTTTAACTGAAAGAAAAAAAATCGTTAAAAGAAACAATAATTTATGACGCAAATACCTTGGTTAAGTGTAAACAAAATTTTTTTAATTTTATTTATTTTACTGATATTTGATTTCCAAAAAGGAACTATTTCGAGAAGTTTTAAGAAAATTTCTCAATATAAATTACCAACCTTCTTGTTATCTCCATAGAAATAAAAGTATAACTATCTTGATCTTTCCTCGAACTAATGATGTCTTTGCAAATCAAAGAAAAAAAATCGACTAAATTATTCAAAAAGCTAAAAAAAATTAAAAAAAATCAATCAAAAATTTAAAAAAAAATCTTAATTCAAGGTATCGATTTTTTTAAGAAAATAAAATTGGTCCTTCTTTCAGTTAAATGATAACGTCAGAAATTGTTTCCTTACTTAAAATAAAAAGAAAAAACTTTACCCGGAGCCCTATATCAATTAAAATTTTGAAATTTCTAAATATAAAACTAACATGAAGTTGAAATTAAAAAAAATAAGATTTCACAAACAAAATTTGAGTTTGGCAAAAATTTATATTGCTTTTGAATTATTTTATCGACTTCAACTAATATAAAAATCAAAAATAAAAATGAATCAAAATACTTATCCGACAATGTTTACAAATCAGTCGGCAGTTCAAGGTCCAGCTTATGATGCATATGGTCGACCAATTTTAGTAACTATGTCAAATGAACAAAGAATGACTCATGCAAGAAACATTCGTAAACAGCATAAAAAATATGTTCAAAAGAGACTAGAAGAAAAGTATCCTAAAATATTCGCGATAGTTTACAGTATAATTATGATTCTAATTGGACTTTCAAGCATTGCTCTTCAAATTTTTTCAAATGTTAGCAGAGATGAATTATCTTTTGAAAGTCATGTTATATTGAGTGGCTACATTTGTATATTCTTAGCAGTTCTTGGATTGCTTTTGAGTAAATATTATTTTTTTAAAAATAAAAGAATTTAAAATATTTTTTTTCAAGTAAGATATCCAGAATATTCTCTATTAGTTTGCACAATCGTATCTCATGGATTTGGAATTTTAGTACTTTTAGTATTGACAATAGTTAATGTCGTTGAATTTCTAACTATTTATAGAATGATAATAATTATAAAATTAGGATTAGGAGTATTGGCATTATTTGCATGCATAGTTTTTCTTATAGTCATTTGTGTTACAACGAGGAGGTCATCGCGAGCTGTTCATAATCAAATAGGAATTATTTACCCAAAAAATTTTTAAACAACTCAAAATATGAATACATTCGGTTCAAATCATAATAATCTTACAAATCAATTAATGTAAGGATTCAAATAGATATCACTACTATTAAGAATAATTAAAACTCTTTAAATCAGTTTTTTTTTCGAATCAACTAAAACCTTTGTTTAAAAAATTTTGAATGTTTTTATAAAAAATTAGATGATTTTATTTTTAAAATTTTATAAACTTTATTATTTAAAAAATATGCAGGAAATATCTAAAAATCGTTTTCTGAAAACCATAGCAATTTTTTAGAAATATCTGATATCTGAAGAGTGCTTTTTCCCAGAAAAAAAAATTTGAATTTTTTTTAACCAAGTTTGACGCTAATTATCGGTAAATAAGCCCTATTTGACAAAAATTCTGTTAAATTCTATTAACTATAATAAAATAAATTCATTTTTTTTCCTATAGAACTTTTAATTCTTGATCATACTCGTTATGAGTTTTAGAATTCTAATGTTATCTAAAAAAAATAAATGAGGAAAAGAATTTTTTCAAAGAAAATCCTCCGAAAAGTATACGTGCCGCGTTGAAAATTCTATTTTAGAAGAGGTAAGGATTTGTCTAAGCTTTTCAAATTCTCCTCCCGATATCTTGATTTAACACCTATCGCAAAGCGGAGCAAAAAAATCAAGCTGACCTCTACTAGAAGAAAGAATAATTTTGAAAATACGATCTATTGGAGGTCTATTAGGTTCCATTAGCTGCCATTAGAGTTTATTAGTCAATAGTATTTCATTAGGAAACCT
>NTPY01000483.1:441346-453255 GCA_002922825.1 Brachionus calyciflorus
AAGATGCCAATAGACTCAAATAGATCTCTAAAAGATGCAAATCGACCGCCAATGGATTTTAATTAACATGGGAAAGTATTGCAAATAGGACAAATAGACCAAAAAGAGGGGGGTCCCCCCTCTTTTCATAAGCCAACTGTATGCTAATAGAAGCTTAAAGATGCCAATAGACTCAAATAGATCTCGCTTATTAATTCTAATTATATTTTTGATCGAGGATCAAAAAGTTTCATTTTGAGCTCAGCTAAAATTTAGGTCGTTCGTTGACGATACTCTGATTTAATGAAAGAACCTAGGTATTTGAACTTTAAAAGCATTGAGATTAGATAATATTAATGTCACAAAAGAATTTTATGAATAACACAATCTAAAATTAGTTATGACACTTAAAAAAATAGCCTTGTTACAAAATTTTATTTCTATTAAAAATACAACATCAAAAAATGAAAAATACAATTTTTTTTAAATAACTTCATATGTTTTTAATTGAAATATATAATTAAAAATTTAATCTTTCAATAGCACATTTTTGACCATTTTATAGCTTCCTTTATTTTTTTCTCAATGAAAAAAACTTTTTCACTGAAAAAAGTCTAAATCTAAGGTGTCTCAAATCATAAAGGTTAGTTAAAATATGACTGTTTTTGAGCCTAAATAACTCATGTCTACTCCGATAAAAATATTCTGAAAAAATTTTGAATTATAGAGTTAACCATGCTTAAAAAATTTGGATTTTATAATAATAATAATGACTTGGGGCTTAAAGTCTAAAAATCAGTTAATTTAGTTAAATGGACACAATAATCTTTGTCTAAAAAAATTGTAAAAACAACAATATTAGCTCTTTATTTTTCCTTATCCCTTAAAGATTTTTTAAAACCATTAAAGTTGAATTCAGTAATATCTTTTAAATCTTTTGGACACTCTTGGATTGTTATTGACCGTTATGAATAATAAACCACTTTAACCGTCTTTGGAAAAAAAATTTTAAATGTTACTATAATATTAAAATGGCGATCGTCAGTGTTACAATGTATGTGCTTTTACTAAAAAATATTCTAGAATTTTTATTAGAAATAAAATCATGTAACAAATTAATTTTTTAAAATTTTTCCTAAAAATTTATTGTGTTTTTATAAAAAGATTTTTTGATATTCACTAAAAACAAAAAAACATTTGTGATATTCAAAAAGTTTTTTATTCAAAAATTGGCGCTCTTAAAAAATTTTTCAAATAAAAATATTTATCACCGACAAATTTTCAAAAAGAGAGACATTCGAGAGTCAAAAAAAAATTCAAAAAAGAAAAATTTTAATCGCTATTTTAAGCTTTTTTGTAATATTTACACTCAAAATACCGTCTGGTTTTTCGAACCCATTTTTTGAAAATTGAAATGCTAATTACTTTGGCAATTTTCTTTAGATTTCTTTAATTGGCAACTTTTTTTTTTAATGAAACATTTTTTTTTTTCAAAGTTTGAATTAGATTAGCCAAACAACTATTATTTAATAAAATTTAAATAATTAAAACCAAATACATTCATTAGCGATTAATCTATAGCTAAGAACTAAATTTTAATATGGTAAACCCAGTGACCAATTTAATTCTTTGAAATTGGGAAAATCTCTGTAAAGTTTGATTTGATATTTTTTCAAATATTTTTGTCTAAAATTTTTATTTAGAGAAGATTGAAACATTTTGAAAAGCACAACTTAAGTATCTTTAATTGCAATCAAAATTAACTTTTTTTTTGAAAAAAATTTTTCTAAAATTTCCTTTGTTGAATTTTGACGTTAACATGACCATTGGTTTTTATTAAATTCGATTTTAGTTTGAAAAATTAAATGCATTAAAAATCAATAAATAAGGCTAATATTTTTTTTTAAAATTCTTATATAATTTTATTTGGGCTATTTTGATATAAACTTAAAAATAAAAAAGCTTTATTAAAAAAAAAAGTTGCCGATTGTAGGCTTATTAAAAAGCTATGATTTTTTCGTACAAACTCACTAACAATTTAAATTTTCCGAGAAAAACAGTCGTTTTTTTCCTATGCTCTCTTTGAATCATTTTAAACATTGGAACAGTGCAATATCATCTGAAAAATCCAAATCTGACAATTTTCTTTCAATTTTGGTTTATGAACTTCTTAATTTTCTAGCACTTTCTTGCTTTTTTCGTTATATAGTCTCGGACAATTATGAATAGAAATGAAGCCAAGACAACTTCTTGAAAGAACTCCAGTTGTTATTGGAAACTTTTTGGATGCCAAATCTTCAAAAAACACTCGTCTTTTAGAAGAGTATAAAACTTTGGTTGCATCAACTATTTTTAATGGGATGCCATAATGTCTTTAAATGGCAAACATCATTTTACATATATTTTATTGTATTTTTTCGCTGCTTTTGACATTAAACTGATTCCCCGATAATTATTCATTTGCTAAAAATCTCCATTTTTGGAAGAGACTTGATCAATAAGGCTTGTGGTCCACTGTTCCGGAGCACTTCATACACAATGTTTATTAATTTTCTTAAAATAAGATCACCCTCTATCTTAAGTATAATTTTTTTTTATTATAATTTAGCTATTATATATGCTTTAGTCATCTTTTAATTGAACAATTTTTAATAAATCATTAATTTTTAGTTTTTACAAAAAATATCTTATCAGGAAACAAAAAGCCATTTTGTTTCCCACCGGGTGGGTAAAAGAAAGCGAACAAAAACGCCAACAATTTAACGCGTTTTTTCTACGTTTTTAATGAAAAAAAAATATAATAGTATTGTGTTCCGGTTCTTTGGCTTTATATTTTTGAAAACTCCTTGGTCATATTTTTTGTAATTAAAATCAAGGTCAATTAGCCTAAAAAGCAAATTTCTTTTTATATTATCTTCTTAAAAAATTTATGTTGCATTTATTTTCCATTTTTAATTGCTGTAAAAATTTTTTAAAAATTTATATTTTTTTTCAGGAAAAAAAAGCTAAGTTATGATGCAAAAAAAATTTTAATTAAGATTTACTTTATTTAAAGCTTTTTATATATTTTATTTACCAAAAGTTTTCTTTTTTTCTTTTTATTTATCATGAACATTATGTATATCGAATCTGATTGAATATTTTCCTATGAACAAGCCAACATCAAAACTTGCCATAGAAATAAACATTTTTCAATAAAAATTAAATAGATCTTTTACAGTTCTGTTTTTTTTTAAGGGTTTACTAAAAATGTTTCAACGGCAAAAAAAACAAATCACTAAATTCTAAATCTTAAAATGATGATATCGATTTTTTGAATTTTACTCACTGAACGCTTACGTCTACAGTTGTTTCCTTGCCAAATAGCTTGAATCATAAACGATGGTTTTAAAAATCTCTTTAAAAAAGCTTAGATTTATAAAAGCTTATAAATAGCTATTCGCTTTTTTTTTAAAGAATAAAAAAAAATTAAAATTTTATATATATAAATTTATAAAGACAATGTACCATGATCAAGGTCAAACAGTCTTTATGCCTCAGTCAGGAATTCAAGGACCAGCCTATGATCCTTATGGTCGACAAGTTTTATTTAACATGAGCTATGAACAAAGAATGGCTCATGCACATAACATGCGTAGACAATATAGAGAGTATGTTCAAAAGAAACTCAAAGAAAATTATCCTAAAAAATTTGCTTTAGTTTACAGTATTATTATGGTAATAATTGGACTAGCTTGTATTGCTCTTCAAATTGTTTTAATTGTAAACCAAATTAATATGTCTAACGTAGGTAATGGTATATGGGGCGGCTTCATATGTATATGTCTAGCTGTTTTTTCTTTGGTTCTAAGTAATTTTTAAAAGTTAAGAAAAATTTTCGAAAAAAAAATAAATAATTTTTTTGAAGTTAAATATCCTAAAAATAGTCTATTGGTTTTTACATTGATTTCTCATTTTTTTGGTATAATCATAATAATTGCTGCATTGGTCTTGATTAATTGTATTGGAATATTAGACAACACTTCTCCTTTTGGTTTAAAAGATTCTTCGAAAAAAATGATCCCAGTTACAGGTGTAATGATTGGATTAGGTGGAGTGGCATTCATTTCATGCATATCTTTTCTCGTAATGATATTTGTATCAATCGGAAGACAACCGCGAACTATTCAAGGAGCAAATATTTATCCAAATAATTTAACAGCTTCGCAAAATATGAATATGATTGGTTCATATCAAAATAATTATGCACCAGCTTATAATATTCAACCACCGTCAATATTTTAACTAAATTTAGATACACTAAAAATTTGAAGATAAATCTTTCTAGTTGAAAAATATTATTTAAAATTTTTTAAAAATCGCAATTTTATTTTATGAAAAATTTTTAAATTTTAGAAAAAAAAAGATTTTTTAATGCTTTATATTTTATTTTGATTACGAGGGACGAGCTTAAAAACGAGTGGGGTGTTCTTAAAATAAACTCACTAAAAATGTTTCAGTGCACATACAGTCGACTCTCGTTAAACTGATTGAAAGAAATTTTTTTAAAAGTATTTTTGTAAATTTTTAAGCGTTTTAAATAGTTTAAATATGATTTTCGTTCAATTATATTTTTTAATAACTTCTTGATTAAACCTTTCTTTATCTTTATAAGGTTCAGGAAATGCAAAATGTCCACACTATCTTCAGATATAGTTTTCGACCTCAAAATCGTAATCTCCACATATGCCAAATTTTTAGAGGTATTTGATTTTTTTTTTGTTTTCATGTGTGTAGATTATGATTTTAAGGTCTCTTAAGCAATGCTTAATAAATGATTAGTACTGGTCACGTAATTGAGATGAATATGTCTGGTCCCATAATGGAATATACCCCAATTAATTATTGACTCTTTTTTAAAATTTTTTTATTGTAAAAAAGACCTGAAATAATACCATTCTCACTTTTAAAAAGAACTATGTTAAAAGTATTCAACTTTTTCATGGGTATTAATTCAAGAAAAATAATCGAAAAAGTTTCAACTACTTTATTTTTGCGAAACTCGAATCAAAAAAATTAAAATAAAATTTTTTATTTCTTTGCTCATTGTTATAACAATGAGAATTGAATTAATACGCATGAAAACGTTAAATAAATTATATAAATTATAAATATTATAATTTATATAATTTATTTTAGTCGTTTTGTACTGTAGATCGCATGGTGTAGTGGTTATCACATCTGTCTAACACACAGGAGGTCCCAAGTTCGATCCTTGGTGCGATCACTTTTTTTAAGTTTAAGAAAAAATTTTAGTGTAAAAGATTTTAATAAAATTTGGCTAAATAATAAGACTCATTTGATAATTTGTTTAATAATTAACGTGATTTCCAGAAAATATTAAAACCTAAGCCCTGGGTACGAATTGAATACTCAAAAATTAAAAAACAAGAAAAAAATTTTATTGAAAATATTAATTCATGTAAATAAAAATAGCCTAGAGATTCATTCGTTGAGTATGAATTTTAATTAATAAAAATATTAAATTAAACATTGAGCTCGGATTGTTTAACTGGTAAATATTCGACATTTTCTAAGCATTTCTTTTGTTTTTTTTTCTTCTTTGCCATACTCTGTACATGGTTACTTTTGACTAATATAATAATTAAACTAATCGAAATTCCAGTACCGAAGAAAACTGTTAGAGTTATTAAACTCCAAAACGAATGATCAATATTCGATTTACTTTTAAATTGGGCCTTTATTTTATCGGCTTGTTCTTTTTTAAATTGTTCCAAATACTCTTTGAATTTTTCTTGCATAAATTTTGATAAGGGATCATCTTCGTTAGGTTTTTTATTGAACCAATCTGGTGGTAGTTCAGTAGTCGTTGTTTCTTTCAAGCGTTTTTCCAATTCGACTCGGGTTTTATTAATTCGTATTTCTTCTATTTGTTGCGGGCTTAGTCCGTCTTCATAAAAATAGTCTTGTGCACTCGACAAAGTACTCAAAAGAAGCACCAAAAAACATTTTGAAATCATTATTAATTCAATAAAAGTCTTTTTAATGTAAAATATATTTTAGGCAAACATTTTTTCGAATTTTTTTGAGTTGACTATATAGACATCAAAAATAGAATAAATTGAAAGAAAAAAATTAGGAAAAACAAATTCTTTACCAATCGATAAATTTATGCTTAGTAAAAATGAATATTATAATCAATTTTTTCAAATATAAACTAAAGCGTTGTTTTGAAATTTATTTTTTTTTTATGATAATTCAAATTTATTTGAAAAAAAAATTCAAGAAGAAATTTTTTTTAATTTAGTATTACTCAAAAAAGAAAAAACTTGTATTACCTAATACCGAATTTCACCTTTTATGAATTAGTAATTTTTTTTTTAATTTTAATTCTGGTTTATTGTAGAGACTTCGTGGCGCAATTGGTAGCGCGTCTGACTCCAGATCAGAAGGTTGCGTGTTCAAGTCACGTCGGGGTCAAAGTTTTTTTTATTATAAACCCAGACGTGATTAAAACATAAATAAATGCGTGTACCATAATACCTGGCAATCAAATGCATGCATTAGAAAGCAAAATTTTAAGACTAAATTCGCCAAAAAAAGTTATTTTTAAAGCGATTGGCAACACGTAAAAATTCAAAACTCATTTAATTTGGGTTGCATTAATTTTTAAAATTCTATGTTTTAATGCGATGCGTTCCTATGCAAGGTATTACGGTTAATTAAAAATATATTTTATTATAAGCTATAAACATAAGCGTGTTTTTTTATAAAAAAAAAAGTAAAAATCTTGTTATTAATTAAATTTTTTTTTTTTGAAAAATTCAAAAACAATTTCATTTTCACCCAAAAGTAGAAAGAATCCTACCTTTTTATTAACTAAATGAAAATTGCCTTTATAAGCTTAAATGTATAAAATTTTTTAAACTGTAGATAAACTTTACTTTACTGTTTCATATGATCTGAATAATTAAAAAAAATAGATGGCTTCTAAATAAATAAATATGCTTAAAAGAAAAGTGGTAAAAGGTTTTTATTCGCTGTATGGACTTGGATGCAATTTATAAATGGCTAGTCTAGATTAAAAATAATCCGATTTTTTTTAATAATTGGACAATTGCTCATTAAATGCTAGAGTTACATATCTATGTTCTTTTTTATTTTTAGAAGAGTACTAGAAAAACCCGTTTTAATTTCGAAAAACCCGTTTTAGTTTGGTGAACTGACTTAACAAGATCACAAGTTTTTGTGAACTCAGTTCACCTATCAAGATAGCGCCATTTTTTCTAGAACATTAAAGCCAAATTTTGCTTTTATTAATGGAAAATAAGCGGAATTTGAGCTTATTTTCTATTAATAAATACAGTTTTTTTCTAAAAAAATTTGCTTTTACATAGTAATGATGAGATTTATTCCATATACAGTATATGTGTTCGAGTTAGTTTTAATTTGTACTGTAGAAGTAAAGTCAAATTACGGTATTATTCTTAAAGTGTGGAATAAAAGCAGCGCTATTTATTTAAAAAACGGAATCCAAGAACGTTTTTCATTGATTGAAAATATTTTCAAAATTCACAACTTTTTACTTAAATAATTGGTCAACAAGTACTTTTAAAATTTTTTTTAAGAGTATTAGTGTTTTATCTCGCGAATTAACCGTTACGGTACGGGTACGCGAATGCCGTTAATTCGCGAGAAATGCAGTAACAAAAAGTACATCTAACAGTAGTTATATAATTTTTTTAGGGAGATAACTCAGTTGATACGGTCATGGGCGTCCAAGCAGGAGGTCGAGAGTACAAGTCATGTGTGAGTCAACAAAAAATTCAAATGAGTTCCCAAATTATTTCCTGGTGTAATATTGAGTAAAACACCTACCTAACCTAGCTTGTGTGCTTCGAAACGCTAATTTAATTTAATTTACTTTAATTTTATATTTACTTCTCCAAATTTAGAGTTTAATTCTATTCAAATTAATAAATAAATTGGATTTTTTACCTTACTTTGTTAACAAACTTACAACTTAAATTATTGATACATATGACAAAAGTATACTTTTTTCACTAACTTTTTTGGTTTTATTATTTATTGTTAAATAATAAATTCTGAGATAAATTTTTTGTCTGCTCAACTTTTTGAAACTAATTGAAAAAAGTACAACCTCGCTAATTTTCCTAAAGAATTTTATTAAACAATTCTGAGTAAAAATTATATTTGGCAATAAAAGTAGTGAGAAATTAAAATGTGTAGTTTCAAGATTGACGAGGATAAAATTAGCTATTTGCTTTTTAAAATATCAGAGACTTCGTGGCGCAATTGGTAGCGCGTCTGACTCCAGATCAGAAGGTTGCGTGTTCAAGTCACGTCGGGGTCAAATTTTTTTTTTTTTCTATTTCAAAAATGAATAATAGAATGAATTAATTTATCGACCTATTTATTTTTTGATAGCGAAATAAAATTTTAATATTTCTTTATATTTTTGTCGATTTGAATGTGAATCGATAAATTTTTTTTGCTCTTTTTTATCATAATAAATATCGATATCGAAAAAGAAAAAAAAATTTTTAACCTAAAAAATTTCTACAAAATCATAAAATTCATTTTGAAAAAAAACTTAACAAAAATTTTCTAAATTTGCTTGAATTATTCTCTAAATTAAATTATTCATAAAAAAATTCAAAATAGAAAAAAATTAAATGGATTTTTTAAGTCAAGAAAACGATGTTCTTCGACTCAAAATCCAATACTTGGAACAAAAGCTAAACCTCTGCGAGACTATAATTAATGGCAAAAATCAATTGATAGAACGCCTTGAGGAGAACATTAACAATTTAGAGTCCAAATTATCTCAGCGTAAAGATACTACAAAAAATAATGAAAAATTCAATCAACTTCAAATTGAAAATGATTTATTAAAAAAGTTAATTCAAGAAAAAGTAACCGCCAATGAGCAAGAGTTATCAGTGGAGCCGAATCATTGCGACTCAAGATCTTCAATAAATGATGTCGATGCTAAAAATACAACACAAGTTAATTCGCATTCATTCGAAGAAATGAGCGAATTTGTAATTGAAAGCGATGGCGATGATGAAATAATCGATGAAACAAGTGATATAAATGGAAAAGATTGTGTTGTTAAAAAGAGAACTCGTTCAATAATGCCAAAACCTCAATTTTTTGTAAATCTAGAAAAATGTAATTTTAACATCATAGATGTCAAAGAAAGTAATAAAGCCGAATTTCTCGAGCAAGATGTCAATATAAATTGTTTAAAAATAACTAATTTTGATCGAGCTAATCTTTACAAAATAGTTAAATTTAAAGAGGAAGTTGATTTAGGCTTTGTCGAGGCTCTTTTAAAATATAAAATAATTGAGCCCTTAGGTCTTAAAATAAACAAAAAACATTCGTCATCGATCAAACAGTCTTATAGATTTGTATGCTATTGTAAAAAACATAAATATATTTGTAGTACCAAGATGTATGCATCGTATTATGTAAAAAATAGAATTGTTTTGATTTCCTGGACTGGTATCATATGTGATTGAGTTGAAATAATTTTTTTCAAAATTTTTTTTTTATATCAATTAAATTTTTCTAATAAACAAAATTAATCCAAAATATAATTAGTTGAAATTTCAAAGTTAATTTAGAATTTTTTTACGACTTTTGGGACCAATTCACTTAGCATACCTAAAGGAATATATCGTTTGAAATATCAGCGATTAACTATTTTAATTTGATTTTAAAGAACAAATAATACAGGGATGATTGCTTCATAGTAACCCGCGGGTAGAGACTTAAGATGTAACATAAAGCCACACTTTTTCCTAGCTTTTTACTAATGAGCATATTGGATTAAACGTGACTAATATAAGATATCCTTTCTTTTAGGACAATCTGTGGCTTAAGCGCGACATTAAAAAATTCTAGAGTGTGATTAATCGTGACTAAACGTGAGAATCAATTTACAGAACAATTTTATCACTTTTCATTGAAAAGTTATAGCAATTTGAATGAATTGAAATGAAGAATTGAAATTGATTGCACAGAGCCCGCAAAAAGAATTTATTACCTCGCATTTTTGATGAGTCTTACCATGTTTGAAAGTCATAAAGGTATTAATTTTGTAAAAATTCATTAAGAGCTAGATCAAGGATGATTCAACGATGGGGATTAAAGAAAACGTCTCAGTTTATCACTTTGGCTATTGGTTTTGACTACGGAAGCGAGCTCAAATTATGATCTTGGCATCTATGATTTCAAAAAAATAAATAAAATTTCTAAAAAGTTGAATCTTTATGAAGAAAATGAGTTTAATTTTTTAATGAAAATGCTGAACAAAAAAAATCTCATTTCAAATGAAAATACGATAAGATACCTTTTGTAATAGGAATCCTCCTTGGAAAAATTGCTAGTTTTTAAAACTACCCTAGTCAACATCTCACATGAGATTCTCGGATACCAATTTCTCATGAGATCTCAGAAGATCTCGTATCATTAACATAGACTAATAGCTGAGATCTCATGAGAAATTGGTAACCGAGAATCTCAGTGATATCCACTATGAGATTCTGACTAGGGTAATTAATGCTTTTAAATAAGAAAATTCAAATTTTTCCAAATCTTTTTAAAACAAAAAGTCTAAAAAATAAAAATCTATTTAAGGAAACTATGTAAATTTCGATTTTTCCAACAATTTTTTTTGTCACGTTTAGTCCTCAACATTTTCAGTATTTTCACGCATTGTCACGTCATTTTTCGACTTCTTTAGTTGCACAGATAATTCTAAAAGAAAGGATATCTTATCTTAATTTAGTCAAGTTTAATCCAATATGCTCATTAGGAAAAAGCTAGCAAAAAGTGTGGCTTTATGTTACATCTTAAGTCTCTACCCACGGGTTGCTATGAAGCAATCACCCCTGTAATTAAAAATTAATAATATTTGATATTTTGTGCATAAATAAGTAACCATTTAAGAAAGCTTTGCAAATTTTAATTTTCTAAATCTTTTATAAGATTTTGTTGAAAAATTAGTTAATTACCTTTTTAGATTGGCAAGTTTTTTTTTCAATTAGATTTTTTTTTATCTTCAATTTTACATAAAAAAGACCAGAGAATGAAAGTTATGTTCTTCAATCAAGTCTGAATAAGTCTCTTAATTAATTTCGGAGACCAAAGGTCAAACCAGGAACTTAGGTCAAACCTATTTTACAGTATATCTTCAAATTCAAGCAAGTGCGGTCCATAAAAGATTTCTTATATTCGAAAATTTTCTCATGAAAAAAACGTCTCAAATAAAAGAAATTTTCTCAATCTAGAAAATGTTTAATTTTTCATTTTTCAAATATTTTTTTAATTTGAAACAATAAAAATAATTAAAAATAACTAGAATAAGATGAAATTTTTAACTTAGATGGTATCAATTTTCTTCTACTATAATATTGCTTACACTGAAGATTTTATGCACTTCATTGGGCAGAATGTAATTTATTTTATATTTTTACATTTTAGATAGAAAAATAAAAAATTCGCAATTACTTAAATAAATGATTTTATGAATCTTTTGATTTGAGTATTTTTTTTCTAAAAAATGTAAAAATATAAAAAAGTAAAATAAATTTCATTTTGCCTTAGATTGTTTTTATTGGAAAAAAAGTTTTAACTTTTAAAATTTTTTCCTTAACGTACCGCTTGTCCATTTATCGAGAAATTCGAAAAATAAAAATAATAAAAAATTATTTTAAAAATAATTGTAATTAAAAAAATAAATCGAAATTTTATTTTTTTTATTAACGTAAATGCTCGATTTTTATGACATGTCATTATTCCAAATAGTGACATGTCGTTATGTATCGAACAGTGGTTGAAAAAATCGATCTATGACATGTCATAAAACCCGAAAATAGGCCTTTTTTCGAAAAATTGGT
>NTPY01000483.1:454416-470243 GCA_002922825.1 Brachionus calyciflorus
TCGTCTTAAGAGCCTCTTAAGCATAGCTTTTTGACTGCTTAAAATCTCTTAAGACAGTCTTAAGCAGCCTCTTAAGCAGACTGTCAACTTATTTCAGAAATGTACTGTACAAAATATTTTCTTGTATTTAAGTGAATATAAAGTTTTAATAACTTTTAGAAATGTATCATATATGATACAACGGGACGTTAAGGGTTAAAGCTTATATGCTTAAAAATTTTAAAAAAATTCAGGATTTTTTTTTTATAATTACTAAGGTTCAAACTAATGAAAAGTTGGATCTTTTTTTAAAAAAATTCGAATCCTTACACCAAAAAATATTAAGATTGTGAATTTAAAATGAGAGACTTCGTGGCGCAATTGGTAGCGCGTCTGACTCCAGATCAGAAGGTTGCGTGTTCAAGTCACGTCGGGGTCAAATATTTTTTTAGCCTTGTGAATCAATTGACTTATCCTAGAATCAAATCGATTACAATCGTTATTTTTAAACTAACCTAATATTTTCTATAAAAGTTTTTTTTTGGAATTTTTTCGGTAACTTAAAAAAATCTAAAATTCTTAAAAAATATTTTGACCAATTTTATTATCAATAAATAAATATTAAAAATTCAGATTTTTAATGTTAAAATTTTATTTTATTCTATTAAAAAGTTATATATGACATGTTATATTAGACTCTGACTTGTACAGTTTTGAATTAAATAAATTAAAAAAGTCGTGGCAACAGCAAAAAAA
The DNA here is from genome assembly GCA_002922825.1 of Brachionus calyciflorus. Taxonomy (NCBI): domain Eukaryota; kingdom Metazoa; phylum Rotifera; class Eurotatoria; order Ploima; family Brachionidae; genus Brachionus; species Brachionus calyciflorus. The sequence goes on from NTPY01000483.1 coordinate 455,152, forward strand.
GAATTTTTTAGCGTTAAACTCAAATTCATTCACACATCATTGGTAGGAACTTGTCTATATATCTTTCCTTTAGTTTCATTATTTGAGTTTTTCTTTTTAGCCACTGCTATCTTTTTAAATATAACAGCTAATGCTACGACTAAAACAATACCAGCTATTGCAACTACCGGTACAAATACATATAACAAATTAAAACCTTTTTCAGTTGTTGTTTCTTTTGTATTTGAATGTATTCCTTCTTTTTTTGAATCTAAGTCCTCCTCTACTGTTTCAATTGATGGCGTTGTAGTAGGTTGAACTTCTTCTGGTTTTACATCTTCATTTTCTTTTTGCTCAATTAAGTCTGGACTTAAGTCATAATCATCGTCATAATATGTCTCAATTTCATTTGTTTTAGAGTCTTTTTCTGGAACTTCTTTGACAATAACATCATTTTGAGGCTGGTCATTGTTAAAGGGTATTATTTTAGTTGTTGTAGATGGTATTTCTTCAGTTGCCTTTAATTCTTTTTGGATAGTTTCTTGTAAATTATTGTCTAAATTCTCAAAATTTGTATCAATTATTTTCGTTGTTGTCGATGGTACTTCTTGAGTTGTGTTTAACTCTTTTAGAAGAGCTTCTTGCATGTTATCCTGTACATTTTCATTATTGTTTTCCTCTAAAAAAGTTTCTTTTGATTCGAGAGTAGGTTCATCGCCGTAAAAATAATCGCCTTTGACTTCGTTCAGGCCAATTAAAAATATTAAAAAAAATATAAATAATGTATTTTTCATTTTTTTGTCTATATCAAATAAAAAAGGTGATTTTCAATAAAATTTCAAATTGAAAAAAGAAATTGAGAATTACTATTCATCAGAAAAAATGATGTAATTTTCAAAATAAATGTTTATATTTTTCTTAATTAAAATCTTGTAATGTTGATTTGAAAACAATAAAAAAAGAAAAAAAGAATTAAAAAGAAAAAAAATTCAAAACTTATATTCCAAATTATTTTTGTTTCTACATCACCCACAACTGTAATCGTAACATGAATTATCAACAAAATTTAAAATAAAGGTAAAATTTTATACTTTACAAAGGAGAACATTAGTCATTTTGTTTTCACTTTAGTAATACATAGAAAAAAATTAAAATTTTATGAAATAATACCTTTTAAAAAAAAATAAAAAATTTAGTAATTATTATAATTACGAAATTTTTCGACTTCTCTGTGGATAATTTTGGAGCTTTTCAGAACATTTTATCGCTTTTCTTATCAAGAAAAAACAAAGAATTTTATTAAATTTTTTTTTTTAATTATTTGTCATTAAAGGAAAAAAAAGTAAAGGTGTTATCTCGATTAAAAAAGAACGAAGCATATGATTATTTAGATTAAATAGAGATAAGGGTTGGTAATAAAACAAAGAAATGATTAACTCATTCTTTGGTCAAATTTGGGAAGGAGGGCATATTTCTTTAGTTTTTTAAAGTTTTAAATTTTTGTCGTAATCTCATTTATATAAATCTCATAGAAATTCGGAAATTCAGACTCTTTTAGAAAGATTAAGGAGAAGGTGTTACAAATTTCGAACAAAAATCGGGAAAAAATTGGTATTTTTGGCGAAAAAGGAAAAGAAAAGAGAATTCTCAAAAATTAGAATTTAATTTAAAAAAATTCATTTTGCTTTGTTTCAACTTTATCTACATTTCTGTAATAAGTTGACAGACGTTGTTTAAGAGAGTCTTAAGAGATTTTAAACAGTCAAAAATCAATGCTCAAGAGTTGTTAAAGACAAATTTAAGTGGATATTTTTTTTGCTTAAAGCTTGCTTAAGAGTTTAAGACGTCTTAAGACATTGTCCATGGGATGCTTAAAACCCTATTAAAGCGTGAACAGCCTATAATTTAAATTCTAAAAACCGTAAAAAATGACCGTTGACTTAACTTATTTTTTTTATGAGCAACTCATACTCAGTCAAAAATGTACATAATTTCATTTATTTCCTATATTCTTATCATATTTTTTGTCAAATCATTATGATTCACTCATTACTTTTCTAACTCTTTATAAAATGCCTGTCGCCTACAGATGATCAAAAAATTTTTATATTCAATTTTTTTTTAAATAAAAACAACAATATAATCTAAAAAAAACAAGGACCCTGTGTTTAATTATCTAAATTAACTTGGGTGAACCAATTTAGTGTCAAAAATGACTCCACTCGTAATCTAAAGAAACTTTTTTACTTTTTTAGAAGAATTTTAATTTTCTTTTAGTCCTACTGCCAAAAAATTTAATTTGAGCGAAAAATAAATTAAAAAAAAACAAGAATTGTCTGGGTTGCATTAAAAAATGGCTTAGAATCGTCTTGCAACTGAATTTTAGTTTTTGTTGTCTGGTATAATTCTTATTTTTACGTATTAAATGTGACAAAGAAAAAATCTTATGGCATTTTTTTTTCGAATTTAGCTGCTCTAATTTTTATCAAAATAGAAAAAAACTCTTTTAATGAAAAAACATAATGAAAAACTCGTATTATATCAACTTGAATGACAAAAATTTTTCTTCTAACATTTTCTCAACCTTTTATTTTTTGAGTTAAATTTTTCGAAAAAAAAAAACTTTTAGTTTTCTACATATTAATTTACAAGCACACGATCACTTAAAAAAATACTAAAATTTAATAATTTAATTCGAGTTCAAATAATTTCAAATGAAAAATGTTCAAAAGATAAAGTTTTTATTCTAAATAAGCTTTTTTTCTTTTTGATCAACAAAATAAAATATTCATTTTAGAATTTGAATTAATTTTAAAATAGTTTTAACTTAAAAATAAATTTTTATTAAAATTCAAAGTCCACCACAAATAAAAGATTTATAAATTAGGAATAGAGACAAAGCTAGCTTGTGTTTGCGCCTTGATAAACGTTTAACAGTTTTCCAAACTTTTTATGAAAATTGGATAAGTTACAATGAGTCATTAATTACATTGAAAATAAACTTGCCTAAATTGAAAAAAAATTAAAAAATTTTAAATGATTTTTTTTGTTGTACTAAAATTAAAATTTCGATAGAATTAGAGTTTTAGAAATTATTAAACTTTTGTGTTATTAAGCGTAGATTTCCAACAAGAAAATGCATCCATGGTTATAAAATAAACATGCTCTATTTTAAATTAATCTTGAAATAATTTTTCAAACATTATTTTACTTAAGATTTTCTACTATTTCTACTATTTCACTCATAAAAAAATGGCTTTTTTTTATAATAAATTTATTTAAAGGTAAATTTAAATACTAGCTTTATTTTAGTACTTTTTTAAATTTTTTTTAATTGGGAAAAAATCTAATCTTGAAAATTATTCAAGAGTTTTTAAACTAGATTCTAAGATAAAATAATTGCTTAATTACTAAAGGAATATTGTTGCTAAATGATCAGCTTCGTGTTGAGAACAAAGCTGAAAAAAAGCATAATCAGCATTAATTTCTAGTAAATTGAGATCGGTATACTTTTGGAAAGACACAAAAAAAAATCAACTTGTTAAAGTATCTTTAAGAAAAATCAAAATTTCGAAACATAAATTTTTTTTTAAATTAAAAAATTAGTTTAAATGTGATTGTGTTCCTTTTTGTAAATACGGGAAAATTGATGAAATTTTTCATTTAAAACTTGTGCTGACTGTGTAAAGCATGATTTTCAAAAAATGTCTTTTTTTGCTTAAGCATCGTCTTAAACATTTCTTAAGTATTGCTTCAATTTTTACAGTACAAATTAAAACTAACTTGTACGCATTTTGTTCTTCCTCAACTCATCGACTCTTTTTCAACTGTTTCTTTCCTTTTCCTATGTGGAAAACAATCAATATAAACTAATATTTTATAACGTTTTTTTTGGAAACTTTTCCTTACCTTTCTCAAAAAAAAAAAATTATAAGAGGATTTAACCAAGTTTTGTTTTTTCTTTTAAATTCAAGAAAATAGTTTTCTGATCGACGGATCCTTTAGTGCTTTTATTTTATCAAAAAATTGTATTTAAAATTTGATTTCTTGAAAAAAAGATGATTTAAAAATTTTGTTGAATGAATCATGTAAAACCCGATCCATCCTAAAAGTTTAGTGTGTAAAATATTTATAAAAACAATAATAAAATTGCTGTGATCACAACTTTTCTTAAAGTTTGAGTTATATTTTATCTAAAAATTTAAATTTTTTCTTTGACTAATTTTTATTTGAGAATAAAATATTGATTTTTAAAATCCCTTTCATTTAAAATCAAGAATAAATTTGAATTTATTCTACTTTGAAATCTAATAAAATTCCTAATGCCGGAATAACCGTAATCTTAAATCAAGTGCTTTTAAATATTAGATTGACTTGTTGGTTAGTTAAAAATGGAATATTGGTTCGATGGTTTTGGAAATAATTTTTTTTTATCACAAAAAAATTACAAAATTTAACAAAATAAAGGGTAAATTTTTAAAAAGATTTTAAATATTAACACAAAAATTATTGATAACTACTTTTTTAGAAATCTAAAAAAATAAAACACTGTGAAAATGCGAGAAGATATGAAAATATCTTATTCTCCTTAAATTTGTCTAGTTTAAAATAATAAAAATAAAAAATCATACCGTATTTCCTTGCTTATAAGAGCTCGCCTAAACACCCCTTTTTTTAGACGAAAGGAAATCAGAAAAAATTTGTTAGGAAATTCATAACACTAAGCCCTATCAGGAAATTCATATCAAAAGACAAAAGAAATATTATCATTTTTTGAACCCTTTAATTTATTATTTTTATTATTATTAAAATAATCTCCAACGGGTTTCCCCGCGGAGATGTGCTGTTGGTTTTAATATTCTTGGTTGAAAGATGTGTGTCTAATTTGTTCTTGAATCCATTAATTGTGGATTGGTTTTTTACTTCAAAAGGTAGTTCATTCCAATTTGGAATAACACGATTTGTGAAAAAATGATGCCTTTTAGAACATGCTTTCACAAGTTGTCTGTAAAGCTTGTCGTTATTTCTTGTTGAGCCAGCTGGGCCAGTTGAGAAAGAACTTGGACATTAAACAACCGGATGAAACCAATCAGTGCAATTGAATTTTTTGTCAAATTTAAAATATTGAATTAAGTCAGCTCTAAGCCGACGATCTTCAAGAGTTGTTAATCCTAATGTTGTTAATTGATGACTGTAATTCTTATTTCTACAAGTTTTGTTGCTCGTCGTTGGACTCTTTCAATTCATTTAATGTCATGTTTTCTATGAGGGTACCAAGCCACTGATCCATATTCAAGAATAGGTCTCTCATAAGTTGTAAAAAATATTTTAAACGTTCGAGTATCCCAAGTCTTGAACGAGTTTTTCAATTTACCGAGGACAAAATTTGCTTTGTGAATAATATTTGAAATGTGATTATCCCATTATTTTACATTTACTCAAGTTCAAATCCATCTTCCAATATTGCGTTCAGTTTAGTATCGCGTTAATATTTTTTTAGAATTCTTCTCGATCTTTAGGATTCATTGTCACACTTATTAATTTGCTATCATCTGCAAAGAGTTTACAAAGAATAGATAATCCTTTTGGAAGATCATTTATGAAGATGATGAAAAAATCTAACATTCAGGAGTTTCCGGTTATAATAGATTCGTTGGTAATAAAAGTCAAGTATGAACAGATTATTTTGGTAAAAAAAAAACTAACCAACAAGAAAGCTCTATTTTTACTAACGATTTATATTTTTAAAATTTCTTCGAAAAATTCTTTATTTTACAATATTTGATGAGTTAGTTTTGTCGAGAATTAAAAAACGTGGTAATTTTATAAAAGAAACACTTACTATCTTTTCGATTTTTTTCCCAAGGTGAATATAAAAAAAATAAAATAATCAAAAACATTTTCCCACTAGACTCACAAAACATACCTCCTTAGAATTCGTTATAAATGTTAAATAAGAAACATTAATTTAAAAATTTGTTCCAATCGAATAATAAATTAATAACCTATTCAAAGCTTTATTTAAATTTTAATTTTTTTATTTGATTTGAAAAATTTATCTAAACAAATGAAATACCTGGCTTAAAAGAAATTTGAAGGAATTTAATTTAATTGGTTAAATTTTTTAAAAGAACTTAAAAAAAAAACAAAAAGAATCTTATAAAATTCATTGATGCCTAAAAACACATATACTCAATTTATTGAATCAAAAAATCTTGTAACTGAAGTGGTTTGAATATCGTCTTTTTTCTTTATTACTTAATTTAAGTCTAATTAAAAATGAAATTATAATACTTAAATAAAAAAAAGAGAAAAATCTTTTAAAATTTGCTTTGCCAGCAAATTTTAAAGCTCAAACATGTCAAGTGAGCTCTTTTATTTTTTGATTTTGTTTTTATTTATCTTTTTTTTTTTGTTAAACTTAAAATTTATTTTATCTTAAAAAATTCATGACCACATGAAGACACATTTCTCTTATGCAATATTTGTCTAAATAAAATTAAAAAAAAATTTTATCATGTTGAAAAAATAAAATATAAAAATTTTTTAAATTGCGAGTAACGAGCAAAGGCAAATATCATAAACAGAGAAACACAATAAATAAAATATTTTCCTCTTTCACAAACAGTTTTTTACACAAGCCTTGTACAATAATTAAAAAAAAAATTCATTTAGAAAAAAAATTTCCTTATTAATAATTTAAAATTTAATCGACATTTGTTTTTTTTTTGTTTTTGGACCAAAACCATTTTTTTTTAAACTGACTGTAAAATTAACAACATAAAATTATTTGCTCATATTTTTTTAAATCTTGCATCATAATGTAAAGATTTCTCAATCATTTTCCTGTTAAATTTTTTTGTTAATTGAAGTTTTTAAACTCAAGTCCAATGAGTTAAATAATTTCGTATTTAAAAATTGCTAGTGATCATTTTTTTAAAGATGATGAAATTTTGGCCAAAAAATTTTATATTTAAAAAGATCAAATTTTATTTATAAGACTATTGGTAAATAATGAAAATTTGTGCAGCCGACTTTGAAAACTAATAAAAAATTTTAATTTTAATTTTAAAGTTAAGGGTATGTTTTTTGCTTATTTCCAATTGAGAAAAACAACTTGCCAAAATCTTTTCAAGGTAAAATGATAATTCAGAATTATTTTTAATATTTTTTATACAAATTATATATCAAATTAAAGCTTAGATAATAAGAAATTTTTCGAAGTGCTTTTTAAGCCGACTTGATATTCCCTACGGAAGTTGTGGATGCTAAAGGAATTCTGGGACCTGGTAACAGTGGTAATTCCTAACAAGAATTAGTCTACAAGCTGAATTTTTGATATTGTTTAGGTCTCATATTAATAAATATACCATCAAAATATGAAGTCGATAGCTTTGTGGCAAATGGGTTATTTTTCAGGAAAACCATTATTTTTGGGAAAACTTTGGCACCCATTTTATCCGGAATGGTTGACTAAAGCAAGACAGATTTCCTTTTTAAATTGTAGGGAATTTAGCGATCTTTCAGAATATAATAAGTTTTTAATTTAAAATTTATCAATAAGACCTAAAAAATAAAAAAAGGACCCTTTGGGTACCCTCTCTTTCGGGATCTATAACTTCATAACCGAAAGTCTCTTTGACTAATAAAGGATACCAAAAAATTCCTTAAATTTTCTTCTACAATTTGGTATACAATACTTGCTAATTACCATTTAAATAAAAAAATCAATTTTAGTGATTCGTATCCTTTAATTGAAAATTCCGAGGTTTTCGGCAAATAACTGATTTTAAATCTTTCAAAGACCCTTTAATAACATATTAATCCATTCGGCACATCGAGATCTACAAGTATCATTCATAACATTTTTAAAAAATTAGATTTTTTTAGTTAAAATTGCGAAAACGTCATTTATATATCACTGAACTTGACAAGAATCAAAAGTCCATTAGACCTTTACAAATGGAAAAATTCTCAAGCTTAATTCAATTTTATTAAGAAAATTTTCTTAAAGTTTTGGAAAAATTTCACGAAAAATAATTTTTTCTCATGATTTTTTTCAAAAATTTTTTTAAAAAAATATATTTACACTTTAAGCAAACAACTTTTTGATGAACATAATGATCACAAAGTCGACATCATGCTAAATGTTACATTTTTTGGCGATCAGATGTTCAGATTAGCACTGCACACTTAATTTTCCTTTCATTTACTTTAGCAAATAAAGTAAACAATCTTTTTTACCTATTTTCTTTTATAAGGTAAATAAAGTAAAGTAAGAATTTACTATTTTAAAGTAAATTAGAAGAATAAATGTAAATATTTAGTTTTAGAATATCTTTGGCATTCCAAACTAATTTTTTTCGAGATATTACTACTCCAGTACATAGCTGAACGAACAGAAACAGAACAATGTTCGAACTTGGTTAGAAAACATGGTTGGAACGTTTTCGGACAAAGTTATATTTAACTTTGTACTGTAATTCTATTCTTACTTCAAGCAATTTTAATTTTCTATTAACTAAAAAAAAGTAAATTTGCAGGCCTAGTTCACATTGTCCTAAACCAAAGGGTTTTTACCATATTCGAAAAAGAATTATGCCCAACTTCAACAAAACTGTTCGTTTTTGTGACCTCGATCATTTACAGGTCAACTGGTTATCATGAAATTAGTAACCAAGGTGAATTTAATTTGTTAGATATTTTTAAAATTTCAATACTTACCATTACCGTGATATAATTTGTTTCAATCGCATTCCAGTTTTATATTTTCCTAAGTGCAGTGGCGGAGCTACATTGTGGCGAACTGTGGCTTTCGCCGCACTCATTTTGAATTTACTATGGCCTGGCCAAAGTTAAAATAAAAAAATAAGTTCTTTTTTAAAAAAATAAATTTTAAGCCGAATATGCGACTCCTCGAAAAGAAATAAAAAGTTGAATTGCCGTTTAAAGAAAAAGAGACAGAAATAATTTAGGTCTTGATTTTAATTTTAATTGATTTCTTTTTCTTTTTGAAAATTTTTATTTAATCCTTTCTGTTTTCATTGCCGATTAATGCAAAAAAATTGATAATTTTAATCGAGATTTTCTTAGAAATTAATTTTTTTTAATCTAAAAATTTTTAATCATTATCAATTTTACATTCTTACTGTGAAAAATATTTAAAATATTTTTCGACACCGTATAGAACTGATAAAAAAAAAATTATAAAAATCAAGCGGTGAATTAAAAAAAATCAAAAAAACATTTTTTGATTTAGATAAGGGTAATTATTTTTTTAAAATTCTTTTATAATTTTTTTTGGGCTATTTTATTTAAACTTAAAAAGATAAAAAAGCTTTATTAAAAAGTATGTTGCCATTTGTTAAAATTAAAAACTGATAAAATCAAAAAGATTTTAATACCAAACTTAAAAATAAATATTAAGCGAGGCTGTGAAGTTCATTTCAATTCGTTCAAATTGAAATAACTTTTTTATTTTTCTACTTTTCTTTTAGCTTTAAATTGTTACAAAATGTAACAACTTTGCCACACAAAAATATCAAAATATTTTACTTACTTATTTGTCTATCACCAGAAAATTAATAATGTAAAGTTTATTTTGACTTGAAAAAAAAGTCCCGGGTGGTGGGGGCTGTGAAGTTCATGTCAATTCGCTCATTTCAATTCGCTATTTTTTCTATATCTTTTTTTCGAAACATTAAAAATTAGTTCTGCAAAATGTTACAAGATGTAGCAAATTTGCTACATTCCCATTATTAATCTGCAAAATGTGTGCAGCCAAAATGCAGAAAAAAAATTATTAAAAACTCAGTATATGTATTTGCACAAATTTTGCAGAGATTTAGCACAGTAAGAAAATTTATGTAGCAAATTTGCTACATCTTGTAACATTTTGCAGAACTAATTTTTAATGTTTCGAAAAAAAGATATAAAAAAAATAGCGAATTGAAATGAGCGAATTGACATGAACTTCACAGCCCCCGGGTGGTGGGTTTGAACACTACTTAAAGAAATTATATTAAGTTTAGTAATTAAAACAATATTTTAATAAGGACAGAATAATTTTCAATTCAAACTATCTCAACATAAAGTCAGTTCTGAAAAAATAGTTCCATTGGAAAAAAATTTTTTTTTCTGCTCTGTTGGATGTAGCAAAAATGTTACAAATTGGAGCTATTTAAACTTTAGAAAAAATTTATTCCGTAAAAAAATAGCACTTGAAATGTTGAATTGAAATGAATGAATAGAAATAAACTTCACAGTGCCATATTAAGCAAAGAAGCTAGGTTAAACTTTCATACGAAAAATTTGGAAGGAAAATAATACGCTTTTATTTTTATAACATTTACAAAGAATAATTAGTTTTGAACACCTATTTAGTTCCCACCTGGTCACCTATCGATAGAGTCCATAGAGTCCCTTTTTGGCTTATCATTTTCGCCACAACATATTTTATTTCCTGGCTCCGCGACTGCCTAAGTGTGACCAAAATTATATTTTAAGGTGCGCCAAATCATAAAGATTAGTTAAAATATGGCTATTTTAGAGCCATAATAAATTATTCCTGATAAGAATATTCCGAATATATTTTTCATGATTTGTTGAATTTATTAGTTTTTTGCGAATAAACCATGTAAGTTTTAGATTTATCGAACTTTTTATTTTTCTAAAAATAAATTTAGCCGATTCTCTAAGTAATATTAAGTGACCGGAGCTATTTTGTTTGGTGGTTTTCAGTAAAACCACCGATCAGTTTTTTTGAAAATTCGAATTTTTTCGTTTATGGTGAATAACTTTTTATATATTCGCCGGGAAAAGTTGAAAATAATTTTTTCTGAAAGCTCTCAAAATTCTATACAGACTTTTGACCGACCGGAGTTGGTATAAAATTTTGTTGAAGAAAAAAATAGTGGTCAGCTTTTAAAAAAAAAACAGAGATCTGCGTTTTAGTAATAGCCGTGAAATATGAAGATTTAACTAACCAAATGAATTAATTAAATTTCTTTTAAGATTTACCTCGAAATTTTCTAAAGAAGCGTTTTGATGGCCATTAATAATCATTTTATCTCTAAATAAATTTTGTCGAGTTTTGTTTTGTCCAAATTTACCTTCGTCTAAAGTTACTTAATCTAATTTATTTTTTGTCGAAATTTTATTTGTCGAAAGATCCAGTTACCAATGTACAATGGTAAGGTGCCCCAAGTCATAAACACTAGTAGGCTAGGATTATCAAAAATTCACCCCAAAAACTTTTTTTAAGGTTAATTATGACGCAGAATTCGATTTTATTAGTGAAAAAGTTGGGTTCTTATATCTTATACCCGAGTTTCAGGGGGGGGTTCAAAAAAACGTTTTGTTTCATAAAATGTGAAGCATATAGAAATCTACTTTTTTTTTTTTTTTTTTTAAATTTTATTTCGTATATAAGACTTTTTTCAAGTAGGGTGATTTTGGGCTTAAATTAAAGCTAATTTATTAAGAAATAGGAATAGGTGGGCTTTTTGGATAATATTGTCTATTTAGTAAAATACAAGTATTTTAAGATACCTATGTAATAAATATAAATATTTTAGATAGATTCATATAGGAAATTTATTGTTCTGAATATATTAATGTATTAAAATCTTTGCTGTTTTTATGAGAAATAACTTTACTACTCGATTTTGCTCCAAATAGCTTTTCTAAGACATTTTGATAGCTTGCACCACTTTGATACATTTCCAAAGCTCTCCAGAATCTATTCCATAGTTTAATATTCAAATCTATATTTTTATATTCATTTATGGCCTCTAAAATTAAGTCTAAGAACTTGTTGAAATCTTGATCATTTTTTTTCTTACAAAACCTTTCAGAAAACACCAAACTCCTTCGATTGGGTTGAGCTCACAGTGATATTTTGGACAAAATAAAACGTTAAACCCATGTTCGGAGGCTAAACGTTGAAGATGAGTATTACTTTTATTAAATGCTGGATGTTCCATAAGTAGTTCTCTTAGCTGTTCGAGTCTCAATTGTTTTGAATTTTCCTCATCAATAATTGTAGTGGCCCACGCATGACATATTTGAATGTTTAGCATTCTTAAACTTGTCAGAATATCCCTCGAACTCTCAAAAGAAATATTCAATAATCGTAAAATCAAATAAACACTTACACTTAAAATTCTTAAGTGTATTGATTTCCAAACATTCAGACTATCAGTGAGAATGCTAAACAAATTTGCGACGCTTCCGAACGAAAAATATTTAAGTATAATATTTATTCGACTAGAAAAGTCATAATCATTTGTTTGAGTCGATGCATCTTTTTTTAACAACTTCGGTTTGAATACCTTTTTTTAATTTAACATATTAAAGCCTAAATTTAATTAAAATTTTATAAATTTTTTTAAGATTACCATGATCTGGAATGCTCATCATTTCATCAGCCCTGTTTATTTTCACTTCTGGAGCCATAATATTTACCCTAAGTTTAGTAATATTCCTATTAGCAATGGTTCTACGTTTAATTCGAGCCATTTTTTTTTAATATTTTACTGATTTCAAATCTAAATAGAATGCTTTTAAGACAAGATATCAACAATCCCCCACCTATTTCTATAGAGGAGACTTAGTTCTCTTAAATAAAAAAAAATTATCTATTTTGAAATAATTTTACGGGAGAAATAAAACGCCAAAAATGCTAAATCATCGAATTTTTTCAAAACTTTGCGATTAAATTGTTAGGGATTTTTATTGAATGGGTGAAAAAAAATACACAAGATTAGAAAGGACATTTCCTCTCCTATCTGAAGAAAAAAAAATTAAGTTTCCAAGTCAGTTTAATTTTTCGAAAAAATCAGTTCAAACTTATGCACTAAATTTTATTTTTATTTCATGCAATTCAGCAAAAATAAGATGACATATGAAAAAAATGATTTCAGATTCGAGTTCTACGCACAAAATTACATTAGATTTCAAATTTTTGGAAAAGCTAAAAATTTTAAATCCAAAACTAGTGTTTATGACTTGGGGCACCTTACCAAATCAAAATTTTATGTAATGCACATAGAAAAAAGTATTTCATTGGAATATAATTCTTCTCTTTTTCAAAATTCCAGTTTTACTTATAAGTAAGGTTTTACGGTAAAAAAAAAATTTGCATATTGAGTAAATAATTTTTTTCTTTAAATTTTATTTAACAAAATATAACAAACAAAAATTATTTATAATTAAGGTAAAAATAATTTAAAATTATTTTCAACAGCAAAAAAAAAAACAAATTTTATTCGGTTTGATTTACAGTAATATATTGATCTTTTAAAATTTGACTAGGTTTTTTATTTTTTCTAATTTTAAAAACAAGTAGAACAATTAGAGTTGCCAAAAGACCCAATAAGATTAGTAAACTAATTACAATAATTAATATTAAATTGTATTCTGATTGATTGGATATGTTATGTACACTAGGCTCATCTGTATTATTTAATTTAATTTGGGTTCGATTAAAATTTATTCTTATAAAATTAAGTATTTTTGTTGTAGTTTGTGGCAAATTATTTGTATTAGAATCGATTGGTTCATCTAGAAAGTCTTCTTCTATAGGTTCAATTTCAGTTTTATTGCCATTTGATTCATCAGATGTGTCATAATAATAGTCATCACCAGGCTCTGGTTGGTTTTCAAAAACCAACTCGTTACACGAGATTAGGCTAAATAAACAAAAGACAAGTAGAAAAAATAAGCGTTTTTTAAAATCCATTAATGATTATTTTTCATCTAAAAAAAATTTAATTTATAAATAAAATTTTCTTTTAAAAAGTAAAAACTTGGTAAAATCTAAGTTAAAACCTACGCATTTTTAAACAAAAAAAAAATAAAATAGAAAATACCTTTTTATTTGCTATATTTTTGATTGATTAGTATTTCATTGGAATTTTAGTTTTTTTTTTTATTTCGTAGGGTTCTCTCTTTTATGATCGAAAAATTATTTTAAATTATCTAAAATTGATAATTTTTAAAATTTTTTATTTATTTGGATAAAAGACAACCTTTTATTGTTGTTAATTTTTTCTTTTTTACAAAGACCTTAACTTTAAATAAAAAATTAAATTTTTAGAAAAAAAAATGGGTTAATTAATTTTTGATTTTTATATTTTTTATAAATGTCGTATCAATAAAAATTTAATAAAAATAATAAATAAAGAGGCTTTTATTTTAGATTGTTAGGAAGTTTGGAAGTTAGGAAGTAGTTGAAAAGTTAGAAAAGCAATTAAGGTATATTATTTTTTCGTTGCTGTTATTGATTCTTTAATGGAAAAAAAAACAAATAGAATTTATTTATTTATTTAAAGAAAACTTATTTTTTATTATGAAATTAAGATTTAATGAAAAATTATTTAACTTTTTCTTGACTCGATCATAAGTAAGTAAGTAAGTTAAATTCTATAAGATTTTCTTATTTGATAAAAATTCATTTGAAGACCTTAGAGAATATGCAAGTGGTTATAAGTAATTACCATATGTCAAGCTACAATTATCTTGATTTATTTTAATTTTTTTATTGCACGCCTCTATTTTTACCAAGGTTCTGTAAAGTCATTTATAAATATCGACTAATTAGGAAAATGTATAGTTCCTAAATTCCCATTCTACTAAAAAATTGATGTAATGTAAATGTTAAAGTTTAGCGTGACTTTAAGTTGAAAGTTAGTGTCACATTCGCGTAAAAAATGTTTTAACATCGCTTTGGCATTAGTGTATTTTACATAGTTAAATAAATATCGAGATAATTTCCCAATCTTAGTAAATGATTTAATTTGTTTAATTAAGATTTTTTTTCTTTAAATCAAATTTAACTGTGGGGAGCCAGTTAATCCAGTTCAAAGACATTTCAGATTTTTTATAAGATCTGCAAAATAAACTAAAATTTCAATCTTATTGATACTGCACTGCTATCAATTTTATGTCGTAGCCGTAGCGTACCGTTGCGTAGCGTACCTGACCGTAGCGTACCGTTGCGTAGCGTACCTGACCGTACCGTAGCGTACTTGCGTTTATACTGCACTGCTATCAATTTTATGTCGTAGCCGTAGCGTACCGTAGCGTACCGTAGCGTACCGTTGCGTAGCGTA
>NTPY01000483.1:470455-498134 GCA_002922825.1 Brachionus calyciflorus
ATTATGAAAAATTTTTGAAAATTGATTGTAAATTATTTTTTGAAAATTTAGTTTCACAAAAATTATAGAAATTTAATTTCACTTTTAATTTCACAAAAAATATAGAAAGATTAAAAGAAAATTGAAAAATCGGGTGTATTCAAAAAGCTGTATTTTCTAATTTATTATAAACGCTACTACGCTACGCTCCGGTACGCTGGTACGGTCAGGTACGGTACGCTGGTACAGTACGCTCCGGTACGCTGGTACGCTACGCTACGGTACGGTACGGCATAAAGTCGATAGCAGTGCAGTACTAATTTTTAAAAAAATAAAAGCTCAATGGCCTTTAACTTTTACCTTAATTCTTATTGTTTAATACAGTATGTTCCAAAAATTTAGAATAAATCCGGTTTTTTATTTTAATTGTCTAATTTTTAAATTCATTTCTGCCGTTCATTTATCCAAACATGAAATCAAGTTGTTACAGATTTCTTTCGACCTCCAACTCATCTTTCAAATTATCTAAAATTTTTAGTCGTTTTAGGTCTTTGTTCTTTTTTCTGACCATTTTTTGGGAATTTTTCGGTAATTTTAGCTAAACAACAGGTAATGATAAGTAAATTGTCTTGTTTTTAGAGAAGCTTTGATTTGAGACCAAGCTAAAAACGACTACTGTATGATAAAAAACTGGTTTTGTTTTAAAAAAAAATTGACCACTTTAATGTTTACCAATAAACTTACAGTAAAATTCGTCTTACACTGTAATTATGTGATACCAATGTATAGTCTATATTTCTTTAATTTTACATTATAAATAAAGTATAATTAAGTTCAAAAATTTTAAATTGATTTTATCCAAGTGCTCTGCTTCTTGACAATTCGTTTTGAATAAATTCAATATAAAATTTGACTCATTTTTCATTTTATGACTTCTAACTTCTTTTTTAATACAAAAACTAAACATTTTTTTTCACTATTTGTAATGCTTACAATAAATTTTTTCTTAATAATTTTTATCTTACGGATAGTGTACCTTTTGTATAATTTTGATACACAGGTAAGTAACATAACTTAATTTCGACATTTAAATATTAGTACTTAATTTTATTAACTCAGGGTTATAATTTTTATTTTTAAAGAAAATGCTTTTCTTTTCTTTTTTACCAAAGCTTAGGAATTGAAGCAAGCTCTTAAATAGTGTCTGAAAATCATTAACTGCCATAAGCCAAAATGGCATTAATTATAAAGACTTAATCTTTTTCTATAGTTACTAATTACATGTTACCAAATAAACAACAAAAATATCTTTTCATACTTTGGTTGTTTTTTTTCTTCTAATTATAGGTTACATTTCGAAAAAAAAAACTTGAAAATAAAAGATAGCTTCATTTCTAAAAGAAAAAAAAAGCTTGAAATTTTGTGTTAAATAACACTAATTTTTTTATAGTTTATCTTATGAACAAAATAAATATTGTTTCACAAATACCTATAAGGCTTTCTTTTTTTTTATTTGAATTTTAGAAACTTTTTCGAAATAATATTAAAATAAAAACAATAAGAACAAACTCTTAGGCCTAAAAAAACAAAATAAATTACGCCAAATTGAATTCAATTTCAAGGTTCATTAATCAATTTAAATCTGAAAAGCTACAATTATTAATGATAAGATAATCAGGTACTACTCGCTTATGAATATGCGGTTAATTCAACTAGAATTAAATTACTTTAAACTACTTAAGGGCTTTTTAAAGAAATTGATTATAAATTAAAGAACCCATTGAGTTTTTGCTTTTATTTTGTTTTTGTTTTGTTTGTTCGCAGTTGCTTTCAAACTCAATTAAAGAATAGTCTGCTTCTTCTTGACAAAAATTACAAATGAATGATAAGAAAATTCGACTTGAATAAAATTCTCTAGAAAAATTTATAATATAAAAAAAATAATTATTTTTTATTATTATTAAGATAAAATAACATTATTTTTATTATTGTTTTTTTTTTTAAAAAAAGACGATTCAAAAAATTGACTATAAAATTTTGAAAAATTAAAAAAATTTTGAAAATTAACCTTGTTTAAAACATATCAAAAATCGAGTATTTACGAAACAATTAAATAAAAAAAATATTGACATAAAAAAAAAAAACATGCTCTGGGAATTAAATTACGAAAACAGATTAATTTTTTGGTGATTTGACTTTTTTGAAACTTCCATTACACTTAGCAGCATGTTCACCTTTGAAAACAAAAAAATTAATTTGATGTTAGTCATAGGTCCTCTAAGGCCCTCTTTATTTAATTTCTCTAAGGTCTATATTTAAAATTTTTGTTCTGAAAGGTACTAAGTGAGAAAAAAAAAACCTCTTTGATTCTGAGTCGGTGGTATATTGTAAAAACGTATTCGTTTCTCTTTACATTTTGTACATTGCCAAATATATGCTAAATCTAGTGTTTCAACATAATCGTGTTCTATCTTTAAAAAAAAAACAAATTATTTTTTTTGGTTTAATAAAAACCATTTTTTTTTCTTTTTTGAATTCAAGTGTTTACCGGAATGTCTAATTTAAGTATGTAATTTATCTTTTTCAAAATTTTTCTAAAACTCAATGTATGACCAGCGTCCTGTAGGAACAAAAAAAATTAAATATATTTTCTTTGAAAAGTCTAAAATAAAAAGAATTTCTTTTTTTTGTAGGCATTGATTTTTTGCCTCATGTACCTTGGTTCTTCACAATTTTATATTAATTTTTATTTATCAAGTAAATTAATAAAGTGCACTCAAAGATCTTCTTATTTAAATCAATCATTAAAGGCCAAACATCAACCAAAAAGTGTTTTAAGTCTAAGCTTTACTTTGAAAAAACAGCAGATCTTATAAAAATGTCACATAGACTGTCTCCAATGACCGTTAACGTAGCATATTTTTTAAAAAAATAATTTCAGGGCGTTTCAGAGATTTTAAGGGCCACAGTCATTGTTTAAGATTGACTGTACCACTACCCATATTACATTGACGTACCAGTACCCATAGTCTAGTAAAACAACACTTTAATATTTAAAGTGGAAAATTGTCTATTTTGTAAGACGCTTTTATGAGGAGAATAAGAAAATGATTAAAACAATTTACATTTATGACCATTATGGGTTTAATGAGAATTCTTAAAAAAAATTTTTTTTTGAATTTCCTCATAAAAGCGTCTAAAAAGCTCAAATAATTTTTGCTTATTATTCCACCTAAAATATTTACAGTAAAGTAATTGAAATAAAACAAATACAAAAAAAAATAAAGTTCTAGATCTAGAATATAACTGATAGCCTGATATTAAACCGGCTTTTTTTTCATAGATTTATGACTCAATTTTATTGATAATTCTCCGAGGAAATATTTTTCGTTGAAAAAAAAATACTTTTTTTCTCGAAATTAAGAATAAACCTCTCGAAATCGAAACAATTCTTCTTATCCAGTTATTGTGAATAATTCAAAATATACAAATTTCTATTTTTTCTAATTCGAATAATTCTTAATTTCGAGTAAATACGTCAAATTGCGTCAAAAAAAATTTCAAGTTCAAAAAGAGAATTTGAAATTTTTTCGTCGCACTCTTTGATTTTCAATTAAATTTTTGATATTTGTTCATTTAAAGACAATTTTTTATCAAAAATTTTAAAAAAAGAAAAAAGAAGCTAATTAGAAAATTGTAAAGGAAGAGCAAATGGTGTAGACTTTGTTAACCCAATTAAAAATAAAAAAGTTGAAAATAACTAGAAAAAGATGACTCGTCAAGTCTTGAAAAATGAAAAAAAAAATAAGTGGAGCATTTGCTCCACTAATATAAAAAAATTTGCTTTTGAAATTTAAACAAAGATAAGAAAGAACAAAAGAAATTCTTGATTTTGATTAAATATAATTGATAAATTAATTTACAAAATCTCCAATTGCAAGTCCAAGAAACGCGTGAATCATTTCATGCTTTAAAAAAAATTTTTTTTAAATTTAACCAAAAAAAGTTAATATTTTTTTTTATGTTAAGAATTAATACCAAAAGTATTTGAATTAAATCAACTCGACTTAGCTTTTGTAGTAAATTCGACGCCAAACGAATAACAACACAAATTGACTCATCAACATTTCTATCCAAAATCGTCGAGGCAGCTGTTCTATTAAATAAAAACAAAATAAAATTTTTCTTAATACTTTTTGAATACGAATGTCTAATTAAATATTTATCGTCTTAGGCTCAAAAAAAAAAAATTTGAAATTTAAATCCCTTAAATATAAAAATGATAAATATTAATCAAAATCAATTTGATTCCTATTTGCTTTAAGCTTTATTTTATTTTTTCAATAAATAAAAGCAATAACTTCTATATTTTTCTTTAGCACCCTTTTTGAATCATAAATTTTTATATCTCTCTTTCTCTCGTTAATTAACACTCAGTAAGATAGGCTCTCAACAATCAATTTTTATTCATTTATTCATATAAAAATTGTTTTGATTAAAATTGAATCGAATAACTTAAAGTAGCAACAAAAAAAAAAAAAGAAGAAGCAGATTTTCGATAAGGTCGGATTTTGATGCAAAAAATATTTTAGCAAATATTGAATAAATATTTAATCGGATACCTTAATACTTAAAAAAAATTCAGTTTTCAAAAAATTTTTTTTCTTCTTCAGATTTAAAGGCTCAAGCAGAGGTTCTTTTCTTCAAATTATAAATATTTTTTTAATCTGTCTGTTTCACTCATTTTCCATTTAATCTTGCAATTTAACCCATTGAAAAGTTTTGAATTACGCAGTTTTTCATGTTTTGAAAAAAGAAATTTGATTCTACTTTATTCTAAGTGGCATCCACACCTAAATATAGGATCTAATCCTTTTTAAAATTTTAATCTGATTAGATGTATTTGGTCTAGGCAGAAGATACACCCTACGCATACAACTTTGGCTAGATCCCTTTTGAAAACTGGTTATGATGGTGCATGGATAAGTTCTAGGAGAGGCCTACACCTACGAAATAAATTCAAAAATATGGTTCTCTTTGAAAAAAATATCGATTAGGTGTAGGTGTTGGACTACTTCTTACACGAAATACACCGAATCGAGTAAAATAACTTAAAAAATAGTAGGCGTAAGTGTTACACCTTATGAAATCTAAAAAAAATAAAAGAACTGAATTTAAATTTTAAAAATTTGCAACTTTAGAAAATGTTATGTTTAAAGTAAAAATATTTTATTTGGCAAAATCAACAAAGTATTAATTAGACTTAGTAAATATTTGACTTAGAACTGTATGTGATCAAAAATATGATCACCACAATTTTTTTGAGCTCGTTTTTAAATTTTTTAAAATTTGAAAAAAAAAATTTTAATAGAAAAGTTATAAATACTTAAACAAATAAATCTTCATTTTACAAAAATTAAATTTTGATATTCGAGGTGTCACAATATCTTAAAATTTAATTTAAAGAAAAAATTAAAATAAATAGTGCCTTTTACAAAAAAAATCCATAGAAGTTTATATTAATAGCCTTACATGACTAGAACTTTTTAGAATCGAAAATCAGATATTCAGTAAATGATAAATTGGTCTCTTATTAAAGAAAATAAAATGATTAAATTTTCAGATTAAGCAAATTGAATATTTTAGATTTAAAGACTCCAAATACATCCTCTATTAAACAACAACAAAAAATTTGATTTGGACTTAAAAAGAATTTTTTTTTTATGAGATACTAAGAGAAAATTTGCATTTATTAAATGTCATTTTATTTGGTATGTGTTTTTTTTTAAACTAGTCAAAATTAAACAAAGAAATTAAAATTTGATTTGTTAAAAAATGCTCAAATTTCTTAAAATTAGCTATAGAATCAAATTGTTAGATGAT
The DNA here is from genome assembly GCA_002922825.1 of Brachionus calyciflorus. NCBI lineage: Eukaryota > Metazoa > Rotifera > Eurotatoria > Ploima > Brachionidae > Brachionus > Brachionus calyciflorus. The sequence continues at coordinate 476,318 of NTPY01000483.1, forward strand.
TTTTCAAGGCCAAGGATGATTTTCCCTTGGTAAAGACAACGCTTTAAATTAATAAAATAGTCATTATAGTCAAAATAGTCATAATGCTTAAAATTCTAAATCCAGCTAAAATTCAAAAAAAAATTAGAGTTCTTTTTCAAATTCGAGAAACGTTTGGTTATCCGAAATTACATGCATGATACGTCATAATACTTATTGTCACGTTATCCTTAAAATATTAACAGGATTAACAAAAAAGAGAGTAACCCCTAAAAAACTAAGGAGATTTTTTTGAATAATTTTTAAAAAATAAAAAAAATTTTTTAACGTCAAATTAAAAGATGATGTAAAATGCTATTTTTTTTGTTGATAAAATCAATATCAGGAAAATTGAGAAAGTCGAATTAAGATTTCAATTTTCAAATTCAATCTTGATCAATTTACAAATAGATTTTTTAGGTTTATTTAGTTTACGAATTTGAGTAAAAATGCTATGCTAAATTAATCTCAAGGTATTATTTAAATAAAAATTTCGTCATAAAAAAGATGGATTTTTTTTAATTGTTTTATATACAATCAAGTCAAAAGATATAAGTTAATTTATAAAGTATAAACATGCATTGGGGAAAAAATGACAACCACCAATGAGAAAATTAGACATACTTAAGAACAAAAATTTAGTCTTCTTTAAATTTTACCCGAAAATCGCAGAGATTATGACTCGAAAATATCACTTGACTCAAACCTGAATCGAGTCGCAATTTAAGACGCTCAAGCCAAGTCTTTTTTTAGTAAAAAAATTGACTCCGAATTGAGGTTAAGTCGTGGGTTTTTATCTCTGGTTTCGTTTAATATTATTTGTCAAGCAAAACAAAAGTTTAAATGCTTTATCATAAAATTAATTAGCAAAATTTTGAAGAATTTAACGGTCATATGCTTAAAAAGCATCAAATAAACTACCCTAAGTCTAATTTGGTTGTTGTAGAATTTTTTGGTGATTTGGTAAGATATGAATCTATTAACCCAAAAAAATTCGAGATTCAAGGAAAAATACTAAAATATATGAACGATGGTGCTCATGAGCTACTAAAAAAAAAGAGATTATTACCAAATGGTGGTAATATATACAACTATCGTGGAAATATACATACTAATCAGAAATATTGAATTAATTGGATTGAAGAAAAAGAAACTGAAATTTCAAACAGTTAGGAATCGTTATAGAAAGAAAAACGCTGATTCAAACTCTGAGAATGACGGTGAAAATGAGAAAATTGTTGAATATGTTAGTGAAAAACCAATTAAAAAAAAAACTAAAAAGGATGCTAAAAAGTCAGATAACTTAGGCTCAAAACAAAGTAAACGTAAAAGAGGAAGACCTCCTAAAATTAAAAATTAGACTCAATTCAAATCGATTATTAATTAGACTTACTATTGAAAAATTTTTTGTCTCTGCTGAAATAAGTAAACGAAAATACGAACATAAATAGAACGCTGTTCGAACAAAAACAAAAAATTGTTGGAAAACATGTTCGAACAAATGTTGCAAAATGCTCGAACACTTTGTACGAACTTTTTACTGTAATAATAATTTTAAAAAAAAATCTTAAAAAAGAAAAGCATTTTCACTAAAATTTAATTGATGAGCTCTAAAAGTGTTTTTGTTATATTTATTGCATTTTTAAGAAATTCTCTCCGAATTACCCGAAAACTGAAGATGTGACGAAATACGCATTATTTTAACCATACATTTGTTCTATGGGTATACAGAGAGCTTTTTATATAATTTAAAAAATTATTTAATTTCGATGCTTTTTTTTTTATTTGCACCCAGACCAAAACAACAAAAAATAAAACTGATCCGTTAAATTTTTTTTTTTTATTCAATTGTATGCTTCGAAAAATTTTAAATTAATTTTTTCAAATCATGCAAGTGAAAAAACAAAAATTAAATTTTTTTAAAATTATTAATTAAGAATTTAAGGATCACGTTTTATATTTTTTTCAATTTTAAAATTGCGATAAATATTTAAAATTTGCTTTGAAAAATTCACTTACGATCTGAGTCTACTTGACCATTCAATTTTAACATTTTTCAAAATTTTACGAAATAATGAATTTGAAAAAAAGTCAAAAATTTTCTCGACAAAATCCTCCAAAAAACTTTGTTTATTATTTTCACATTCTTGAATAAATATTTTTCTAAAATAGCACAATTTGGCTGGTGATAGAATTATGTCCTTGAGCTCTTGATTAATATAACTAAAAAGTGCATTTCTTAAAAGGATAACTTTTTCATCAATATCAGACTGACACACATGCATACTCATCTTAGTCGACGGTCTTCTATCTCTTAAACACATAGACTCTTCACTTTGTTCGTCTTCACTTGTATAGCTAGTATCATGATCAGTTGATAAAGAATTATTGTTTTCTAAGCACAATTCGTTAAGCATATTTATCCATTTTTCCAATTTTAAATCATTCTCATATTTCAAGTGTTCAATTAGAACATTGTTATTAATGTCCAATTTTTTGCTCTCACTTTTAACTCTATTTATATGCTCAATATTATTTGAATATTTGTTTGTTCGTTTGTTATTTGGTGCATCGACTAATTGGACTTTGGAGTCAGAGTGTATTTGTATTGTTTTCGTTTTAATTATTGAATTTTCTTGGTGTTTTGTAACGGAATAGTAATCAGTTAAATTAGTATAGCACGGATCGGCTAGTGTTGAACTTAAAATATCTTCGTTTTTGAATAGACTTTCGTCAATGGTCTCGTGGAGTTTTTTACTCAAAACTGATAAATTTTTGTATTCATATAAATTTTGATAACTTTCTTGAGATGATGGTTGTAATGTTTCGTATGAATTTTCGTCTTCATTTGCCTCGGGTAAAGGTGAATTCAATGTGCCAATAATTACTGTTTCGTCATGGTTATACGATAAAAATTTATAATTGACTTTGGCAAATATTGTTTTTGTATTTAAATTTTGTGCTTTGGCAATTATGCAATAATTGTAGATTAATGGTTTTTCATCGTATGGTATTTTTATGTCCATACGCGTAACACTGGAAATTTTTTTCAATAAATTTCTTAAGCTTTTTTCCATTTTTTTGATAATCTGTTCCTTTTTTTTTAAAAAAAAAGAAAAATATAAATATTGGAATATTCAGAAAATTTTGGAATTTTTCCTTGACAATCTTTCCTTGCTTATGCTGTTTAGGCACATGTGAAATTTTGTTTATAGATTGATTCTGGTCGGTCTAAACAAAACGTCGAAAATTAAAAGCTTGTTCAAGATTTTCATAAAAGAATTCATTAAATACTATTTATAAAATATACATAAAATGATCTAAAAATTCTTATTTTTTTTTCCTAAATACTTTGTCAAGCAAAAATTGATTCAAATACTACAGATTCTTTCGTTTTTTTTTGTTGTTGGAAAAAAAACTAATAAAATTCAAATATCAAAATACTTCAAGAAAGTTAAGAAATTGAAGTATTTAAAAAAAATTCAAGAAACCATTTCTTTTTGCCGATGAAAAAATGTTTTATTTGAATGTAAGAGCTCATCAACATAATCCTTTAATTTTAGACTCGAATTTGTTAACGTATGATTTTGTTAACATTTTGGACGTTACCGAAGCAGTTAACAAAATCGACTGTAATTTTTTTCAAATTAAAAAAAAAAATTTTAAAGTTTTAAAAACTAGATAAAATCGACCTAAATCCAAGGGGAAAACGATGGAACGCTCAAACTCTGATGGAAAAAGAAAATTTTTACAGCAAAAGGAATCTTTTAATACCTTCTAGTTTGATCTATAACCACTCTAAAAAAACTTTTGGTTCTTTTTTATTAAAAAAAAATTTTTATTTCCATTTACGCTAGGCTGAATTTCTCCAGTCCCATACTCTTTTACAGTAGACTAGTGCGCTACGGTCAGGTACGGCTTCAATGATAGAAATTTTTTCATTTTTATTTTTTCAATTAAATTTATTTATTTACAAAAAATAACCACACTAGGTCAGCTGCTTGAAAATTTAGCGCCTTTCTTTCAGCAAAAGAAAAAAATGTATAAAAATTTAATTTACTTGAATTTAGCTACTTAAATAACAGCTCTAAAAAACGACTTATGTGAAATGATTAATTTAATTAAATAAATATCAAAATATCCAAGCAATCAATAAACTTCAAGTTTGATGAATTTTTGTCATTATTAAGAATAGTAAGATGAGTCATTCAAATTCTATTTAAAAAAAAAAAAAACATTTTCTTTTGCCAAATACTTTCTTTTCTTTGAAGAATATGTCAAAGACAATTCGAAAATAGAATAGAACAATTAACTTCAGAAGCCGGAAAAATCCACCTTTTTTATTTCCATAAAATTTCCTAATTGAGACTTACTTGATCTTGAAACTCAAAATTCAACTTATTTAACTCAATATTAACAAATGCCATAGTCATTTCGAACTTAAAATAAAATTTAAACAATCAGTATTACTAAACATGGTTAATTTAGAGAAAAAAAAATACAATTAAATGTTTTGTTATATCAACCACGGACTCTCGCATAAAAAACTTTTTACTCAATTTAATGGTCCATGTGTAAGTACCATCACAATTCTCTTCCAAGTCGAAGTCACTTTTAAAACTAAGCAACAGAAAAAATATGAAAAAAAAATTTTAAAGTGATTATATTGAATATTACTTTGAGCATTCAGACCATCTACAAACAATACCCTTAAGAGCATCGTTAAACAAACGCTTATTCAAATTGGAAAAATTAGTAAATATTTTTTTGAATGGATCCCGACAATTAATTACACCCAAACACTTATCAATATTTTTCAAATCTAATTTATCCAAATAGACATGTAGAGAATCAATTAGGGTCAAATTATCAAAATTAGATTGTATATAATAAGAGGCTTTTTTATCAGGTGAACCTTTGGCTGTGTGAAATGAATTCAAACTTGGACTACTACAAACCGATTCACTTTTTTCATTCAAATTTAATTTAACATAAAACCCTAGTCCACTTAAAATTGCATCTTCATAACTTAAATCATCTCTTATCGAGTCGACACTTGTAGATAATGTGTCGAATTCATCCGTATTAGATGTTCGATAGCTTTTAAACAAGTCATTAAGTACACCAGAGTCTTGTGTGTCATTTCTTTTTTGATTAAGTTCTTTATCACGATTTTTACATTTAACATCACAATTACAAATTAAATGTGGACTATAATAGACAGCGAATTTAGTCGAATCCGAGACATCAATCGATTTTTCAATAGTCGTTATCTTAAAATTTACAAATAGGAAAAACTTTATTTTAAAGAATTTTAGCATTTCTAAGGCTTACCATTCTTAAAATAGAGTTTTTTCTTTTTCTTCTTCTTCAAGTATCAAAAAAGAATGAAAAAATTTTGAAAGACTGAAATGAAAAAAAAAATTTTAATTTTGTTAGTTCATAATTTAAATTTCGTTTTCATTTTTTTTTTTAAGAGACCTTGATGTGTTGGTTTAATATGTTTGAAAAATTTTAAACTGTGTTCTTTTTTTTTTTTAATTTCAAATGTTGTCTTTTTAAATCCTTAGCACTAGAATATTAACTTGTTCTCTTTTCTTATTTTTTTTTTACTTCAAATTGTAAATTTAAGTATAATTTCAATAAAAAAAAAATTTTTTTATTTTCAAAGACAAATTTTTCAAATTTGATATTAATTAAAGTCGATGCCTGTTTTAAATGTCCTTATATTGGATTAAAAAAATGAGTGTACCATATGCTCTCAGAAAAATGCCACGCTTAGAAATTGATTTAAATTAATTATGTTATTTCAAATTGTCTTTACATTCTAAAATTCTAATGAATCCATCGATTTAAAAAGGCTTTTTTCGTCGTAGAATTAAAACAAGTAAGTTTCGCAAAGCTCCTATTTCAAAGCGCCCTATTACATTTCTTTAACTTTATCTTTCTCTTTTCTTATCCTTTATAACAATTTTGATTTTAATTTTTTATCTTTTTAAGTTTAAAAGAATTTAGTTAATTAATTTTGATTTTTTACGTTATTATTATGTATTAAGAATTTTGAAAAAAACAATTATTTATTGGATACCTTTAGTAAAATTTTTCAAATTTAAATAAGTTTAAGTAAATTTTCAAGTTTTTTTCGCTTTATAATAAAATAAAAAATTTTCAAATTTTTATACAAAAAATTTGAAAATAATTTTTATTCTAAAATCTTAAGAATTTTCACATGGCGGACTAGTAAACTTTTTTAATATTTTGAACTCTTTATTTAGATTGTTTCGCGTTACATTAAAAACCCGTTCACCGTTTTTCAAGACCAGGAACAACCGGAAATTTCTTACTCATACTTTTACAAATTACGACTTTTATAAAAAATTCTGTTCATTCATTTATTTACACGTCACTTAAGACTAATTTAAAGACATTTTTGATTCGAAAAAAAACAAAAAAAAAAGGTCGCAAAATAGATTCAAGACACCTTTATTTAATTTACAACCTAAATATTTGTCTGGATTTATCAACTTCTTTAAAACTATAATCTTAAACTAAAAATACGCGTTTATATGCGTAATATTTTTTAAGATTACAATTTTTTAATCGTTTTTTTAAAGTTTTTATTCTCTTTAAACGCGTTTAATTTCTGACGTTTTTTCAATCTGTTTAGATGCATTTTTCTTCCCGTTTTTTGGTTTACGGATATTCTTTGATTGATATAAAGTGGTATAAATAGTGATGGATCATATAGAAATTATAGATTTAAAGATCGTTATAACTCCAAATAGGGAACATATATTAGATATAAAAATTTAAAATTTTTATAAAATAGACTACAATTCCAGCAAATTTCAATTTAAATAATTACAATTTAAAAGTTGGTTTTCGTTTTTTTTATTAGAGACAATTTTAATGACTTGGATTAGCTAATTAAATAAATTTATGTTTGAAATTTGATTCTAATATTATTAATTTTTTTATTTAAAAATGTTTTTAAAATTTGACTTTCTAATTAATCTTTTTTTTTTTAACATCATAAATGTTAAGTACAAAAATTTAAATTTTATTGGAGTTTTTTTTAAAAAGTTTTGATGAACTCCAACTCAATTCAGCATCAGTATTTGCAATCTTTTGTATGAAATCTAAACCAACTAAATTTGAGGAAATTAAAATTTTACAATTGGACAAGATTTTAGAACTATCTTCATTCATAAACGAATAGTTGTAATCAAAATTATCGTATACACAAGCATCAATACCAGAATCAGTAAAATAATGCAATAGACGTCTTTTTAATTTATCAAGTAATGAAAACGTGTTAATGCAATTTGTATTTAACAATTGAATTCTTATATTGTTTGATTGAGAAACTAGGGTTTTTTGGGACTTTTTTTACATATTGGAGATGAAGAACATTGAGGAATCTACAAATCTTCATTAAAATCAATCTTTTTATTTACATTTTTCATATTACATGATCTTTCATTTTAGTAAAAAGACAATGGCTCGTCCATTAAAGAAATATCATAGCTCATATTCCAATCCGAATTAAACGTCTTACTAGCCGACTTTTTAAAACCTGAACTAACACAAGCCATCGCTTTTTTAATTGATATTTCAAAACCAGAATTTTCTACATCTTTTCGTGTAGTTTCATTTGAATTTGTCTCAAGGCAACTTTCCTTGAGCTGTTCAATTCTGGGCAACGTAGTAAATTTCCACTATTTTTATACTCCTCCTATGAATAATTTTTGGCGGTTCTTTTATTATTTTAAGTGTTAACTAATTAAATATTCAGCGTGAAATAAATAATTAGGAGTATTTTTCAACTATTGCAATTTTTATTAAATTATTAAATTTTGAAATAATTTGACTTGATTTTAAAAATAATTATTTATAACGCATTCTAAAGTTCTAAAAGAACGTGCAAATCTATTTATGATAATAAAAACTCAATGGTCTTTGAGTTAATTTAAAAATTCTATTGCAACTCACTATTTAAATTAATAAGTATTTTTAATCTATAAATTCGCTAAAATTTTATCTAAAGAGCCGATTATTTTTGTTGAGTTTTTTTTTTGATACTAAAATTTCTTATAAAAAAATTATTTTATCAATTTCTAAAAATTTAATAAATAAGATTATATTGAACTTGGTATATTCCCTTTTTCATCTAATTTTTGCAATATTTGTAATAAAATTTCAAATTATTTTATTTGATTTTTTAATTTTATTATAATTTCTATATAAGAAAAATAATTGGTTAATTAAAAAAGCTATAATTAGGAGTATTTTTCCATTTTTTATTTTATCTTTTTAGTGTACTTTTCTTAATTGGAGAACAATAAAACGCAATTCTGTATATCGATCGTGAATACAACTTGATTTTCTCTTTTTAGACTTAGCATTTTTGAAGTCTCTACCCGGTGAAGAGCAAATCTTTAATCTAATTTCATCGGTTCCAATAATTTCCCCATTTCTATTCTCTAATGTAACAACAAAATACAAAAATGATTTTTTTTCAAAACAGCTACTGTAACACGAGAACTTGATTGTAAATGAAAATTTTAATCCCATTTCTTGCAAAAGATTGTTATTACTAAACTTGCATTCTGATATTTACTAGTCAAATTTGACTTATCATTGTCCAACAAAATAATCAAATCGTTTAATGGTATATCTATAAATTTCTTTTATAAGTTTAAAACTTGTATTGCAAAGCAAATAATTATTTACTATTTACAAATAAAGAAATGTAAAGTTCCCACCCCTAGAATCGATTTTGAGTCATTTGACACCATTTGTTCTCTATGATGTACCCAATACATGTAGACCTGATCCTAAAGTATGCTGTTAATTAGATTTTATAAGATTGTCTTATTCTAATTCAGGTTTAAATCCACAAGCCATAACTGATAATAATTTAGACGAAAGAGCTAAGCTTTTATTGGATATGATTAATCTCATAAAAGACTTTTTCACGAAAAATAATGAAATTATTTATTTCAATAGAAATTTATTATTTTATTTTTATTTCAGTGAACGAGGCCGCTTACTGACCAAGAATTTCTTCAAATGATTCTCAACACGGCGCTATATCAGTTCATCGAAAAAAAAATTCATAGAAAAAATCTTGGAGAAGAAAAATTTGGTAGAAAAATAATTTTCATAGAATTTAGTTTCATAGAAATTAATTTTTATTGAAAAGTAACTTCACTGATAGAAAAATTTTTTTCGATATTTTAAATTATATAAAAATATTAAAAAAGATGAATCCTTTGTTTAGTGTAATAATTAAACGAGTATATCACCATTTTGATAATTTGGAATTTAAAAAAAATTACGTTTTAGAATTTTTATAGTCGTCATTATAGTCGTTATACATTTGAACCTCGTTAATCCTGCTCAATTGCTGAAGTGTTTTTATGTCGGTTAATCGAAAAGGATTAAAAAGTTAAAATTTGTCGTCCTAGATGTATATTAGAAACCATACAGGATAAACGACTTGCGAGGACCGGATTAACTAAGTTGGTCTGTATTCAAAATTAATTTTCAAACCTAAAAATAGCAATTCCTTTTTGTTAGAAAAAATTTTCGATGAAAAATTCCTTCGATGAAAATTTTTTTCTATATAAAGAAATTTCTATAAAAATTTTTCTACGAAAAAAAATTTCTATGAATTTTTTTTTCTATAAATTGAACGTCCCCCTGAATCAAGATTTTGCACGAATAAAGTTTGTGCTGAGTTAAATCTAAGATAATTTTAGCGGTACATTTAGTATCTATTAGTACAATAGTATCAATTCACTCTCCATCTATGCGTGGTATTGAAAATAAGCAATTAGATGAGAATTTACTGTTTTGTTTTTCATTTTTATGTTACGATTAATAAAAATTAATTCGTTTGAAATTTTTAAAATTTTTAAGAATAACTTTAAGAAGTGTTTGAAAGTTTTTAATGTAAAATTATTTTATATTTCGAAAAACCTCTCTCCAAGTCACACGAATTCGATTATTTTGACTAATTTCTAGCTTTTTTCGTTTAATATATATTTTTTTAATTTCAAAAAAATCCAAAAAATGAGTAAAAAAAGCTGAAATTTACGAAAAAATGCCATCGCATATTTATGTCGCTTCTGGTCAAAATTATATTAAGATAGTCAACTCAATTAAAAATTAGTATTTTACAAATTGTTGTGGTAAAAATCGAAACACCATTTTATTGACCCTTCACTGCTGATAATAATTTTTCTGTAACATATTTATTTTCTTAAAAATTTTCTCTTTTGAATAGTTTCTCAAATTTGTTTTAAATGAATAATAAATTTCTATAGAAATCAACAACAACAACAACTAAAATCATCAATAAAAAATTTTTCAAAAATAAAATTTTTATAAAAAATATTTTTTTTCCAAATTAGCGAAAGCTAACAAAAAATCATAAAAAAAAATGAAAAATCAATTTTATTGTCAAAAACGATATCCAAAATGTCATACATGTTACCAAGAACCAACTGAATGTGTATGTTATATTCGAAAATCGTCCATGTCTTGTTTCAATACAAAATCAGCATCGTATGATGCATTTTTAGTTTTCAGCTCTTTGTTAATAACATATTGGATGTTTTTGAAAAAATTCAATACAATTTATTTACCTTTGCCAATTTTAGTTTCTTATCTTATGATAAAATGCAAACTTTTCTCGCCAAATGATTCTGTATTGACAAGTTTCATACTTAAAATATGCTACTTTTGTGTGCGTCATTACAAATTAATTGTAATGATGTTTATTTTTTCAATAATGATTCCGTTTTTTAATCTAAAAGCTCTTGGTGGTTTAATAGGCTCGACTTTTATTTATATATTTGCAAAATATATAAATCAAAAAAAGGTCATGGTTAAAAAGCCTTTAAAAGCTGAGGCTAATTTGGCAGAAAATCCTGAACAAATTAAAGATTCCTTTTATGAAAAAGACGATGGTTTTGTTGATTTTCAAATGAATAAAAATTAATTTCTTTATATATTATAGCCGAAAATTTTCTTTTTTTTATCAAAATTTTATATTATTTAAATAAAATTATTTTATTAAAATTTTTTAATTAGTCCTCTCAAATAAATTTAAAAATCATTTTCGATTCAAAATTGTAATTAAGAAACATATCATTAATTGTTCAGGTTTCTTTTTACAGACCATGTAAAAATATTAATAAATATTTGAACGATTATTAAAGAAAGTTGAATATCATTGCATCTTTTTATTCATATCGTTAGACGGTATTAACTTCCTCTTCGAGTACCACTACCACTACCTCTAAGACTATCAATACCACTAACACCACCACTCCCTCTCCCTCTGCCATCATTTATGTTTTTTAATTGATCATTTTTTTCATGGTTTCCATCATCTGGATGCTCTTTATTCAAATTACTAACACTTGGAACTGGTTGGCTGTGAAATGTCCTACGTCATCTAGCCCTTGATATATGTTCGTACAATTTTACACGCATCTCTTGAATTTTTTTTTCAAACATATAGCAGTTATTTTTATTGTTGGATAATTCGTTTAAAGCTTGTAAATTTCCTTTTAGTTTTAAAACAACGTATTTCCGCTGAAGTAAAATTTTTGCTCAAAAAATTTAAATACGAAATTACTTGCACGCTGAATTTTTTAGGGATTCTTTCCTTTTATAAAATCTTTTAAAAATATTATTTGTAAGTTTTTTATAAAAAGAATTTGCTCTTTAAAAATTCAGCGTGCAAGAAATTGCGTATATAAATTTTTTAGCAAAAATAAAAATGAAAAATGAGCCAAAATTTTACTTCTCCGACTAGGACTTACCATTTGAAATTTTGAAATTTTTGAAACTTTTTAGTATTTTTTAAAAATGAAACGAAAAGATTTACTTTTATATGGAGAATTGTATAGTTGGAGTGCTTTTTTTTTTAATTTTTTGAATTTTGTTAATAATTTAAGTTACAATTGCATGTAATTATATCATTAAAAAAAGTACCAGTTTTCTAGAAACAATTACATGTAATAATATTTATTCGCTCTGATATAATTGCGCAATAAGATTCAAAACATTTATGTTCTGTAAAATAAAAAAAAGCTAGTAGAAATTGATGTCAAACGAGATTGATGACCCTAATTTAATGCAAAGATAATGGTTTTTCAATTAAAAATTAAGGATATTGATGACTTCTTTTAAATTAGGAAAATGATGATCTTTTCTTAAATAAGAAAGAGACAATTAAGGAATATTGGTCAGTAAATAAGATGATGCTCAAACAACATCTTAATATTAAAAAAAGTACGGGACAAAGAACTCAGTTTAGAGCTAATCAATGTATGAGATTTTATTGTCTTAAATTTTGCATTAAAACTTTGGTATTGCATTTATATTGAATGATCAAAAATTTTCGATTTTTACCGCATTTTTCTTTAGTTAAAATTTCTATTCTGTTTTTTTTTTTTTATTTAGAGATTAAATCCATTTTTAATACATTTTTTAAAAATATAAAAAGACTTCAAGTGAGTAACATACTTTTGGTTACTATGGTAACCAGCCGGAACGGATATTCAAGTTTTATAGATGTTTAAAAATTAGAAAAAAATAATTTCTTGAACTTTCCCATTTATTTTTGAAAAATCAAAAAAAAAAAATTTTTTTTTAATTTTGAAAAATCAAAAATGGATGGCTTCGGAAATATAAACTGGTGGGGTTTTTCACCAAGTATCGATTTAATTAAAATAATAAATGAAAATTTACCAAATAAAACTGATGAAGACCCATTAAATATTTTACTAGTCAATTCTGGCGATCAAAGACTAATACTCGATTCATTGAAATCAAAATCAAAGAAAAAAGTCAATTTTTACATAAGTGAAAAAATGCTTGAACTCTATGCTAGAGACCTCTTACTTTTAAGCATCATATTCGAACACCCATCTAAATCAGGCATACAAGAAAAATCCGAAAATTTTCTCGAAATTTATGGAAATTTATTTATTAGAGAAAATACAGCTAATATTATACAACAAAAATCAAACGAATTTATCAAATTTATAACCGATTTAGACTATTTGGCAAAAAGTCGACTTAAAATGTTCGATTTTAGCTTGTTAAAATATAAGGAACGAGATTTCCTAGAGGGTATATTTAAATTTTGGCGAATAAAAGAAAAAAATAAAGAGTATTTTCCAGCGGATAAATGTTGGGATGTTAGATTACGAACCTATTTTGGTATTCGATATGATTCAAGATCGAATGCTTATGACTGGGACTATTCTATGAAGTTAATCGATCGAAAAAATTGTTCGATTATAAATCATAAAATATACTCTAAATGGAGAGATACCGGTACGGCATTTGAACTAAGAGACACTAATTATGACACACCGAATAAAACACTTGCATCTGGTATGATCTTTAATGATCCAAGAAGTGGTGATAAGGCAAGTAGACGCGGTTATTTTGGTGATATTATTGTTGGACCCTATTTGACCTACGGTATCGAACATGAAAATTTAGACTATTTTAAAAAGGTAAACGATGTTCATAGATACACGGCTATGGATATCTCTAAAGCCAATATGGAAAATTTATGCGAGAAAATTTTGAATTTAAGTGAATTGGATTTAGGAAGATATAAAAATTTAGATGATGAATTAAAAAAGATGAAAATAGTCGAGGTCGATGAAGAAATGCTTGAGGAAAATAAAACTTTGATTGAAGAGGATTATTTTGAGTTGGAAAATGTTAAATTTATATTTTTGCCATTGACTGTATTTCAAGATTTTACTCAAAAGTCTAAATATGATAATTTTTTCGATTTAGTTTTTATGGCAAATAGTGCAGCTGGTCACTTGCAAGACAAAAGTTTTTACAAAATTTTAAAAACAAATTCAATAATTGTTACTGAGACAGCTAAGTTTATGATCGAGATGAAAAATGAACAAATAAATGGGTTTTCGAAGAGATTAAGAGAAATGTGTACAGAAAATGGTTTTAAGGAAATAAAACAAGTTGAAAGCAAGCCGAAATTGGATGACAAAGAAATCGATTTGGAGCATTTAAATCATTTTATTTTTAGAAAAATATCAAATTAAATTTTTTGTTGATAAAATAATTTCATTTTTGATTTTTTTATATCCTAAATAGCTAATCAAGTTTATAAGTGCGTTCTTTATTGATTCAAATCTATTTTTAAAAATAGTCGTTTACGGTTAAAACCAAAGCAATCCTTATTTTATGTTTTCTAACGCCTTCTAACGTCTCTTAATATGTTTTTCTAAAATGAAGTTTAAATTTTTTCGCGGGCGTTAAGGGTCCCATAAACCCTAGTTTTATTTTCTGTGTTTTTGAAACCTTACTACTTCGTGTAGTAATGAAAAATTTGGACTCAAAAAATTCATTTTTGAAGGAGACAATGGGGACTATAATATTTAATTAACATTTGATAAAGCCATATTATTTTTTCACTAGAAAAAATAGATTTTGGAAATTCAATTTTAAATTATTTTTGGAAAATTACTGTTAAAAATTACTTTTTCCTTTTTATCTTTTTAAAATAGCAGTTAATTTTTCAAAATTTATTGCGAAGTTTTATAGAGAATTAATATGTCTTCAATATATATTTTTGGCATTTCAAATTTTTTGTTACTTAAAGGAGATGAAAATTTTTTAGTAAACTAGTGTTTATGGGTTGGGGAACCTTAGATACGCTAAATAATTTCACTGATAATCTTTTTTTTAATAAATGATCGCCAAACCAAAATTAAATATTATTTTATTGTATAATATGTGATCAAGAAACAGGTTATCATAGATGATCAGGATATGACCACAAAATAGTTGATAAGCTGATTGCATAATCCACTAGACCCTCAAAAGCAAAGTAAAATGTTTTTATCAGCCTTAATGACAAACACAACTAAATATGTTATTTCTTTTACTATTATTTACGTTATACAATCCATTCGAAATTCAATACTTAATGAAAAATATCTTGTTTTTCTATTCTAGAAATTTTAGAGACGCCTCTTTATTTAATATCGAGTAGGTTTCATTACAGGCTATGAGAGTATGAGCAATTAATGCAATTTTTATTGTGGAGCAAAAAAGATCCTCTAAAATTAAATATTCAATCAAAAAAAAAACAGGTAGTAAGAAAATAAGAAATTAAAGGTTATAGAATACCTTACTTTATTTAAAAGTAATTTTTTTAATATGAAATTAATGCATCAACATATGAACGAATTTATTAAATTTAAATTCCTTCCAATAAAAGACCAAGTATTTTAAAATTAAAAAAAAAATCAAATTAAAACAAATTTATTTTCCCTAAAATTGTGAAAATCGGAAAAAGTCAATTTGAATAGTTATCGGAAATTCTACCATTAGTTTATTTACGTGATTAGTGCTTAGCTTCAAAAATTTCAGCAACAGCGCAAAAAAATCAAATTTTTTTTATTTTGTAAAATAATTAATTTTTAAATTTTTTCTTTGGTGATTCTTGTACATTTTCAATTTGATCATTGCCATTAGCTATTTCTGTTTCTCGATTTAATTTCTCTTGTTTTAGCTTTTCTTGATATAAAACTAATGCTTTGCCGAGTTTTTTAAGATCATTTGTATCGTTTATATATACCATACCTGCTGATGTATGCTTACGACAAACTTAAAAAATGAATTTTTTTAAAATAAAAAACAATTTCTTTTAAATAAAAAATTACACGAATTTGTTATGACTTGATGAGGAGTATGTCTTATTATTTGATGTGATTCTCGTTCATTTATATCAAATAATTTAACCCTTGAAAAAAAAATTTACTTAAAAAAAAATTTAAATTTTTTTTTTAATTTTCTTACAAATTTAAAAGTTCATAGGGACCTCTTAAGTTTAAACTATTCGATGCACCACTACTAATTATTAAGCCTTTAGACTTAGTATTAAATGTAAGACATCTACCAGCCATTATAAAATCGCGTCTTTCTGTTGAACTTGATATAGACGGACTATAATTAAGTTCAAATGTCATACCAAATGCACTTACGGCATTATTTAATGGTCTTG
Organism: Brachionus calyciflorus; assembly: GCA_002922825.1. Classification (NCBI taxonomy): domain Eukaryota; kingdom Metazoa; phylum Rotifera; class Eurotatoria; order Ploima; family Brachionidae; genus Brachionus; species Brachionus calyciflorus. The sequence continues at coordinate 492,411 of NTPY01000483.1, forward strand.
TAAGATGTTTATCAGTTAAACCACAATCGATACCTGATGTAATACTTATAATATCCGCATTAAAATTATTACTACAAAGATACTTAGAACAAGAAATGCTTTTATTTTATTTTTATTAATTTTTGATTAAAATCTTACCAAAAGGACTTGGCTGTCGACTGGTTCCAAAGCAATTATGTCGAAATTCATAACACCTTTGCTTTTCTTTTTAAAAGAAAAAAATTAAATTTTTCAGTTCTTTTTAAAATTGTAGAAAAAATTTCTTACCAAGTGATGTAGATAAGTGTTTATATCGTTAGGTTTTATTTTAATATTTATTCTAGAGAATAAGTTGATTTTTTTAGATAAAAGATTTAGACGATCTGCTATTTTTGGGGGTAATTTGTAAGCTTTAGGAGTAGGTATGTTCAGTTGAGGCTTTGATTCTTTCTTTTTTTGGTCTTTCGATTTAATGGATGCAACATTTGGAAATTCAAAGTCAATTGAAAGAGCCAAATTGTCATATCCTACTATATAAAATAAAAAAAAATTTGCGAGTTTTTTTCAAATAAAAAAAATCCAAAAATTTTAAATTTTCAACATCAAATAAAAAAATTAAACTTTTTTCGGTAAAAATTGTTGATAATTCAAATATCGATAAAATTATAACCATTAAGTTATTCAAATTTTTTTTTAATTTGAGAACTAGTATCAACTCTTTGCGGCAGTTCTAGAGTGTTAAAGTTAAATCAATAATAAAAAATCCAAAAAAAAACATTTTTTCCTTAAAACTTTCATTAAAAAAATATTATTGTTTATTGCCCTGGGGTTCTACTAATTTTCTTTGATCTTCTAACATTTTTAAACTTGAGTATTTTTTCAATTAAAACTTTGCTAAATCCGAGGGTAAAAATAAAAAAAATTAGAGATGTGGTTATAATTTTTTCTAGAATTTTTAGCCTAAACTCTGGGTATTTATTTTTCAAGTTTTAATAGTACCCGATGAGGCATTAAAATCTTTAAATACTCAACAATAAGATTATATAGAGCTTACTTATTTTTATATATTATGCTTTTGTCTCCTATTAGTTCTAAAATTGTTTTTAAAAATTTTTATTTTAATCGAAACTTTAATACCATAAACTTTACTCAGTTTTCTAAGGATTAAGGTTCAATTCTCATCATGGAAAAATTTCTTTCAACTCCTTTTTTTTGTCATGACGAAGCTTCGCCTAAGCAGTCATTAGCTCGGATAGGATAAATTCGACAGCAAACAATAAAATTGCAATATCATTTAAAAAAATAATTTTACAGGCTTACTTTAACAATTTCGAAGGCTAAAAATGAATTCTAAAGGTTATCTGTATACTCAGGAGGATGATGCAGAGTCTACTGATGTTGAAACATAGAGTTGTTCTTATATAAATGTTACGTCAATAGTCAACCGTAACTTTTGACCGTAATCGTAACTATAACTCAAACATCTTAAAATCGAAAATTGAGGCTAATAAAAGCCGGTTACGGCCAAAAGTTACCATTGACGGTTAACGTTAAATTTATATTAGAATTACTGTATATCATATAATCAAGAAAAAACTGATTTAGTATTTTTTAAAAATAATTTTATTAAAAAAATAAAGATCTAAACTGAATTTTCATTCTTTTAGTTCTGTCCACAAAATAAATCTTTTCTTTTTAGAACCGAAATAAAACTCAATTTTTTTTTTTTTTTTAATGGAATAAATAGAAATCAAATTTTTTTTAAAAAACTTTTCTATTTATTTGCAGTTTTTATCAATAAAAAAAATAATTCTATAAATAATCCAGATAAAAAAAAACTTAAAAAACTGAGTTCTACTGAAAAACTTAATCCCGGATAAAATCAAATATTTTTGTTTTTTTTTTCTTAGAAATTAAAAAAAATTTTTAAATGTGGTGTCGTAGGTAAGTTTTCCAGTGGAATAAACCTGCATATTTTGATATTTTCCTGTTGTAATGCGCAAGCGTTTACGGTATTTTTTAATTCTGGAATAAAAGTAAAAAAATCTTTTGAACATAATTCATAAAGATAAAGTTTCAATCGGAATTCCCGAAAAATTAAAATAAATAGTCAAGTTTAGTATGCTGAATATCATAACTTACATTTAATTGCATTTTCAACTAATTGATCTATTAAATTATCATTTAAATTAGTCACATTTAGATTCAAGTCACTAAAACCATTAGCCATGATTTTAAAATTTAAATTTTAAATTCAAAAAAAAATATAAATAAAAAAAAATTTATTTTCAAAGTATATATATAAATATTAAAAAAATTTTAACATGTGACTAAAAAAAGTTAAAATAGACATAAAAAAAAATAGTCTTATTCGCTTGTTTCATTCTGGTTGGTTTCTTTAGATATTTCGTTTTTATTTTCTGTTTCATCGCCGAAAATAATATCTTCTGGATCTGGTGGTTTTGGCATAAACTCATCATTCGGACAAATATCATTGAAAATTTTCTTAGCCTAAAATTTAAGCGATTTAAATTTCTTTTTTGTTTTTAATTTTTAACTTTTTTTTTAACTTACTTGTTCGACATGATGGTCAAAATCAAGTTTGGGCTGACATCCTGACACAAAATGTAAATTATTTGGTCTATTCGGAATTTTATCTAATTCATGCACAAAATAATCCGAGTCGATGTGAGAATAAAAACAACTAAATAAAACATTTGGTTTATTTTCATCCAATTCTCCAATATTAAAAAAAGTCTCTATACATTTTTCGAAATTTTCTCTACTTGTCTTACGTGTGTTTCTACAAAACAAATAAACGACAACTTAAACGAAAAAAAAAATTTTAAAATGACAAAACGTGTTACATTTTTATTTTTAATTATAATTGGTCCTTGAATTAAAAAAAAAACTTACAATATCCCTGAGGAGAGCAATTAGATGCGTAAGACGTTTCTATCATATAAATATCTGTGTCTTTCATTTTAGGTAAAAACAACAATGAAATCTTTAATATCAATATTTAAAAAATATTTTTTAAATAAGCTGAATTTTTAAAAAAAATTTTTACTTACATGGTCTAAGCCATCGTCATTTTTGTAAATAGTTTTATCAGTTATTAAGATACAATGTGATATAAGATTATCAATTGATTTAAAGTAATCAATAGGAGCATAACTCGAGTCAATAATTAAATTTTTACAATTAAATTTAAATTCTTCTTTATCGTTTTTAGTCGTAATTGATTCGATCCTTAATACAATTTAATTTTTAAATTAAATTTTATGTCTTTAATAGTTAAGGATATTTACCTATTTTCAGAATTTATATGAAATTTATCAATGGTCATATCTAAATAGTAAATAGCACCAAAAACAGCTGCCATTCTTAAACAAAAATTAATTTTATATTTATTTTTTTAAAAAATCGATCATATTTAGGGTACCTGCAAAAGCATTGTGGTAATTCACCAGCGCCATACATGGAATATAAAAAAGGACTATCGCCAAATCTACCCACTGATGTCAAGAATTTTTTAGTGTCATTAAGACCCTTTAACAAAAAAATAAAGATAATCATTACTTAAACTGATAATTTCAAAAATTATTAAAAATAAATATATGTAACCAGATGATACTGTTTGCTTCTCACTTTTTTTAAAATTTATTAATTAAATTTTTTTTTCTATTAATTGGGATTATTTTTCGTGTTTGGGACGGAATAACAATTCGAGTCTATTTAGCCAGCGATGTTCAGATTTTGATTTAATTTTAAAGAAAAATTCAATGACAACTGGGATCTAATGAATAATATTCTATTTAAATTTTCGTAGTTAAAAATTTTTTAAAACATTTTAAAAATTGGTTTAAACTCAAAAATAGGATTTTATCGTGTAAATAAATATTTTTATTTTGTGTACCAGCTTCCGTGTCAAATCATTTATAAGTGTTTAGTATTGAGAAAAAAAAATCAATGAATCACTTTATAATGGATTAATCATATGAAAAATAATGTCCGCTTAAGGGAATTAAAAAAATTTTAAATAAAAATGTTAAAAAATTTCAAATATTCGAATAATTTAATTTAAAAAGAAAGTTTTTTATCAAATCTTGAATTTAAATAACAAAAATTTTTACTTAAAAAAACGATCATATTAAATTTGCGGTCAAAATTTCCTTTTTAAAGATTTTCTTTAAAAAAAAATTTCTTTAATTTTTACTTTAACCATATATCTATTATCGTAAAATTTTCTTTGAAAAATTTTTTTCAATAAAAACTATTCTTTGTATTTTTCAATTCGAGGTCATCAATGATAGATGTAATTAATCGTATTTCCTAAAACAAAATTTATTTAGAATTCATTGGTTATTCAGTATCTTTTAGAATATTTCACCAATAAATGAACTTTTGTTTTTGTTTAAAGTGCGATGTTTAAGAACATTTTTTCTTTCGCTTAAGACTTACTCTGTAGTAGAGACATATTTTTCGCATTTTTTTAATTTAATAATTAAGTGTTTTATTTATCCCGCTAAATATCAAATATTTACGTTCACGTCAGTGCAAAGAAACGGTATATGACCATTAAATTTAAAAATTCGTAATTTTCCAAGTAAGTAAAGGTATGCCAGATTTAAGATAATAACTTGAAATTAATCTAGTACTGCCCAACATTGTAAGCTACAAATTGTGCCGAAAATGTGAGATCACCAAGATAAAAATTGTACAAGTCAACTACGCTGCCTAAAGTTCTCAGAATATGGCCATAGTATGAAAAAACGCAAAAATACCTTGAAAAAGTGTAAAAATTGTTTAGCACCACATGAATGTTTTAGTCAAAAATGTCAGAAATTCGTGGAAAAAAATTAAAGATAAATAGTTATTCGCTAAAAATACTTTTTGGCGAAAATTTTATAGAAAGCTTTAGTGACATATTGGAGCCTGAATTTATTTTTGAACTGGAACCTGGAGCAATTTTTAAAAAGCGAGCAAGCTGTATTGAGAAAGTAGCTAATACATTAATAGACAAAAAGTTAGATTCTTTTTCTCAAAAACTTGAGTCTTTGGATCAAATATACAGATTTCAAAATTCTAGTCTAAGCTCTATTCGACAAGAAACTACTGATTTGTTGAAAAGCTTTAAAACGACTTTTGGCCTCAGCCGGCCGGAAATCGGCCTCAGCCTTAGTTTAAATAAATTTAAAATGAATAATAAAATTTAAACAGAATTATTTTGCATTAATAAAAACTAAACGAGAAAAAATTATAAATACAGTACAAATTAAGACTAACTTTTACGATTGTTTTCCTTTTCTTTCTTAGGAAAAGAAAAAGCATTTTTTGTTGTGTCTACTATTGAGCCGTTTAAGAAGCTTTAAACAAAATGTCCATTTTATTTTTTGAAACATGTCAACTTAATTCAGAACTATACTAAACTACTAAAAAAATGTTTCCGTGTTATTTTTCAAAGAAATGCGTACGGCATTTAAATTGAAATTTTAAGAATTAAAGCAAGAATAAAAAAGGTTGAAGTTTTTCAACCCCAACAATTAAAAAAGTGAAACGGATGTATATTAAAATATAGAAAGAAAAAAACATAGAAAGCTAATTATAGAAAAAAAAAAATATAGAATTACCTGTAAGGTAGAACGAAAAAAGATAGAAAAAAAAATGAGGAAAAAACAAACATAGAAAAATAAATATAGAAAAAAATTAAACATAGAAGACAAAATAATATAGAAACAAGAT
>NTPY01000483.1:499764-519067 GCA_002922825.1 Brachionus calyciflorus
AAAATTAATTCTACATTTATTTTTCTTTATTTTTTTTTCTACCTTTATAATTTTCTATCAAATTTTTTTTCTATGTTTTGATCGTTTCCCAAGTGAAACAAATGATGATTTTTTTTTTGTTAAAAATTCAAAGATTTTTGGTCTGGCTATTTTTGGATGTATGATATTTTTATAAGAAAATTTAAAATAGAAAAAAAAAGTAATCTTTAGGTAAATTAATCCTACGTAAATTTGAGTCAGATAAAATCAAAAATGATTATTCTCTTTCCTTATCCTTTAGCTGAAGAGTCATAATTTCAACTTCTTTATTTATGTTTAAAAACATTTTATAGTAATTCTTAATTACAATTGAAAAGGAAAGCGAGGCATTTAGGAAACGATTTTAGCCATTTCTACTATCGCTAAATCGTGCAACCCAACAACGAAAAAATCAAATCAAATTAATTATTAAATTTATTTTGAACTCAATTTTAAATAAAACGAAAAAAATCGGAAGCTTGTTAATATTTCCTTAAATATTTAAGAACTATTTTTTAAGAAATGAAAAATTTTAAAGAAATATTTTCCAGAGTAACGAAAATTCAAAAAAAAAAACAAATAATTACCTTTAGAGCAGTATCTGTTTCATTAGGACACATACCTACTGCATTAATTAAATAGTCATTAATTATTTGAGGAAATTTTTTATTCGATATGAGTTGTCTAAATGAAATAGTCTCTAATTGTTCTGGCTCAATTAATTCTTTGAAATTATCATCTTTTAGCACGGCTTGGACAAATTGCATCATTGATCGCTTTTCCAACATTCCCAATTTGTTCGATTTAAATACTTCAGAACGTGATGTTGGTACTTTTTGTATATTACCATCTCTGTCCAATGTTAAAATTTGACTTACCATTTTGAACTCACAATACTTAGCTACATCGGATGATATTAAAAGCTCAATTAATTGACCACGTGAGTAAAAAATGTTTGGAGTCAAGTCCAATGTAAATTTTCTTGATAGTTTAAGCAATTTATCTTGGGTTCTTTCAAAATCAAAATTAGAAAATTGATCAATCCAAATAGAAAAAAAAACTTTATTTGAGATTTTCAAGATTTTATCCAAGTTTTGTATAAAATTTCATTAAATTTAGATTAGAGACAAACAGAAGAGTAGGAAGTTAAATAACAAAAAAAAAGAAACTGTTCCTATCAATTTTGAGAATCAATTTTTTTAAAGATTAATATTTAAAGTCCTTAAATTTTAATAATAAGCAAAATTAAAAGCTTAAAATTGACAAAAAAACCTTAAGTTTTTAATATTAATTTTAGGTTCGTTAACTATTTTACTTATTGTATTCCTTACAAATTCGAGAGGACGGCAATACCCAAAAAAGTCAAAATGACTTTTTAAAAAATTTAAAGTTTAATATGCTAATTAGGAATTGTTAAGGTTTAATCAAAATTAAAGTCGAATCCGTTCTCGTACTTCAGGCAAATTGTTGAAATTTACCAAATTTTACGTAAATTTATGTAAATTTTCCATTTTTCGAGAATTTTCCATTTTATGATTTTTTAAGAATGGAAAAATTTTTTAATTAAAATTTTACTCTTTTTTACGATATTTTACGATTAAGGTATAGCTTTGTCTAAAGCCTAATACCGTATTCCCTTGCTAGATATTACAGCACCATAACTTAAGATTCGCCTCTAGCGCTTGCGCTAATCACCATCTCGCCCATGTTAAAGGTTTGCTGACTGGTGCTGCATGCTCTAAACCTAAAGTCAGGCCTTTAATGCCGCATTAAATACGTTATTTTTAGGTTAAATGTGTGATTTTAAAAATAATTGTAATTAAAAAAATAAATCGAAATTTTATTTTTTTATTTATTTTATTTTTTCGAATTTTTTGACTTAAATCACACATTTAACCCAAAAAGAACGTATTTAATGCGGCATTAAAGACCTTATTTTAGGTTTAGAGCATGCAGCACCAGTATCTAGCAAGGGTACAAATTAATTTCTAAAACTGAATTTTTAAAAATGATAATGTTATATTTTAAAACAGTGATTTCTTATAAGGATTCACAAGTTTCTATATAAAATGATGTTTTTTTCGTTCCAATAATTAGGTTTTAGTAAAGCTATACCTTAATCAATCACTAAATTCCTCTAAAAAAATTAATTTTACAATAATTTACAGGTTTTTTGCTATACTTGCTGAAATATTACCAAAATTTACAGAAAATTACGTAAAATATCGTAGAAAAGAGATCAATTTTGATTAAAAAATCATAAAATTGAAAATTCTCTTTCGATTTTTTTTTTTTTGAACTTTTCAATTTTACGTAAATAAACGAAAATTTACGTAAAATTTGGTAAATTCCAATGATCATATCAACACTGTAAACGATAATTCAAATTCACCCGATACTTAAATACGACCTTGAAAAAAAAATTCTTTTATTAAAGATTTTAATTGTTTAGTGTTCTTCTATAGAGCTAGTAAACATAATCCAAAAATTTTTTTTAATTTGATAAAATTAACTTTAGATTCTTGCCATAAATTATCGAAGAATTCTTATAAGATGTCTAATGTCTGAATAAAATAGCTACTGTTTTTTTAGACGGTGTTAATCTAGTTCCTTTGTAATATGAAGCCAATTTTTGCCAATATTTTTCAATTAAGACCCTTAATCGTATTTTTCAAACTTTTTAAGAATCTTAAATAACGTTGGTGTCCGCGATAACTGCCACCGGTCCACTTTATTTAAAAGAAAGAAATTTTTTCTCCAGTGACCATTATTCTGGTGGTCCAGTTATCGCCACCAACATATATCATAAAAAAAGATTTTATTTTCAATATTTGTTCAATTTTAAAGCATATATGGGCGAATTTTTTGTATCTAAATTCAGCAATTAATTTTTTCAAGTGTATTTTAAAAATAAAAAATAATAAATTGAAAATACTCTAGATCACTAAAGGAATATTCAATTTCAGTGTAATATTTTCCCAAATCATTATTGCATTTTTTAAAACATGATTCATCATTTTGTTCTCTATCATTTTCAATGTCAGGATATCGCTTTATTTTATCGCTCCATTCCATAAGATTACTCAGTGTATGTGATGCAAATTCACCTCCGTAAAACTGATTCCTATTAAAATAATCAATTGAAAAAAATACGCAACAAAATTTAAAAAAAAATTTCGTTATTAAGAGCTCTTAACCTGTCGATGTGAAGTACACTTTTTCCTATTCTAGCCAAAGCGCCAGCTAAAATAGATTCAGTCAGACCAGTACCGACAATGATAATATCATAATCTTTGGGTAAATCACTCATATTTTTCTTTTTCCAAATATTTAATCAAAATTAATTAGTACTCAAATTTATGTTCAGGGAATAATTAAATACTACGTTAACAAAAAAACATCAAAAATTTATTCTCATTTGAAGAGCTTTTTTTGATGTTGATGTTGAAATCGGAAATTTTTAGTCTCTTCAAGTTTTACGTAAAATATTCATTTAGAAATAAAAAAGTGAAACTGGAGTAGATTCCTGTATAAGCGATTAATTAATATTTCAATTGTCAGATTAATTTTATTTTTATTCAAATTATCAAGATTATTTGGATCAATTTAGAAAAAAAAATTTAAGATCTGGGATCCGAATTAAATGGTTTTAAATTTCCTTAAATTTTACATTAAGAATCCAAATTCTATGATATCTTGGTCTGATTCATAGTCTACTATATAATAAACAGTTAATTTAAATTAAAAAATTATTTTTTTGTTTTTATTTTATTTATGCCATTTGGTCCTTAATAAGTTTCCTAAGTAAAGTGTCTTTTTTTTTTTCAAAAATAAAAATTTTTCTAGTTTAACTCTCGAAGTCATATTACCATTATATAAATACCTTTTTTCATTAGCTAATTAAAAGTTTAGCGCCTTTTTTTGTCAGTTAACTATAAAAAATATTCACGGCTAATTTGAAATAATTTAAAAAGTCCAGCTAAGGTAATTTTTAACATTATAGGAATTCACATAAGAAAAAAGTTTAAGGTATTGGGATAATATTCTAGTTTTGAAAAACTCAAACATCATTTGAAAATTTTCATTATTCAATTTCATATTTTTTAAATTGAAGCTTTTTACTTTTTAAAATGACCAAAGACGACGGACAATTAAAATTTAAATCGAAAAAGAAATAACTTTGTCGGAAATTTGAATCAAAAAATTTATTCTGTTTAAGAATTTAATTTTTATAGATCGAGAGTAAACAATTTTTAAAAAAATTTGAAAATAAAGTTCACTTTTTTAAAGGTACATTTGTAGAAACATCCTTAAAAAAACAACAACCCTCGATCATATACTTTTATGTTTCAAAATTTAAAAAAATTTACTTTAGTTTTAAAACCTTTGATCTATTTTGCAACCAACATGATTTCACCAAGGCGCAATATTTTGTAAATTGTTCTAATAAAGATTTTCCATCGAAAAGCCCTTCAATAATACTTAAAATGCACATCAATTTATAAAGAATAAAATGCTCTTCTTTTTTTTTTAAATACCATAATCAAAATTTACTGAACTAAAAAATAAGCATTTAAAACAAATACAATTTTCGGTAAATTTTTGTGAAATTGTAACAGGACTCCTCTTTCACCAAAATATATTTTTGTTTGTTGTTTCCGTGTGCTGAAAAACAATTTTAATACTTTAAGAAGCAATAAATTTTCTCAATTAAAAAAAATATTTTATTCCGGAAGAAGGATCCCCCAAAGAAGAAGAACTTAATTCTTTATGCTTTTTAAATGCAAATAACTTTAAAAATATTACATCATTTATAATAGTCATCTAATAGCTTTATTTAATTATAAGTTTCAAGGCAATTTTAAATTCCTTTTTTTTTCGAATGGAAAAAAAAAACTCACATGGATTTAGCAAAAAAAGACGAAAATTTCCTCCTAAGTGGGATAATGATTCAAAAAAAAAAAGCAGCATGATTTTCAATAAATTTTTTTTCACTTTAAAAAAAAATATAAAAAAAAAATTTTTTTAAATCAAATTTTAAGTTGTGAAAAAATTTTCAGTTAAAATTAAAAAAAAAAAAGGAGAACTAAAACAGAAGCAATTAGAAAAAAAAAGAATTTTACTTGTTTTGTTTCTATGCGACCCTTTCTATCCATTCTTTTTTTATTACTGTTTTTCCATACAATCTCTTAGGTTCTCGACAACCATAATTTCTAAATAAACAATAAATTTACGAAATTAATCATTGTATAAAAAGTTTTTTAAATAAAAAAAAAATTTTTTTTTATTTTTTTAAGATTTTTCTAATAGAATTTATTTGTTGTTTACCGAACAAATGAGGCCCTTGTACAACTCAATAATTTGTTTTTTATTTCTAATTGTACTAAGCGTTAATGCCAGAAGCCTAAAGAATACAATAGATGAGTCATATTTAAATAGTTTTATGGACACTTTGTTTAAAAATACAAATGATGATTCAAATAGCGACGAATTTCAATTAGCTAAACGAAATTTGGACATAAATTCGCTACCAAGTGAACAATATTTGACTGAATCGGACAAAAAATTAATAAAAAATCTCATAGCAAACAATTTTATAGAAAAACTTAAAAATATGTATGCCATTTCAGCGAGGTCAAGGTAAATTTAAAAATTATTTTAAACTATTAAAAATAAAATATTATTTAAATTTTTTAATTTTTAGATATGGCAAACGGAGTCTCGAAGAGAATAAACGAAAAAAGAAACAAGTTAACTAATTTTTTTATCAAACAAAAAATTCATTTTTAGTCCTATTATATAAAATAAAAATCACATGATATTTTATTTAAGCTTTAAAGTATTAATCGAAAAATTTTATCCAAATCGTAATTGCAAGGTCTAATTTATTAAAAGTTTTTTTTTTTAAACGGAAGTTTTTACTTTTTTTTTAATTTATTTTATTGAGATGATAATTTATTTTTTAAAATAAACTTTTCAATTATTTTTTTTTTTTTATTTGTATTTCCTTGTTCAGAGCTAATTCTAAAGTAAACTATAACTAAAGATTCTTGCATATTCAAGACTTTGCTCCACTTATTAGTGAATCGATTTAAAAGAACCTTTTCAATTAAGAATGAGTAAGAGTTTTACAGAAAAAATAAAATATTCATAAACACTTTTGAATGAGTAATTTATTTCGATATTTAAAATAGAAAAAATATCTTAAAAGAAAAAGTGTTTTAACTTATTTTAGGTGGAAAAAATGTTATCTATATAGGGTTATAATTTTTTGGTATATATTTTAATTTAGCCATGATTTTGGTAAATTTTGAAAAGGACCTTTTTAAAAAAAATTTTAGATTTTCCATCAAATTTTCCAAAAATTATGATTAAATTAATATAAATCCTGATTATTTGCCAAAAATTACGTTTTGTAATTAACTTTTTTTCGAGAATAAAATACGATAAAACACTGTGTACTTTCCATGGTATACGTAAAATATTGTAGCATCATTTTACTTGTTTCTTAATAGAAAAAAGTTCGGAAAATTCTATTTCTAATAATTTCCACAGTAAATATCGCAAGTTTGGAAAAAATCCAAGACATCAAAAATAAACCCCAAAATTTAAATTGTTTTTTTTTACCAAAAAATTTAAGACATCTGTTTTGACCAAAATAGGCACGATTTACCTAGAACTCTTATTTTTTTTTGAGGATTAAACCTAAAATTTATTAATTGTGAACATTTAAATTTTTTTACTTTTGCATTTTTATGTAGCAAGTTGGTACATGAAAATGCAAATTTAAAATCGATTTGTAATCCTCAAGAATTAAGCAAAAAAAATTTAAAATAATTTGATATTTTGTTGGTGTATATCTGCAGAGGATTCGAATAAAATTTATGCAAAGAGAGCTTAGATTTTTTAATGTCTCTTGAGAAAATTCTTGACGAAACAAAATGAAGAGAGTAAAAATCAAGTATTAATTTATTATTTTATTTTGAATTAAAAAATATAGAGGTAATAGAAAAAAAGAGATATTTAATGAGAGTCTAGATGATTTATTGCAAACATTTTTGTTACAGCAATATTGAATAGCTGTTCTATTATTACGGCGAATACGTTTATTTGAGCAACATTTTTGTTCAAATGGCTCACCACACATTCGATTTACTTGACCATTTCTATACACTAATTTCTTAAAAACAAAAATTCAAACTAAAATCGGAATAAATTTTTTTTTTAAACATTTATTTACCAAGCAAAATTTAACTCCATCTTGACAGTCAACATATTGAGTACTTGCTGGATAAATTGTATCGGCACAATTAGTACCAAAGCATTGTAAACATCTTATTGAATGAACTGATTTGATCAATGTTTCTAGGGAATAAAAAACAAACAAATGAGTTTAATTACCTTTTTTTCCTAAAACAAAAATTTAAAAAAAAGTCTTTTCCAATGACGCCTACAAAAATTTTTTTAGTTTTCAAATTTTTGTTTTCATTTTGACAAAAAGTATTTAGTTGTTTGTTTGTTATTTTAATATTACTCATGAATTATGATATAATTTTAGTAGACTAAGGCAAACTAATAGTTAAAATGAGGTGAAATTAGAAACAAAAAAATCTTTTTTGAAAATTTACAATTGGTTGGATGTAAATTTGAAAAGACGTAGATTTAATAGTTATTTGTTATTTAATACTACATAGTATCAAATTTATACTTTTCTGCTTTCAATGACTACATGCCATCAAGAAAGCATTTCCCTCGAATTAACTCGTAATCAAAAAAAAACTTTTTCTCCTTAAAAAAACTTCTTTAGCTTTTTTAAGGAGAAAAAGAAATTTTGAAAAATAACTAAACAACTTACTAAATCGAAATGGCTATTGAAACCGTTAAATATGAGAAGAGGACAGAATTAAAGCTCTTTTACTGAACAAACAAGGGAACTCATATTCTCAGATAGGAATTGAGTTAAAAAGGACAAAATCTTGTGTAAAAAATAAAGAAACACAATCATATGATCTGAAAGGGCTAAAATTTCAACCGTCAAAAAAAGCATCGACAAGATTACTAGAAAACGAGTTAGCACATAAAGGGATTTCTGCTTGAAAGTAAAATCATGGAGCAATTGAGACAGACAATATTCAGCTATAAGATGAACATTGAGATGGACAACAGAAAAAAAAAGAATAGGTATCAGAGAGGGATGATCTCAGAAAAATAAAATCAAAAATGCATTTTTAAGAGAACCAAAGAAGGGTTTAAATTAGAAATTTGTTGCTGTATAAGCTATTATGGTCTTGGAAAATTTACTTTTTTTTACTGAAGGCTTAATGCTGAACCATTCATATTCCAACAAGTAAATTCTCCCTGAAATTGGGCCAGATTGATGACTCAATGGCTCCAGGATATTGACGTTTTATCATGCCCAGTTATTAGCCGATTCAGCCGGACTTTAATTGTATTGAAAACTTTAGTATTTGGCTCGAAAAAGAGATTTCCAAGCAAGAACCGATTAGTTTAGATTAATTAAAAAATTGTACCGAATATACTAAATAACAACCCGAAATCAATCCTTGAGTACTTGACCCGATTCCTAACAGAATAAATGAATGCTTGAAGAACAAGGAGGGTAATACACCATATTAGAAGACAAATTAAATTTTAAACCCACCGTTTCTTAAATTTAAAACATTTTTTTAAATGTTTTTTTTTAAAGTCTGAAGTATCTGGCTAAGTTTGATATTTTAATATTATAGCTTTCACAATGCTGAAATTAGAACTAACTCTTACGTTTTTTTCCCCGGCTCTTCTTCAATTATCCCGAAAATATTTTGAATTATAGAGTTTTTAAAAAATTTTTATTATTCGAAAATCATCGTTAAATTAATTATTTAATTTAGAGCTGACTAAAAAACATTATTTTTAATTAAGTCTTTGGAAAAACTTTGAAAAAAATAAGAATACCAACCTGTAGTTAAAAGAACAAGACCAATATGCACAAATAAAAAATTCATAGGACAAATCAGTTCAATAACAACACTAATCTATCAACAAAAACTACTTGACCAAAAAATAGCTTGTGAATTTCGGAATCACTAAAACTAGATGAAAAAATAAAAAAAAAAAAAGTTATATCTTATCATTTTTATTTTTTCACCTTTAAAAAGCAAATATTAATTAAAATTAATTAAAAATTCAAAAATTAAAATTAAAATTTTATTCAAAAAAAAAAAAAAGAAATAAAGTTTGATCTAATAGAAAATTTTAAATCAAATAAAACTCTCGTTTTTTTTTACAATTTTTTTATTTTATTTAAGAATGTAACTTTTTTCTTTGATAAACATCAAGCAATTCATTTAGAATATCATTTAAACTAGTATCTAAATATTCCAAATCAAATTTAAGCTTTCTATAATCTTTCCATGTCGTAAACTCCGTGTACACATTGTCATAGTCTATATTATTAATATCATCATTAACTGTATTCGTTTCACTTACTCTACTCTCATTATTTTGAAAACTAGAAATAACTTGTAATGTCTTGGAATTATTAGCTGGTAAGTCTAAGCCTGATAATTTGAATGATTTACTCGAGTATAACGAGGCTAAATCGTTATCGGATAGTTGTATGTTTAGATTAACGGCTGATGTTTGTGCAAATGTTAACTTTCTATTATTAAGACTAATTATTCTTTTTTTAGTCAAGTCTAATTTGGTTATTATTTCATTACATGTCTCTTTGGTTACTATTGTTTCTTCTAGAACATTTTCTGTTTCGGAATTCTCATCTCGTGGTTCGTAAATGTTGTACTGATAGAAAATAGCGTCTATATCAACTGAGTCAAAATTGAGTGTTAACAAATATGATCTAAATTCTGTTGCTTTAAGTGAATCTTCTAATTTGGTAATTAATTGAATACTCTTTGTAGTTTCCACAAAATGTGCGCATTTTCTCAATCGATACCATAATGCCTCCAAATTGAATAGATCAGCATATTTTTTAAATCGTTTTTTAAAAAAGTTGTAATAATCTAGTTCAGGCTTAGCCTCATATGTCTCAATTGCGTATGAATAAGAATCACTAATTATTGCCAAAAATATACCTTTTCAAATAAAATATAAGAATTTTGGTCGAACATATTTTTCAAATTTCACTGAAAATAATTTCTATGAATACACAGTTTTCACGGAATTTTCAGTAATATATGCTCCACTTGACTGGATACTATCAATAAAATTTGATTGATAAAAAAAAGGCTTTACTAATAGATATTATTTGAATTTTTGAATCGTTTGTGTTATGGGTGATTATAGAAATAAAATAGTGAATGTGATTAGCTTGTGACGTGACGTGATTAAGTCATATGACGCTATCTCAAGAATAAAAATCAATAAAATCTTAGGATATCTAACGTTAATTGTGATATGACGTGATGAGATGGTAGATGACATCATATTACAACTTAATCACCTTTACTATATATTTCACTAATTTTAAAATCTTGAAAAAAAAAAAACTTAGAAACTCCAAATTATATTCTTTAGTACAGTAGCGGATCTAGCTATTTTAAATTGGTATGGCGAATGGAAACATTTCTATACTAGTTTCTGACGAGCGGAGGAGGTTTTCACAAAAAAAAATGTATTTGAGGCAAAAAACATGAACCGTATTTCCTCAAATACAAGCTCACTCAAATAAAAGCGCGAGGCTTGTATTTGAGCCAAAAAAACCTTTTATTTGAGGTTTTTTCGATTCAAAAATTGTCTCGATTAAAAGATAGCTTTATTTAAAATTTTAAATTCCCATATATTTACCATCGTTTTAATGTTATAAGACCCTGTCACTAATTACGGTTATTCGGTATTAGTACTATGTCGTTAAAATCGAGACAATACGTTAACAAAACAGCTATAAAACGCTCAAGTTTAAGCGTTGTTTAAACAGTGTTTTTTGTCTGTTTTTTTTTTCTCTCGGTAAATGTAATCTTAGGTTGTCTAACGCCTCTTGAAAACGCTAAGAATACAAAAAAAATTCGAATTTATAAATTTAAGTTTGTTTTTTAAAGATTTTTAAAACTTTTCATGGCATTTTTGAATTAAACAGGTCATGCTTGTAATCGTATACCGCATTCGAAAATGGCTTAATAAAAAAGCAGCAATTTTTGCTTTCATCTAAATCTTTCATTTTATCTGACTTATTATTTTGCTATAAGATGATCAAAAAAAAAACTTTATACTCTCTATCATTAAAAATTCCGCACAAGAAAAAAAAAATTATAATTACCCGAAAAAATAATAAAAACAGTTGAATAAAATGAAAAAAATATCATTTGCGCATCAGGATTTTCACTAATAAATTTGAAATTAATATTAGCCAACAACATACGAAACATGGTAAACTGTGCCATAATCCTAGTACTATAATCACCAACAGTCGTGCCAAATAACCTATGCATAAGTTCAGCATGTAAACAAAAAACAAGTGTATAAATAAACAAATAACTTATTAAATGATTCGAAGCTTTAGACAAAGCGGCATTCATTTGTGTTAAACCAGTACTAAAATTAACATATTTAAATATTTTAATCCATAATAAAATAACTTGTAAAATAGCCAAATTCAATTCCATATCGGGCGTAAAAAAATCCGTATACATTTCAATAGTATTCACTTTAGACATCCATTTTTGTATGTAATTCTCTTCAATATTCCTCTTATTTTTACTCAAAATATCACTTACTTCAATTTGAAAAGTTATTTTAAAAATAAGAAAACCCACGAGTCGAAATGATAACAAAAGTACCATAAAGTCTATGAAATTCGAATAATTAGTAAAATATTCAGACTTATAGTGAACAAACTCTAGAAATTCTTCAATAAAATAATACACTAGAAACATTGTGTACAAGACTAGAAATACTAGAAATTCCAATCGATCCATTTGTAGGGCTAATTTAAGATAGAAAAATTTTTTAATTATTGTTGAATTTTTAAAATTCGAATCCAAATCAGCTATTTTGACGATGCCTTTTTTTTCGAAGCCTATAAAACGAATATTTACGAGTGATGTTATATTACGAAAACTACGAAAACAACCACGGTCATTTAAATAATTAATCGGGTCGAAATAAAATGTTAAATCCGATTGAATTACTAATGTATTACTACACTTGCTATCTTGTATAAGTTCGCGTAGACTCTTTGAATTCTCATTTAACTCTAGTTTATATCTAATGACAATTAAATAATTGTCTCTGGACGTAATAGGTCCCCTAGCACTATCATTTAAAGTTAATCCTATGTTATTTGATTTTTTAACAAGTAAATTTCTCCAGTCTTTTAATGATATATCATCAGTATTTGTCAGATCAGTGTATAGATCTAAGATTATAGGCTCAACTGGACGGTCTAGATAAAGTATTTTGTCCGTATCGTTGTACCTGCCTTGAATGGCCTTGTTAAAATCATAGTATAAATTGTGAAAGCGTATTGATATAAATACAAAAGTAAATGTAATTAGGGTCTCGATGAGTGTTGCTTTTAAGAATTTATCATATAGTGTGTCATTTTTGAATAATTCGTCATTGGATTCGATTCGATCGACTCTATTTAGTTTACGAATTAAATAGGAGAATTTGTGCTGTTGAAAAAAACGCATTTTTAATATTAATTTTAAGAAAAAAATTTTAAGTTTATTGATAATTTGTTTTAAAGGCGCGCTTTATTGATAGCGTGATTTAAAAAAAAAAAAACTTTTTTTTTAAATTGATTTATTTAATTTTTATATGGAAAAGTAAAGGAACAAGTTGACATTTTTGGTAGAAAACAAATAAAAAACATTTCAGGTTTTTTGATTATTCTATTCAAGTGTTTTAAGTAAAGATGAATTTTGATTTGATTGTTTGATTATGTTTAAAATTTTCTCTCAAAACTTTTAAGTATAGTTCGGTTAAATTTGTTTGAATCAAAATACTAATAAGTTGCCAGGAGAAAAATAAAACGTTGGAAAAAAACTCCGTTTAAACGACGTTTCACATTGAAAAAAAATTGATTCTGGAAGAGTGAATTTTTAGCAAACCACAAAGCCTAGCAACACTCGCATCACTAGGAAAACGCCGAGAAAAAAGTTAATTTAAAACAAAAATGAAATATTCTTTGGAAAAAAATGTCTATAGTCTGTACAGTAATGCTTTGATACGATGAATTTACCATATTTTATGTTTAGCCCGAAAAAAGGATATTCTAAAAGTTTTTTTTATGTTTTTTGTGTAAGGAAAAGTTCGCATATTTGGTAGAAATTTAAAACTTTTGCATATTTTTTGATTAATCTATGCTAAAGAATTTTAACATGAATTTTGACTTATTGGTTTGTTTATAATTGATTTGGTACACGGTAACTAAAACAATCTAATGCTTAACGGCTCGTTATCTACATTTAATAAGTTTGTTTTTTTTTCTATCTCGATCGTATCGTATAACCAAGGGACTCGAACGTGCTGGTGTGCGTACCGTCTTGTATTATCAGATTATACTAAAACGTATATGTACAGAATGAGTGTAACATAAATATCAGACACGAAGTGTTTGTTATTGGACTTTGCAAATTTTTTTGGTTTGTACATACGGTACGGTACGTTCGGATATGACACAACTTCAATCAAAATGCTTTTCAAGCTGTCATATTCATGCTTCTAAAAGTTTAAATTAGTTTTGAAAACACTAACTCAATTGAATTAATATACAACTCAACTTAGTATTGCTTAAGTGCATTAAGGTTTCCCTAAATTAATAGCTGAATAGATTTACTGTAAACTTTTGTCCGGTAATATAAGAATAATACCCTAATTTGACTTTTGCTCTTTATGGAAAAAATCGCATCGTTTCCTTTTTTAAAGCAAATTTTAAAAATTTTTTAGAATAAAAAGCACAAAAGCCACTAACTTTCCATTAAAAAAAGGCCAAATTTGGCCTTGATTCTAAGCATTTAGGCTTTTATTATTAATAAGTGTAAATTAAAATTAATAAGTGTTAGAAATCGGAGACACTTTCACCGGTAATCTCCGGTAGAAAATTGAACGGAGTGGCATGTTAAAGTTTTTTATCAATTTTCTTTTTTTCAATTTTTTTGACCAACAAAAATCGCTCTGCAAAGCATTAAAATGACATTTGGTGCCAAAAAAATTGTTGCATAGTGAAGCAAAATTTGCTGCACTTGTTGGCAACGTCTGCAAAAAATTGTGCAATTTTAATTGCGTATTTAAATTTTACTTTTTATAATGTTGTGCATTTTTGCATAGAATTTAGAGATTTCTGAAATTTTCCAATAAAAATTTTTTTCTGCAAATTTGCACAATATTAAAAAAAGTAAAATTTAAATACGCAATTAAAATTGCACAATTTTTTGCAGACGTTGCCAACAAGTGCAGCAAATTTTGCTTCACTATGCAACAATTTTTTTGGCACCAAATGTCATTTTAATGCTTTGCAGAGTGATTTTTGTTGGTCAAAAAAATTGAAAAAAAGAAAATTGATAAAAAACTTTAACATGCCGAACGGAGTCTGTACCAGTGGTAACCTTTCGGAGCAGTAGCAAAATGGAGCGGAGGTTAATTGAGCAGAGTCAGTGGCGGAGAAATCTGAGAAGAGCGGGGTCGGTGACCGGATGACCTTAATTTTTTCCAAGAAAATATTTTTTTTTCTTCATGTTATAATTTTTTTCTAGACCTCGTTACTGCTTCCGATTCCGGAAACTTGACCTTGCTCCTGTTACCGATTTTCCCTTTTTTACAAAATTTCCACCGGTATAGGCTTCGCTTTCCCGATGATCATCACTAAAATTAATTAAACACTCAATCACTGAAAAACTGTAAAAAATTTTCTTTCTTTCCAGAGGTAACGTGCAATTACTTTAAATAAAAAATATTATTTTCACACTTTTTTTTAAATTAAAATAAATTCCAAAACATTTGGTGATTTTTCACTTTTCATAAGTTTCTTTGAAAAAAAAAACAAAAAGCTGCACCCATTTTTTTTGAGTTCTTCAAAATGAACCAAATCAAGAATTTTGATTTGCAATTTTTTTTGTTGTTGCTATTTCGTTATCTTGAAAACAAAAACTTTAAAGCTAAAAAATAATACGAAAAAAATGCAAATTATAAAATTATAATTTTTTTTTCCACATAAGATTCTAAAAGCAAAATTTCTATTTTAATTTATTTTACACAATTCACTCGTTTTTAAATTTCAACTAAGAGAGCTAAACCATCCCATTGTTCTTTAAGGTAAAACTAAAAACCACCTCGAATAACGCTTTAAAATTTTCAAAATAACTTTTTATTATTTTGTTTTTAAAAATTTTTTTAAATTTTATTTTAGACATTTTTAAAACAGCGAGCTCTCAAATTTAAAATAATGTCTTATTTGGTTAGCTAAAAGTCTCCTTTAATCTTTTATTAACTAATAAAATAATTTGGTTTTATTTTTTAAAGTTAAACCAATCTGGTCGTAACATATTTTTCCTAATCAATTGTCGAAGACTTTCTTCGTTCAATAACAACCGAGCTAAATCAGGAATAATCTCTGTCTTAAACAACGGTATTTAAATTCCAATAGGGTGTGCCTAACTTTTTTTTATTTAATTCTATTTTAATTTTAAGAAGAAATAAATTTATGGTCAGAGCAAAATTGGTCTGAATTGGCTAAACAAATAAATAAAACAATTGATTTTCCACTACCAGGTCAAACTGGCGTACTTGTCGATCAAACTAAAAAAGAAATAAAAAACTTGAAAATATTTCCACAAGTTAATCAAGACTCTCAAATTTTAGATAATTTAAATTTTCTTTTGGAACGACCTTTGCCTATTGAAAATCAAGCTATTAAAATACGCGAGGCTTGTGGTGCTTTGTATTACAAGGAAAGAATGGACAATAGCTTGTTAAATTTGGATCATTTAAACTTGAAAAAAAATTACTTTGAACTTAAGGCTTTTAAGTGTCCGACTTCGCTGATCAAAGACTTTCAAAATTATTTTAGATCGAATCAAATAAATGAGAATAGTTTGACCATATTGACCATATCGTTCAAAACTGAGAACGATATGGCCACATGGAATGAACAAGTCGATAACGAACGAGAAGTTTTAATTAAAAAATTTGTCGATACAGCTCAAGAGTTAGTTGGAGTTTTTGAAAAAGAGGGTGCTTGGGCTGATTTTATAGATCCTTCATCAGGAAGACCAGTAATTATAACACTAAAAAATTGAAATTAAAAAATATTTTATTTTTTTTGGTTCAAGTATAAAAGTCCGTATAGTCATGCTACTTTTTATGAAACTGATGAAAGATATCGTAAATTAGGTTTGGAAATAGTCGACTATGGTTGTTGTAAAGTGATTAGTCACCACAAATGGGGTACTAAGACATACGTTGGTTGTTTGTTGACAACAGCGCCTGCAGATAGTCAAATAGTAAAAGCCCTAAGTGAGAAATTTAATATTGAATAGAAGAGTCCAATAACTATGGAAACCACAATTAGAAAAAATATTTTTATTAATAATTTTTTTTTTCTGGATGATTTTATGATATAAAAAGAAAGAAGTATTTAGTTGTTTTAAGGTTATTTAGATTCAATTCATGTTTTTTTTTCTGTTGTAAATAAAAACGATTTTTGTTAAATAAAATTTTTTTTTCAACTTTTTTTTTTATTTGCTTGTGTGATCAGAACCGGTTTTTCATTCATATCTTTGAATTGAAAAAATTTAAGGGAATCATTTTTCCATGAGCTCTAGCTCAAAGAAAGATAAATTTAAATTGATTGCAAAAAAAAAAATAGGACCTTCCCTTGACTCCGTACGGAGCTATAATCTCCCTAAGTTAGGCTACCTTGTATCAAGCTCTACAAAAATAACATTTGGACCATTTTTTTTTGTTTAAATTCGACTTTAGTTTAATAAGGAAAATTCTATTTTAGATACTTATTGGTTGAATGTTTTCAAGAGTGAAATACTCAGATTTTTTAAAATTACTGTCTTTATGACTTTAAAAACGCTAAGGTTCCTCAAGGAATCAATATAGATAAAAGTTCTTTTTGCATTGAATTCCTCATATTTAAATTAACAAAGTTAGGCAGCGATTTTCTGGTAAAAAATATGACTCTTAAAAATTTTTCCAATTTTTACTTTAATTTTAATATTTTATCAGATTTTTTAAATATTTTAAGCTTTTTTCAACCAGAAAACCAAGTGATAGAACGAACAAACGCAAAATGGTTTTTAGTAGTAGTAGTAGTAGTAGTACAAATTAAAACTAACTTGTACGTATTTTGTTCTTCGACTCTTCTTCAACTCTTTCTTTATTCTTCCTCTGAAGAAAACAATCAATAAAAACAAATATTTTATAACGTATTTTTTTGAAACTTTTCCTTTCCTGAGAAAGGAAAAGAAAAGAAGAGGAAGAGTCGAAGAAGAGTTGAGGAAGAGGGAAGCAAAAGAAACGTACAAGTTAGTTTTAATTTTTACTGTACTAAAAATGTTTATACTGGTTGCCGATGACCTCGGGCCAGTATTGTTTTATTTTTACAAAAGTGGAAAAGATGAAATAAAATATAAAAGCGTCAGTTATTTATAGGCGTTCTAATGGTGGAATAGCGTAAGGTTGGCTACACCAGTGCTGTGCTCCCGATCTTGAAGGAGCGTCCGCTGGGTTAGCAGCGGATTCCACGTAATGAACGCTGATGTTGAACACGTTTGTTAATATTATGAAGCTAAAGTATGCTTCCCAATTGTGCTCATTTATATTTATTAGAACAGCGCACATTTTTTCACATCATCTTACTCAATTTTTTTTATGTTTTATCTAAATACTGACTTCTTTTTTCGTGTTCTTTGGGAAAAAATCATCTAAAAATTTATTTAAAATTGGTCTAATAAAAGGGAAAAAATCTAATTTTTTTGTTTAGGACAAGATTATATTTTTATAAATTTTTAATTTAATTTTTTTTGTTAAAAATGAAAATTTAAATTTTTCAACTAAAATTTATTACTTTGTACACGTTTTTAAAGAATATTGAATTTTTACTCAATGTAATTAGAACCGGTATTAAGTTTAGTAAAACTAGAAAATTTTCTAAACTAGAATTTCGAAGCATCTAAGCAGTTCTATAAAATCGTTTTTGAAACAGACGGATATGTAGTGTAGAGATTTTTTATCTTCTCTTCTGACTAAATCAGGTTGATCAAATTGAAGTATAAACAGTCAAATTTTATATGCATTTCAATTAAAAATATGAAGGCCTTTTATGACAGCGATCATTTAATTTATTGTGAAAATTTTTGACAAAAAAAAAATTTTTCAAAAATTGAAAATTCTTTTGGAAGTCTAAAATTATTTGTGTTCACAGTCTAAATTTTTGTTAGATAAAAATATGAACGAAGAGTATGATATTAAATGAGCCCTAGTTTAAGGTCTACAGCAGGGTGAACAATTATAGTTACATGGAATAATCAAGCGATTTTTTGGTGACAATTTTTCATTTATGAACGACCGATTACGATTATATAAATAATTTTATTTTTTAAAATTTTTTCTTTGCTGAGATTAACTAAGAAAATTAAAGAAAATGTGATGAAACAAAAGATATGAATGTAAAATTACTTAAAAGGAAGAATTTTTACTTAGAATTTAATGACGAATAAATCGTCGTAAAATGCTCAATTTTAGGATAAAATAGACTTTTAAAACTTGATATTCATTTATGAAATGAATTCTTTTCTGTTTGAAATTTCTCATTCTTTTAATGTTGTGCTTGGAATTTTTTTTCTTTAAAATTTACTCTAATAAAAACCGGCAGGTGCTTATCGTTTTTCAAATTAAAAAAATTTAATTTTCAAATAAATTTTAATAATTTTTTTTAAAATACCTTATCGCCTTATTTTTTATGCTAATTTTGGTAAAATAATTAATTTTCATTTAAAATTCAAAAACAACAACAACAATTCATCGCTTCGTCACTGCACGTAGCAATTTTTTTGATTTTTGTTTCTAAAGAAATTTTAAAACTAAAAATATTTCATTTTCTTAAAAAAAAAATTTTTTAATTTTAGAAAAATGAGCGATTCTGACAAACAAGATTCGATAGTTACTTTACCACCAACTATCCAAGAGAAACCACGCGTAGCTTTAATAACTGGTATAACTGGTCAAGATGGTAGTTACTTAGCTGAAATGTTAATTAGTAAAGGCTATATGGTACATGGTATAGTCAGACGCTCGAGTTCATTTAACACAGCTCGTA
>NTPY01000483.1:526841-539738 GCA_002922825.1 Brachionus calyciflorus
AGTGGGCGGAGTCATGTTAAAACCGACATAAGATTCGTTCTCAGCTCGTCGAGAGGATTCAGAATATATATAGAACATATGCAATATCTTAAAAAAAGACCGTTTCCGCGTTATTCTTCACTTATGCCAAAAAAATAAACATGACAAAAAAATTGTCTTTTTATTTTTTGGATTTTTAATTTTTCGAGACAAGATTAATACTCTGTTTAACTGCATAAACCGAGTAAAATTAATTTACAATTATTCTTATATAAAATAAATAGAAAATTTAATAGACTTAATTGCGTTTGACGAAACTTTTGTAATATTCTGCAAAATAAAAGGTTTTTTTCATCAATTATGATCAATCTTAGTAAAAATAAAATGACAGAAAATCTTTGATAAAAATTGCAAAATGTGAATAAAGAGTAAATTAAGATAAAAGGAAAAACTGTAAAAGAAAATATTTTAATATTAATTTCAATCTCTATTTATGATCAAATTTTTTGGTGATCATTTTTAGAATTTAGTGATCATTAAATCTATTTTGTGATCATATACATTTTTTTTGATCACACACTTTGTGATCCGAACATTGGTGATCATTGAAGATCACGAACCCAGTGATTACGAGATGATCATAAAGTTTGTGAACATGACGAGATCACAAAACGAGGTATACCCAAAAAAATAAGTAAGATGATTTCAAGAATCTTGTAAAATAAAAAGGATAGATCTGCAAAATTTTCAATTTAGTCTTTTTTAACTAAAAATAACAAAATATGCTTGCTTAACGAAACCAGGGACTCTTATTAATTAATACATAATCGATGTAAAGTAGGTCTAATTTATAAAATTATAAAAAATCCGCTTCTAACCAAGAATTTGATATCATAATAAATAGATCAAATAGATTTTTTATTATTTTTTTTTCTCAAAAGAATTAAATGCTCCAAAACAAAATATTAAACATTTGATGGAGAGATTTTCCTTCAAAAAAAATTCCTCAGAAAATGCACTCTAGAATTAAATTTTATTCTACAGACGAAATTCTATTTTTAAAGCAGGTATTTAGCAAAAATAAGCGTTAATTAAAACTTAAAAAAAAGAAGAGTTTCTTTATTTAGCATAAACAACTAAGGTATGGGTTAAAGTTTTATCCAAATATCTTATAAACATACATTTTTTACTACAATCTGAAGACTTTATTAAGTATTAATTCATGTTTTAAAAAATAAAATTGTTCTCAGTGCCTGGTAGTATCAGTATTCCTTGTAAAACATATCTATTTTGTTTATTTAGTTAATTTTTTTCATAGACTGCGATATGATTAATTGTTTTTACCATTTACAAAATAAAATTCTTTTGATAAATATCAAAATATCTAATAGAGAAATTCAATCTTAAATCTTTACATAATTAGAAATTGGAGTAACTTTAAGATAAAAAAAAATGAACATTTTTTCATTAGGATTTGAAATAAGCTTCCAGAAGCCTTTAGAACATTTATGATTTAATGAACCACTTCGACTAATACTTTTACTTATTATTTGGGTTTAATAATAAAAAAGAATTAACAATAGAGAATTTAATTTTCTTTAAAATTCAAAGTAAAGTTTTTATCGATATTTTTTCATAAAACTTTCAAAAAAACGATTTAAACTTAAAATTCAATTTAAAAACTACACATTTACTTTTTTCTTGGAATATTACTTGAAAAATAAACAGAAGCAATTTCTGAATTTGCATTTTGACATTTTGGTTTTTGTTGTAATTTTTATATTGCTACCCGTTACGCCCAAATGGTGCCTGGTTAAATAGATAAAATTTCTGAATTTAGACCTTAAAATTTGATTTCTGAGGTCAAATCTAAAAAATATCGTTTACTTTTGTTAATAATTAGATTATTTAATTTGTTCAGTATTTAAGATCAAATCTTTCGGTTCAATCTTCATCAGCATTTTCTAGGATTTTAAGAATTTAATTAATCAACAGGAGAGAGCCAGGACTGATCTTTCAGAAATACTACCAAAAATTGAAAGGTATGAAGAAACGTCACTTGTACTCCCTCATTTAGAGCAAGCCATTAGCTCTTGATGTCCGTTTCTAGAAAAAGATATTAATGAATTGGAAAAGGTACAGAGCAGAGCAACTAAATTTTTTGTTTAAAGAATGGTTGCGAGGTGATCTCGATCAGATTTACAAAATTATAAATGGTTTAGAGTGCATTAATCTAAAAAAAAAATATTAAATGACTCACATAAAAAATAATAAAAATTTTAGAGGACATAATCAAACTTTAGTTCGTGAACTTGTCAAAAACTGCTCGTCGAGATTTTATTTTTTAATAAATAAAATAGTGAAAATTCAAGGGGGAGGTATGAAAATTATATCAAAAGAAAGCTAAGATAATGCAGAATATTTTTATGTTTTCAGAAAACAACAAAAAATTAGTAATTTAAAATTGAATTTGAACCGGGTCATTTTTGAGCCATTTCGGTCTTTGCTGTAATTTTTATATTTCGGTCGGATAAGGGTTAATCAACTACAGCTCAAACACTTAATTAAAATGTTTAAAAAATACTTAAAAATAAGTCAGTTAAATCAGTAATTCCAGTAAGTCTTTTAAATCGTGATTTTAATTTTCTTTCAAATTGAATACTAAAAGTTAAATAAAAACTAAAGTTAAACTGTTTTGTTTTCGAAAGGACTGGTGTTTCAAATTCTAAATATTTTAAACTGCTCAAAAATATATCATTTATAAGCTCTGGTTCTCCTCTTCCTTAAATTAAAATTAGTTTTTCATAAAAAGTTTAATATCTTTGAAAAGCACCCAGGTGTTTTTTTTTTCTCAAGGGTCCAGTCATCTTCATTTTTTGAAATTATATCAGCAAATAAAATAAGCTTAAGTCAAAAAAGGAGATATCTATAGGGGTGCACATTTACTTTACTTAACTAGTAAATGGTAAATTAAAATTTACCAAATTTACTTTTACTAGTAAAAAGTAAAAAAAGAATTTACTTTTTTAAAGTAAATTGGAAGGCAATTTGAAGTTACGAATCAATAGATCAATTCAAAAATCAATTCAACTAAAGTTAGATCTAACATTTTATTTATTCATTTTTAAAAATATTTTAGCATACAGGGTGATGCGACATTGTATGTCACATCTAAAAAAAATAAGATTTTATTTTTTAATCGATTTTGTAAAAAGTGTCCCTTTCAAAAACAGTGCATAAACTCTTTTTCTAATTTTAATAAAAGTAATCTTTGTAATGCTATTTTTTAATTTTTTTTTATTGCGTACTTAAATTTTTTTGAAATGTTTTTGCATGTTAAAACATTTAAAAAATAAGTACGCAATTTCTCAAAAATAACCAAAATAGGCTATTTGCTGATTTATATAAGGTGAGTTTATAAAATTTAATTAACAAGATGATGTGACATTGTATGCCACACAATGTAACAATAATTTTTAGAAATGTAATTCAAAGAAAAAGGAGTTTTTTGGTTTTAAAGTTGAATTGATCCAATTGATTTGCGCGAATTGATTCATAACTTCAAATCGCCAATTTGGAAGAATAATTGGAAAGATTTAGTTTTCCAAGTACCTTTGCTAATTCAAAGTAATTTGCGTAGAGTTGAAACTACTTATACTAGTTCTCGTTCAAGCAATTTTAATTTTGTATTAAAATTTACTTTTAAAAAGTAAATGAAAAAGCTTGCCAAAAGTGGTGAACTAATCTCTTGTTTTTTTTTATATTCTTATTAGATTAGCTTAAAACAAACCAAAGTCATTTCAAGCTTATATTTATGTCTATATTTTTTTTTCTCCAAAATTTATCTTTTTTTTCTATGAATAATCAAAATGTTGGTTCCTGTCTTTTTTAATTATTGATACTGAACGTGTCTAGATTCATTAGAATTTTCTTTTTTAGATTATAAAGAATTATTTAGCGTATCCCAGTGGGGATATTCTTTCAAATAAAAAATATAAAAAATTCTTTTATTTTCATTTCATTTAAAAAAAGAAAATCGATTTTCTGTGAAATCTATCAGATGTCACATCTCTTTTTTTTTTTTTTAGATTTTAGAACCAAGAGAAAAAGAAATATAAAATAAAAAGAAAAGAGGTGTTAAAATTTAACATTTCATTAAGGGCAAAATCAATAAAATTAAAAAAAATTTTATTAAAAATAATAAAATTTTTTAGATAAATGTTTTTAAATAAAATATAAAAAATTTAAATTTTTTTGTTGTTGTTGAATGCTCATGTTTTTGTTTATTTCGGAGTAATCGTCTTGGGACATAAGAAAAATCTGAGAAAAATAAAATGAAATATCATAGTACAATTACTGAAAAAGCGTGTCAAGACGACAAAAATTGTCAATTATTATATGCTATAATAGACGCACAGGCATCCCTATACGCCAATACCACTTTTTATTCCGAGCCAACATATCCGAGCGATGAGAAAATAAATCTAATCGAATTGTCACAAAAAATATCCTCATGTCCATTTTTATTCGACTCGGATTTTACATCGGATCAAAATCAATCCGTGAGTCTACATGACTTATGTCGATGTATAACTCTCTCATTTAAATGCGATATTTATCGCGAAAAAGAGAAGAATACAATTGAGTCCGAACTCGTCAAAAATTTCTATTTAATTCTTTACATTCTTTTAATACTCTCATCGACCCTAATAAATTTACTAACTAGTATTCTACTCATAAACGAGCATAAAAACTCTCATATAACATCTCTCCTGAAAAATATATTTTGCCTTAAAAAAGAGACCAACTTTTACCCGCGTAAAAATGTCCTTACAAATAAACAATTCAAACAAATAGCATCGTTAAATTCAATAAGTGATATTTTAATATTTTGTTTGCTTATAAGTCATTGGATAATAACATTATATGTCATACCAAATCAAGCCTATCTATTCTATTCGAATTCGAATATTCTAGATTGTAAGCTAACTGAATTTTTCAAGGCTTTTTCAGTTAGTTTGTCCATATATAGCATTGTGGCCATATCGTTACAAAGATTTTTTGCTATTAAATTTAGTCAATACTCATGTACATTAATAAATGGACGTCTAATTGACCTAGTCAGTTTTATATCAATTTTATCATTTATTAAATCCATTGGTATTTTAATAAAGACTTTTTTATTTTCGAGGACATATCGTCGTTATTTAATAACCACTTTACTATTAATTCTAATATGGATGATTAGTATTTTAATTGGTTTGTATAATATGTCTCAATATCAAGAGGTCTATCTTAATTTAAAAGGCTATCAATTCTACGAACAAAATATATCGTGTAAGTTTCCTAAGGAATTAAAAACAGAAGTTAGGACATGTTCGTCTAAGAGTACGGATTCGGATAGACTTTTGGACAAATCGGATATTATCTATATGGTTTTCTTAATGGTAATACCGAATATTATTGTTCTAATTTCATATTCGTGGGTATGTTATCACATATGGTCACATGGCAATAGATTAAATATGAATTCATTTCGACTCTATTATAGACATAATAAAAATTTAAATATTGAAAAAGTCGAAATAGAACAGCTGAGAAATTCGGTGAAAATAATAAATAGTAAAATATCGTCATCGGGCTCCTCGAGTAATGACTCGTTGGTTAAGAAAAAGAATAAGAAAATGGTTGATCAAGAAGTATTGGCTAAAATGCTCAAATCAAGTACCACGCAGACCATACAAAATTATCATCAATTTTCAATTAAAAAACGTAATATGTCTGTGACTATTACGACATTTTGTATGGTCATGTGTTTTTCTCTATGTTGGGCTCCATTTTTTCTATTTCCTATTGTTTATTTCAAAATGGCTAATGCCATGACTTATGTTAATGTTAAAGTCATCATACATTTGATTGGTTATTCATCGGCTATATGGAATCCGATTATTTTAATTATTAAATCGAAGCGTTTTAAGCTCAAAGTGGCCAAATTGATGCATAGATTTTTTTGTTGTTGTACTAGTAAAACTAAAGTATTGAGTAAGAATTCAATATTGGATGAGCCTTTAGTTCGACACAATAGAAATAATTTAACTATTGCATTTAGGAAATGTTTTAGTATAAATAAAAATAATGATGAGCCTACTTCTTCTGGCGAAAAAACGCCTATTTAAGATAAAAAAAAAAATTTTCGAAGAGCTATTTTTAGTAGTCGGTAAAATCCGATATTGTTTTTATATATACTCAATATTTAAGCTTTAATTTAATACCGGTTTAGTTTATTTTTTAATAAAAATTTTTTTTTATTTTTTCACTTTTTGTTTCCATATATTACCGTATCCTCTTGCCTAGGAGTCTAAGAAAAATGGTTAAAGACAAGTTCTTTACTATTAGAGTACACCCCATCGATTACATGCTATAACAATTTTTAGAATTTTTTTTGGAAAACAATTTGACTCTTGGATTTTTTCAGTACCTTTTCCATTAGACTTAAGATTAAATAAGAATAAATTTAAAAAATAAATTAGAGTAAAAATTATTAAAATTTAGAGTTAATAAAGAAATTTCTAATTTATTTCTTAATTTTGATTTTAACTCTAATGGAAAATGTACTGAAAAAATCCAAGAGTCAAATTGATTTCCAAAAAAAATTCTAAAAATTGTTATAGCATGTAATCGATGGGGTCTACTCTAATAGTAAAGAACTTGTCTTTAACCATTTTTCTTAGACTCCTAGGCAAGAGAATACGGTATCTAGCAATGTCATTTATCATTTAATTTTATGGCTATGAAAGTATTAACTCTCATTCTAAGATAACTTTTTTTGCCAAAAATATTTTATCTAAATGGACTAGTGTTGGATAGCGGAGGCAGTCTCACCGGTAATCTCCGTTAGAAAATTGAACGGAGACTGTACCGGTGGTAACCTTTCGGTGGAGTAACAAAACGGAGCGGAGGTTAACAGAGTATTGTGCATTTGAAATAATAAAATTAAAAATAGTATTAAAAATTTATTTTTCCTTTAATCTTCTGATTTTTTTTGACTTTTCGAAACATTTTTAAAAGATCTAACTTTGTTCTATGATCTGACTAGATTGTTTTTTTCAATTTGAAAAGCCTAAACCTTTGCATCTCCTGTAGGTCTTTTTAGTCCCCTTTCAACAATATTTACATTAACTTTTGACAAACGAATCAAAAAATTCAGTTCCAAAAATATCCGGAAAATGTATTAGTTAAAATTAAAGACATTTTTTTTTTGTGAAAAATAACTGTGATCATTTTTAATTAAAAACAAGATAAGGAAAAAGTAAATGATATACTGAATTTTACCTAAACTTAAATAAAAAAATCATAAATTCGAATAATGCAAACCAGCACTGTACATTATTTTTTAAGAATTCCTATTTGAACTATTTGAATAGTGGTTAGCTTTTTCTAAGATTTATAAAAACATTCTTTATATCACATTTAATTGAATAAATTTCAACATTATACGATTAAAATTAATCAAATAAAATAGAAATGAAAAATTTATAATTTGGAAAAACTTTATTAACAATTCGCGACGTTTCGGTAAAACGAAGTTACCATTATCAAGCTGTTAATTTATCTAAAAGGAAATAATAGGAAAAAACAAGGAAAATTTGAAAATAAAATTAAAAATAAAAATAATAGAAAAAAAATTATAATATTTCAAATTTGAAACGTAAAATTATTAGTGGGGTATTTTCGCAATTTTATGTAATTGCTAAACAATTAAAAATATTGAAGGCAGTATTGAAGTAAAAAGGTATATTGTGTTACCTTACTCCAAAAACAAATGTGAGGATTTTGCAAGAAGACTGAAAAAATTAGTCGTAAGCAATTTCCCATTGGTGAATTTCAATGTTGCATACCAAACACCTAAAACAATTTCGAGTCATTTCCCCTTCAAAGACAACATCAAAAAGAATGAGGATAAGTCGCTCGTTGTATATCAAATGCAAAAATTGTGAGGCAAACTACATCGGTAAATGCATATTATCGTATCGAATTAGTGAACATAAAAAGTCGAGTGAATCCTCTTGTTGTCAACATGAGTCGAGTACTGGGCACACTATGGATTATGATAATATTGAAATCATCGATAAAGCTGATACTGATATGAAGCTTCGAATCAAAGAATTGTTACACATTCTTAAACGTAAACCGTCTCTTAACAAACAGTTAAACTCTCAGTCTAACTACGAGATTAAAACTCTCATTATTCAAGCGTATCGGCAACATCGAAAATCTAGCGTTTAGTGGGGTTGCAATTGCATAAAATTGCAAAAATACCCCACTAATAATTTTACGTTTCAAATTTGATAATGGTAACTTCGTTTTACCGAAACGTCGCGAATTGTTAATAAAGTTTTTCCAAATTATAAATTTTTCATTTTTATTTTATTTGATTACATTTAATTGAATTTTGACTTAAATTAATTTTACGAATAAAGATCAAATTTAAAAGCCTTTTTAAAAAATAATACTTGATAAAAATCAAATGAAAATTATTTAAGATTTTATCAAAATTGAAATTTTAATTCACTCAAAAAAATATTTTATTTACAAAAAATCAAATAAAAACGAAGCAAAAATTAAATTAAATAAAAACAAACAAAACCAATTCACCGGCGAATTATATAAGGTCTAAAATTCCTCCAAACAACCACAACAACAAAAAAAAGATCCGGTCAACAAAAAAATTTATTTAAAAAATATTAAATAAAACTATTAGAAATGCTAACATTTCTATTAATTTTGAAGTTTGTCGTAAAGCAAAATTCGTATCATATCCATGAACAATATTATTTTTCAAGTCTAAGTAATCATTACAATTCCATTCATTTTCACTTAGATCTTGTTTTAGCAGCCATTCATGAAGAGGTTTAAAATATTCAAGCATGGCACTAGGGTCTAATTTATCAGTTTTGCCATCTGTAAATTCATACAAAACTTTATTCCATGATTCACTGCTACCTTTTTCCATCATGTGCTTTAGTTTTTTACCAGCCTCTTTAGACTGGTATATATCACATTTGAACAATGGGCCCTTGTGATTACTCGCCTTGCACAATGTCTCATGAAATTGAAATTTTAATATTAATGAAACAAAATATCTTAAAGATAGATTTATTTTATGTTTTTTTTTAATTTTTGAAAGAGAAAAAATTTTTTCTACCTGTCATATGGAACACCAGCTGCAATGTGATATTTAGAACCGGGATCAAAATCATCTTGAAATCGATCTACTGGTGGCACTAGTCCTTGATATTTACATCTTAAAAATTTAATTAATTTATAAATAAAAAAAAGACTTAATTTAAATTTCTTTTGTTGTTTTTTGTTTTTTCAATACCTGAATTTCCACCAGTCTAAATTATAATTATCTGGCGTTGTATTGCCTGAGAAAACACTCCATCTCCATTTTTCAACAGCCAAACTAAATGGCGCAAATGCTATATTACGTAATGCCATAAATAATAGAAAATTGATGTCTTGCTCTTTTTTTATATAACAAAAATTAATTCTCTAATTATTTAAATTTAGTTTTCTATTCTAAAAAAAGTCGATTTCAAATTAAGCTTCAATCATTTTTTTTAAGAGCAATTTTTATTACTTCAAAGAACTTTTTAGAATTATAGGAACTGGTGAAATCTCCGTTAAAAGGTTTAAAAGGTCCTGCTTAAATTTAAAGAAATGCTTTTTTTTCATATTTTTAGCAAAAATTTTCTTAAAAAAATTCTGTTCGGTTGCAAAAATGACAATTGAAAAATGAGCAAAAATTTAATTAACCAAAAAAGTCCTTATTTTTTGAAAAATATGTTAAGATCGATTTTTCGACATGTTAAGGGTTTAACACCTTAAAATTGCGAACTATGGTCGAGCTTTTAGGGTCTATTTAAAAAAAAAATTTACCAATTTTTTATTTTCTTGCCTCTAAAATCTACTTTTTTAACACGTTGAGAAATCAGGTAAATAATGTATGAATTAGATTTTTTTTATGTACACTTTTACTCAAAAAAGGCTAAAGAATTCTACAGTACATCTCCGAAATAAGTTAACAAGTTTTTAAATAAATCTTAAGAGGGTATTAAGCATCCCATAAACAATGTCTTAAACGACGTCTTTTAACTATTGTTTAAGATGATATTGTTCAAGGGAAAACTCTAAACGATTGCTTTTTGACTGTTTAAAATCTCTTAAAACCATCTTAAACAACGTTTTAAACATACTGTCAACTTATTGTAGAAATAAACTGTATGTTCTAAATCAAACCTCAATTGGTTAAATGAAGTTTTTGATCAATTCGCTCGATTCGCTCAATTCAAAACATGAAGACAAAATTATTTCAATTTAAAACTATAGAGTACATGAATTTAAAAAAAAATTTGTTTTCAACTGCAAAAAAATTTGAAATTTTTGAATTGGGCGAATCGAGCGAATTGAAAAAAACTTCAGTTCACCCCTCAATTAATTTCTTATTTAAATTCAGTGATTAAACATGTTTATATTCTTTTGTTTTAGTTAAATTTTGGACTTAAATAGATAAACTTTTTGGTTTTAAAAAATCAAAATTCTTATTTTTTTCTATTTTAGTAGACAAAGCGCTAACATTGCTTTACTTATTGTGTGTTTTAAAAATATAGACTTGTCTTCTAAAAAATTAAAAAAAATAAAATTCGATTTTTTTCATAGCAGTTATTAATGCCAAAATTTAGGTAGAATAAAAAATCTCCGAATTTAAGTAAGGAAATAATTGAGGTTTAATTTGCAGCAAAGTTTATTTAGAACATAGCTTCTGGTCTTTTTTGAGTAAAAGTGTACAACTAAAAAATCTAATTAAAAAAAAAACTTGCCATTTTTTTAGTAGACTATATTAATTTACTAAATCTTACTATGCTTTATCAGATAAATCAAAAATTAAATCAGAATTTTAAAGAAGTGATTTTTAGTAGCCTATAAGCTGGTAAATAATTTAATAAATCCATATATAATCAACTTTTTACGTTGCTTAATAAGATCTTGCCCATTGTTTAAGCACGCTTGAGATTTTGTTTAGTTTTTTTATGAGTTAATAAAATATAGAATTAATTGAAAGAAACTATTCTATTTAGAGACAAATTAAAATTTATAAATTCGAAAAAATTTTTCACAAACCAAAATTCGATATTTTGATTTGAATTCTTACTCTCGAAAGCGTAAAGAAATTTTTTTCAACAGAAAATTTTTAAACTTCACTAACCTTCATCTTCAACTAATTCATCAATAAGCTTTATTTTATATAAATGTCCAGGCGTCATTACAGACAATGTCATCAAATCACCCAAAGCCTCATGAAATCCTGGATTAGCACCTTCTTTAAAATGAAACGGTTGATGTTTATAATTCATATAATATTGTATATGACCCATTTCGTGATGTACAACAAACATATCGTTCATAGACACTGTTGTGCACATTTTAATTCGAAAATCTTTACCGTCATAGAAATCCCATGCCGATGCGTGACAATTAACTTCTCTACCATCATTAGGCTTTTCAAATAGCGAGTTATTCCAGAATGTCTCTGGCAACGGGTCAAGACCTAAACTCGTATAAAATTCCTCAGCTATCAAAAACAAATCTCTAGGAGCCATATTCTTTTCTCTCATTTTCGCTGTCACATCCAATAAAGTCTTATTTTTATATGGTTTTATATCTTCGAAAATATTATGCCATTGCTGAGCCCATAAATCGCCCAAAATATGAGCCGGCAATAGACCCGTATTTTTCAATTTATAAATTTCACCTAATTTTTTTCTTACATAACGATGTAGTAATTTATATAAGCCTTCTAATTGCGAATAAATTTCATCTAAATCATCAGGTAAATTATTAGTCTCAAAACTTGATCTTGAATATTCACCATAGTCTTTAAAATCATAGTCCTTAACTGCCTCATTACTTAAATTTATATATTCTGGATACAATTTAGCCAATTTTTTACCACTCGAATCGCGCCATAATTTCCACATTGTTCTTAAGAATGTGTAATTTCGATTCGATTGAAAAACACTTGTTAAATTGGGCTCTAAAGACAAAGTTTTATTTTTGTAAATTATTTTCGATGTTGTGTACATAGTGTTCATATCGGATTTAAGTTGTTTCCATTTGTGAACTCTTTGACTATCGGATATGCCCGAATCGCCTATGACTATGACTGCACGCAGAAATGCACGCTTTAAATTCGAGTCTTTAAAAGAGCGCCAATCGAATTTTTTTAATTCACGTAATTTCTCTTGGGAAAAATTGGCCGATAACATGATAGATTTCTCCTTTAAAAAATTAAATTAATTTAATAAAAAAATTAATAAATTTTTATTTAGTCTCGGAGCAAAAAATAAGGTAAGACATGCAAACTAAAAAAAAAAAAGGGGAATAGGGAAACGAAAGGGAAGGATGCTTTTTTGGTTTTTTTTTTTCATAGTCTTACGTATTTTTTTTTATTTATCAAGGTCAAATTAGTGTATAATCTCCATCTTGATAGCATGATACTTTGAACGATTAATTTCGATTGCTCCGAGTATTCATCGTAGAATTTTGTAGCCTAGAAAAATTTATATTTTTTTTGTTTTAATAAAAAAAAAATAAAATAAGAGAGCTAAAGAAATAAAACAGAAAGAAAAGTCATAGATATCAAAAAACAGCCCATGCGTTTTTAAAGATTTTTTAGTTGATTTTTTTTGTTCTTACAAATTCGCTTTCAAGGACATCGATTTCGTCATCGCTGGCTATTTCGTCTGACCAGAAAATTTTGGTTATCAAATGCATTTCGGCATGTGTCAATTGATTCCAATCATCGAGCCATAATTGAAACTGTACCCCGAGGAAGTTAAAAGAATAATAAAAAAA
>NTPY01000483.1:550190-560390 GCA_002922825.1 Brachionus calyciflorus
AATATTTTTTAATTAAGAAAACGGGATATAAATCTTATTTTCAATTTTGGAATATTTTTCTTATTTTAGAAAACGGAATATATTTCTTTGGAATATAATTTTCGGAATAAAAATTTTTCGGAACGTTTTTGCTATTTACCAAGTCTAATTTTAATAAGCAAATAAAATTGCAAAATTTTTTGCACACGTTGCCAAAAGCTGCAGAAAATTTACAACAATATTTTTTCCGCCAAAAGTCTTTTGCAGAGCGATTTCTATTGGTCAAAAAAAATTGCAGTCAGAATCAATTGTGTATTTTACTAAAATGTTTTGTTTGATACTTAGCTATAATATAAGATGTCGAAGGAATATTTTTAGATAGATTGACAATATTTTTAAGGGTCTTCCATGTTTTATGACCAAATTGTTCAGTACCGGCTTTGTATCCATGTTTTTTGTGACCAGGTATAAAATTGGTGACCAGGAAAAAAATTAAGTGACAAGAAATTAAATGACAGAATTTTTTCAAATTTTTTTTAATTCGGATTTATGAAGCATCAATCATTGGATAGGAAAGTAAAAATTTTTATAATTTTATTTGCTTAGTGCACCATCAAAAGTTTAACTATGAAGCTACTTAAGAGGGTGAATAATTACTGAAAATTAAAAAATAATAATGAAAAAAAAAACAAATTTAAAAAATTAAATTTTTATTTTTATAAACATCTTCTTTAAAAAAAAATAACTCTTTACACAAGGAAAAAAATTTTAAAAAAAAAGCAAGAAGCTTTTCTGGTGTTAATCGCTTTTTTCACTATGATAAAAAAAATAAAAAAATTCTAAAGGCGTTTTTATATTAAAGTTTTCTTTTTTTTATGAAAAAATTAGAAAAAAATGAAGCACTGGATTTCTTATTAAAAAACAAAACAAATTAAAACAAATGCAATACCAAAAATAAATATTTTATTTTGGATTAGATCTAGTCCATAAAAGCTTGATTTACATAATGTTTACTATTTTCTTGACTATTAAAATTATTCATTAAATTGCCTTGAATGGGCTCTATCTCCTGTTGAAAAAGTAAATTTTCATTAATTTTACTCTTTGGTAAAGTGCCATAATTCGGCGTTTCTTGATCATCTTGAACATAGTCTGTATTGCTTTTGACTTCTAGATCAATGTGCTCTTGAGTAAGTACAGAATCTTGATTTTTAAAGCTTCGTTTGTTCTTAGAACCACGTGACTGAGTGTCTAATTTTGAATAGGGATCTTGTAATGACGTTCGTATGATAGCTGGTATGAATGGTGATTGAAGAATTAAATTTTTAGCCTTTTTACCGACTGTTTTAAACGAGTGACTCGTTGTGTCAGATCCAGATGGACTCGAGTCACTTGATGTTGGCTGTGTTGTTTGGACATTTTCATTTACCGTTTGTATCTCGTTATTCGAATCACTAAATTCGTTGATATATTGATAAGGTGATTCATTTTGAGATTCTGTAGTGATGCTTTG
Organism: Brachionus calyciflorus; assembly: GCA_002922825.1. Taxonomy (NCBI): domain Eukaryota; kingdom Metazoa; phylum Rotifera; class Eurotatoria; order Ploima; family Brachionidae; genus Brachionus; species Brachionus calyciflorus. Next base: position 551,683 of record NTPY01000483.1, read on the forward strand.
AGCATTGGTTCGTAAATTTTCCGATTTTCTATATTTAAATGGAGTGAAACGTTTGAATATTCCGAAAAATAAACTACCAAAGTAAATGATACACGACAAAATGATAATTATTAATTGAACTGTTGTCATTGAGCTTGATACCACATTACCCTCTGTTGAAAAAAAAAAAAGAAAAATTATTTTTATGCTTTTTTTTTTAAAAATATGTAATTTTTATTTCTTAAATTATCTGTTGATCTAGGCGTAAATATTTCTTTAAAAGAGAAAAAAAACGATTTACTGTAAAAAAAAGCAAACAATTTTAAACTTAACATATTTGATGATAATTTTTCTTAAGCATAGCTTTCAGGTACGCTTAATTTTCTCCTTTTAATAAAAAAGACCAAGTGGAATGTTTACACTTGACATTATATTATGAATAATCTTACTTACTTAAATAATAAAGTTCTAAGAATATAATAAAATACTAAAATCTGTTTGGGCATGTATCAGAATAGCGAATGCTCAATTTTTCAAAATTTTTTTTGATAGCTCTAATTAAATATTGATCCTTGTGTCTAATAAGATATTATAAACATGAGAATATAGTTAAGAAATATTCTATTCTAATTTATATAAAATCTAAAATAACTTATTTTAATTGGAAAAAAAATTTTATTTAAGAAACGTTTATCTTAAAATTTTTAATGGTATTTTAAATGATCTTGTTCTGAATTTATCAAATTTTTTTAAAAATAAGGGTTTGCCTAGTACCCAGAGTGAAAAATCTGTTACACACGACCAAAAAACTTAAACAACGCTTTTCAAAAATCTTGAAAAAAATTTATGAAAATTCCAAAGCTTGAAATTTCGGGTCATGTCGACTTTGTGAACACTTGTTTACCAAAAATATTATTCACAGATTTCATGATAATTAAAAAATCTACAAAATTTCGTGAACAATTCTTATATTTTGTGAACACAAAATTTATTGAATTTAAAACTATGTCTAAAATAAGGACATTGAATTTTTTTTTAAAGACTAAAATCCGGAATTTAAAAAAATTCATGTAATTGTTGAAAATTAGAGTTAGCGGATTTTAGGGACAGCCGGATTTATCTTTTTAATTCAAATATTTAAAATGAAAGTTTTTTTAAGAAAATTTGTTGAACACTTAAAATAAAATGTGAACAATTTTTTATTTTTATTGTTCACCAATTTTGTGAACACTATTATTTATGATGACATTGTGCACAAAGTCGACATGATACCATTGTTCACGAAATTGGTGAACAAGTGTTCACAAAGTCGACATGACCCAAAATTTCTTATTAAGAAAAATCAAAGATTTTTTAAGAATTTAAAAATCTTAAAATTTCCATCTGGAATCTTATAAGATCCATTAATAAACTTGTAAGATCTTGATAAGATATTTTTTTAAAGTCGCTTATATTGATCTCATTCAAATTTTTAAAACATGGGATTAGATTTTCCTTAAGACACCCCTGAATCAAAATCTTGAGAATACTTAAGTGGCCAATCTATAAACGAATACTCACAGTATTTCAGTAAATTATTTTTTTCTTAAATAATAAGTTATTCTAAAAATCTTTTTTTTTTATTTCGATGATATTTAAACTAAAAAGGTTTAAATTTTTCAGATACTCTAAACAACATTTTCCAAAAATATTGAAATGTTATCTGAAATTTTATTTTCTCAAAAAAAAAAAAGAAAAAATTTTTCTTACTATTTCTAAGAGCTATGAAAAACAGAATACAAAATTGTAGCATTATAAATGCAGCTAGCGCAAATTTTACAGCACTTTTGTGTATATTCTTATCAACTTTAGTCGATATATAAGCAAAATAAATGTTGTATCTATCGACTAAATGCTTAAGTATCAAATAGACCAAACCGAATGGCGTAATTAGTGGACACACAACACTAAAACAAAGTGTGACTGTAAAAACTGTAAGTATCCATGCATATTGAACACCATAATCAAATTCGAATGCAGCTTTCATTCGAACTGCCAATCGTTCAGCTGAAGATCTCGAATAGAACATTCGAACAACATAAAGAAACAATTCGGGTAGTCGAATAAGATCCAAAGCAGTACCTATTAAACTACAAGTCGTTACATATTTTAAGAAAAAAGCACCATTTTCACTCACACACTTCCATTTAATATTATCTTCATCTTTTTTATTATTTAACCATTCGAAAAGAGCGTTTATACTAGTCAAACCAACTGTTGGTAAGACTAGAACCATAAATAAAAGTAATGTAAAAGCTTTGACCATCATAGATCTATTTTCGGCCGAACGAGTCCAATGCATCTCAGCCAAAGCAGTCTGAGCAACTAGCACTGGTAATAAAGCAGCTAATAAACGAAGTAATAACGATGGTAAAAACTCTCCTAATGGACCAGGTAGGTACTTAGCTATAAATTGAGCGTCGAATATTTTAGCCCAACTGCCCGCTCTTGCCATTAAAATAGACGGTGTAGTAAAAAAAATCATTAAAATAATTAAAATTAAATTGATTAAAATACATCTAAACCACCACATTATTCCATATTTTGATATGTTCTCCCATTTTATGTTATTGGGAGCTGGAGCATAGCGTGCACCCCAAAACTCACTGTTTATTTTATCGCTTAGTGATGAAGGTTTAACCAAATCTTGACATAAAAAGCATTTTGAGCATTTGTTTGAAATGCACGAACTGTGAATAATGTTTCCGATTAAACCAAAGCGATAGTGTTTTAGAAATTTATCAGCCATACTTTGATCTTCAAATGTCACAAAGAGAATACCTAATGGTTTTTTTAAGCATTTTTCTCGTTCGTGATTTATTCGTTCTGTCAAGTGATTGACATTTTTCGTATAGAATTCAATTGAATCTGTCAAACGATTGTTCTCTTGTTTACAACAACATTTAGTACAACAGCAACAGCACAATTCGACGAAACTACCAAAGTGAAATGGATGCATAAGTGGTCGTTCGCCTGTTTGTTCATAAATTTTTTCACTTGTTATCTTACCAATTGACATGGCTTGTCTAAATTTAAAAAATTTTGATAATTGAAAAAAAAATTTCGATTTATAGAACAAAATATTCGGATAAAAAATTTAACTTTTCAATGATAAAAAGGGTCTTTGTAGATTTAGAAAATTAACCTGGAATTTTATCTGGTCTTATAGAAAATAAGTTTTTCGGTATTTTCACGCTGAAAAAATATTTAAAAAAATGCAATATTCTTCCAGTTTAAATTTACGGTCTTAAAATCCGGTCAATTTGGCCATATTTATCTCATTTCAAATTTTAGGAATTCTCTAAATATTACTTGACAAGATTCACTTTAGCCCCCTTTTGAATTTGTCTCGTTTATCCTGAAAAACGGATAGGTAGATAAAAAGAACGTAGACTGTAATCAGTTTTAATATTTTTAATTAAAACTGAAACTATTTTGAATTACCGTTAACCCTCGATAGTAGCATTGGCGGATCTCGCCCTCCCAAGGACCCAGTCTTTAGGAGGACGAAGAAAATTTTAAACAATGAAAATAAAGGTAAAAAATATCTTTTGAGGAAATTTTCTATGAAGAATACCATTTTTACGGTCAAATATATACTTTAGAACTTTTATTTTCTTTTGTTTCCTGTTTTAAAAATTTCCTTAAGCTCCTTAGGACTGGGTCCTTGGGAGGGCAAGATCCGCCACTGGATAGTAGTACCGGTAACTTCCAAAATAATGTTTTCGCATAACAAAAATTTAGAAACTACTGGTGATACAAACTCGATTGGTACCGTCATAGTTTAAAATCTGTAAAAAGGGTATATAGGCAAAGAATTGTTACATAGTACAAAACCGAAAAGAAAAATTTGTATCTGGTACAAAAAATGAAGGATTACGCTAAATATATTTTATACGAATTATTTAATAAAGAATTGAGGAGGGAGGTCTGAAGAGATATAAAAAACTAGAAATAATAATGATTTTTTTACTTGTTATCAGACTTTATGAGGATTGAGTTTTTTTATTCAATATCGCTCTTTCATGAAAAGTTGGATTTGAGTTTAAAGTCAACCCTCTTTAAACCGAATTTCGATATTCCGGAATTCTCGATTATCCGAATAATTTTTTTCGAAAAAAATCTGCACTTTTCAATGCAAAATCTACTTGGTAATCCGAATTTTCGTTAATTCGAACATAATTTTGGTGTTCGGATTAAAGAGGGTTGACTGTATTTGAAAAAGATTATCCTTCAAATTTGGAGAGGTAAATATAAAATTAAAATAAATTAAAGGAATGATTTCAAGGCTCAATTTTGAATTCGGTCATTTTAATTAGATTTTGGAATTTGAATAACCTATACAATTCAATAAATATGACCCTTTTGAGTCAAAGATTGAAAAAAAAATTTAAATCATCTTAAAAAGATTTTCATATACTTAGATTAAGATTTTGAGATCGTTACCCGAATCTGAACATTTTCGAAACCTTATTTATATATATATTTTTTGATTGCTATAATTCAGTACAAACATTGGCGGATCTCGCCCTCCCAAGGACCCAGTCTTTAGGAGGACGAAGAAAATTTTAAACAATGAAAATAAAGGTAAAAAATATCTTTTGAGGAAATTTTCTATGAAGAATACCATTTTTACGGTCAAATATATACTTTAGAACTTTTATTTTCTTTTGTTTCCTGTTTTAAAAATTTCCTTAAGCTCCTTAGGACTGGGTCCTTGGGAGGGCAAGATCCGCCACTGAGTACAAATACCAAAATGGAAAATTTTGTCAGTAAAACTTATTATATTATTTCGAATAATTGGATGAACATTAAGAAATTAATAAATAATCACAATTACTTTCTTCGGTCTAATTTGTTGAGTTTGTTAACATCATAAGCAAATTGAACGTCTGTTATAACAAGCTCAGGATATGCTTCTCTTTAAGAAAAAAATAATTTCTACTAACTCTAATAGAAATCTTTTAATTTTTTTTAAAGAAATTTACTCAAAATGTTTATAAATGTATTCTTTTTTGGCATGTTTACTTGGATAATTAGTAATTAGAACAGTTCTTGACACATAATCCGACTCAGAATATTCCATACGCTTGGAAAATTGTATCATAAAAATAATACCAAGTGCAAAAAATATCCACGATAGAACTAAATGCACCCATAAAACAGGGTCGCTAAAAATAAAATTTTTATTTTACATATTCAATAAGAATATAATTAAATATTTAATTTTCTTACGATGGAACAACATTGACTATTGTAGTCGAGCCAAATACTCTTTGAGGATACACTTAAATAATAAAATTAAAAAAAAATCTTTTTAATTCTCACTAAAAAATTGTTTACTTACATGTCCCATGTAAATTAATTGGTAAAAGTATACTTATTGACATGATGGTAACAATAAAAAGATAAACAATTAAATAACGTTGAAATACTAAGTAATAAATAGCGTCTTTTCCGCATTTTTCATTTATATGCTTGTCTCTTTTTTTAACAAAATATGATTTTAAAATTTTAAAAGATGTTATTAAAATTGATAAAATACTTTAGTTTGAACATGTGAACTATCCATGAAAAAAATTTGTTTTCTTTGTACTCACTAGCATGAGTAAAATCTTGTGATATAGTCGAATTACTTCTTGCTAAATCGTTTGGTCGTTGATTTTGACTTGTTTCATCGATATTTTCTAAATCGCTAGTGGTCGATAAAGCATCGTCCATATTTAATTTGGAAAAAAATTTTGCGCTCCATCTGAGAATTTAAAAAAAATTTAAAAAAAAAAAATTTTTTTTTTCAAATTCAAAATTTTAATTAGCTTTGTTAGTTTGAGTTTAAAAAGTTTCGACAGTGTTAAATTGGTTAGTTAAAAAAAATAAAGACCATGCTTAAAAAATTTCAAGAGCGTGAGTTTAAGTTTTTTTTTCAAGAGCTTGTCTTATAAATTCGTGTACCTCCCAAGCAAAAACTGATCAAAAATACCAAGTCTAATATTTAAAAAAAAAAAGAATAAAATTTTTTTTTTAAGCAAGATCAAAAGTGGTCGATCACTCATAAAAACTGAAAGAAAAAGAAAAAAAAAATTTTTTTTTCAAACCCGTATTTGTAACGTCTAATTTTAGGTTCTAATAAGCGTCTTTTAAAACAATAATTAGGGATCTACTGTATTATTTAATGGAGTTTATAATTGAATAAAAAATGTAAAATTGTACCTTTCCTCGTCATTTTTGAGCAAACCAAAACGACCATAGTCTCCTATTTTTCTCAAAAAAGTGAATAATAACAACAAGCCGAACCATGCGCAAAAATTTATTAATAAATTCTCCGGTATGCCCTCGAAGTCTTTGATTAAAATACCAGTATTATTGTAATAGTAATTGCGACATTTTGGGTCTATGATATCTGTCATGGACGTCGTGTCAGGTAGAGGATCCGTCGTAGTAGTTATATTGGACATATTGTGTATGTGCTTAGACTACTGAATCATTCATTTAATAAATTAAGTAAAGAAAACAAAAAAATCTACCAAACAAAAAAAAATAATTCTATAAGAAAAATTAACATATTTCAATTTATAATTATAGAAAAAGCTACTTGGCAATTTAGAAAATTTTCTTTATTTTTTGTTGTTGTAGTTATTGTTGAAATTATGCAAATTTGCAGGGGATTTTCGTTAAAACTGTTTTAAATATTTATGTTAACTTGATGATTACAAGTCCTTTTTATTCTGTTCTTGTTGTTGCGAGCCTGGTTAAGTGTTAAGCAAATTTATTTACGTAATAACTTATTGATTTAATTTGTGAGTAATATTATTTTAAAAAAATATTTGGGTTTTAAAAAATAAAATTTTATTTTTTTCTAAAAAAAAAATGAAAAAAAAATAAAATTTTATTTTCTTACCTTTATTTATTTTTAGAAATGGAATAAATTAGATTATTTCCAGAAGGCAAGACAAGCTGGAAAAATAAATAGATATTTAATTTTATTTAACTTATTTAGTATGTTCCAATTAACCTAGTAGATAAAGTCTCCTATACCTTATAATTGATCTAGGCCCCTAAATTTTAAATTGTGTCATTATGAATCATTTTATTTTATTTTTTTACGACTTTAAAGAAAAAAATAGGCTTAAAGAATTATAATTTAATTTTTTTATGAATAAAGAAAAAATGGTTAGAATTTTTTTTCAAGTAAAAAAATGGATTTATAACTAGACTCTCAATTGAATGTTTAATTTTAAAATTAATTCGATTGAGTTTATGAACTGACAAAAATCATTTGGCGTCACATTTCAAAATTGAGAATCATTTTTTAAAATTTGATTGAACAATTAAATGAATAAATTTTACCTAAGGTTCTAAAAGAGCCTAATTATTCAATTCTTACTAATTCGAAATTTTTTTTTTGATTGTCATGAACAAGGGCTCTTTTAATTGGAAACAATGGTAAAATTAATACTTTATTTTTAAAAACCTAAAAAATTGTGTAAGTGATTTTTAAAAAGAATAGATTTTTGATTGGTCGCATCTAAATTTGCTTGCAAATACTTATTGTGTGAAGCATCTTGAGATCTAGCAACAACAACAACAACAACAACAAAAAATTAAAATATTTGCTTTTTTGAATTTTGGAATTGAAACTTAAAATAATTTTCTTATCTTTAACTCAACCTTGTTGTTGGAGTATTTATTTTTGAAAAAAATATAAATCTCATGTCAAAATGATTTATATGCTTTTATAAAATTTTTTTTACATAATTTGCGTTTTAAATCAGGATTTGAATAAAAAAATGATAAATAAAAAGCCGCAAAAAATGGTTCGTATCTGTAACAGTCTTTTAAAATGCCTTCAAAAAAAGTTTTTTATATGAACATATAAATTTTTTTTGTTCATTTAAAAATTCAATTTTCGATCACTAAAAAAATATTTTCCCGAAATTCATTCAAAATAACGGGTCTTCAATAAACCGTGTCCGATAAGTATTTCTAGTTTTAAAAAAATATCCGACTAAATAAAACCATTTATACCGTTTGATAGACACCAATGACAAATTGCCATTGACAAACTGTTTAATATACCATTTCCTCAAATAAAAGCAAGTGAGGTCGACAAAGAATTTCTTCTATTCGAAATGTTTCCAAAAATTTCTTACGAACAAGTGTCTCAAATAAAAGAAATTCAAAGAAAAGATGATCCCATTAAACATACACAGGTATTATCGCAACTATCTATGTGATAAAATTGAATCAAACTTTCCAGTAGATACACATGACGAGAAAACAAACCTTGAATAATTGATTTGATGGTTACCACAGAAGGATCAGTTAGATACAAAAATCTAACTGATCAATTGTCTGATATTCTTTAAGTAGAATGTAGTTCGATTAAAAATATGACTTTTTTAATAATTTTTTTTTACGCCGAAAGTTAAACATCTCCTAAATAGAAAAATTTTTTGTTTAGCAGATATTTGTGTAAGAAAGTTTAAATAAAATATGGGAAATATTTTTTTAATTATGGTTAGCACAAAATTTATCTTTTTTAGTTTGTAATTTATCAAAGATTCAGTAATCATTTTTTTTTATTTGAATTACTTTTGAGATCATTTTATTTTTTAAGTAATCAATAAATTTATTTAATGACCATTTTTTTCAATTCATTTAATCAAATAATAACCATATATTTTTTCGGT
>NTPY01000483.1:560455-577396 GCA_002922825.1 Brachionus calyciflorus
TACTTTTAGAATTATCTTAAGTGCTTTGTTTTGAATGATTAGAAGTTTTTTCTTGAATTTATTGCGAGCAATGTGGCATGGCAACATGCTATATTGGACGATTGATTGGACTGTGAGCTTATATTGTGTTTGTTTTTAAACCAAAATGTTTAGAGCTGAGAATTTTGAGAAGGTTAATTTTACTGTTGCACTTTTTAATAATTTCTTTGAAATGGACATCGAATCTTAATCCAAGGGCGAGAATGATCCCTAATATGTTGGCTTCTCTTACCTCTTCTATTTTTTGCGTATTGATTTCTAAATTCAAATTAGATGATAATTCAAATGAACCTCTATTAAAATTGCTTGCAATAACCATAATTTTTTTTTTAATGTTAATTTTTAAGCCCCATTTTAGAGGAAATTTATGGATTTTTTGGATTGCTTTTTGCAGATGGTTGTTGATCTTTTTTAAACTTTTACAGCTGTACCATACTGATATATCATCAGCAAAGAGAGCAAATTCTACGTCCAATTTTATAAGATCTTTTTTTATGTCATTAATAAAAATTGCAAAGAGCAGAGCGCTAAGGCATCCTCCTTGAGGAATTCCTGCCTTAATTGGTTTAGAAGTTGAATCGATTTCGTCGTGGATTTGAAACGTTCTCTCTTCTAAGTAAGATCGTATCCAATTTCCTATCAAAGCCGGGCATCTGTACTGGTGAAGCTTTTGAAGTATATTAGCATGGGAAATCGTATCGAATGCTTTTTCGAAATCGAAGAGAATAAGTCCTGTTTTTTTTTATATTTGAAATTTCTGTATGAGGATTCAATAATTTTAAAAAGCACATCTTGAGTTGATCGGTTCCGACGAAATCCTGATTGCTCGTTTATTAATATTTTTCTTTTTTCAACCGATGCGGTTAGTCTATCATTAAGAATTCTCTCAAGTAGCTTGCCTAAACAACTTAGCAGCGAGATTGGTCTAAATGAAGCTGGTTCGTTCGGATCTTGTGTTTTTTTGTGGATCATAATTACTTTAGCATTTTTTCCACAAACTTGGGACGTATCCAAGTGAAAATGAAGAATTAAAAATTTTTTAAATTATCTCTTTACACGTTGTAATTAAGTTTTTGATAGTTTTTGATCAATAAATTTATTTAATGACCATTTTTTTCAATTCATTTAATCAAATAATAACCATATATTTTTTCGGTAATTTTATGGTAAATTTTAGTATAAAATAAGATAAGATAAATACTTTTTTTTTTAAAGATAAATTGATATTTCTGTTTAAAAACAAAATTTTCTAGATTTTAAAATTCATAAACGTTTTTTGTTTACAGCTTGATCCAAAGCGGTATTTAAACAGTCCTGAAATATTTCATTTGAACAGTTTCAGAAATTTTTAAGAAATGCTTCAAAAAAATTGATACTTTTTTTGCTCTCCAAAAAAAATGTTTCTATAATAACATCTTAGATCATTAGAATTAATAAAAATATCAATGGCTATTTTTTTGCTTTATTTTATTCTTCTTCAACAATTCCAAAACATAGTCTAGCTACATTTGAACTTTGGAACCATTTTAATAACAATGTTCGACCAAGAACCAATAATAGTCTTGAAGGCTATAATCCTAAGTTAAAACAAATTCATTTTTATCTTCCCTGCAGTGGAAGCTTTTCAAAAAGAAGTAGCTGCAAGTTTTAAATATCACAGGGCTATACAAGGATACAAACCTGATCCGAGAAAAAACTAAATGTTACCAAATAGGTACATTCGATGCATTTATGGAACTTTATTTCAGTTGTGGCATAACTTTTGAGGTTTATATGAATAAAATTATATTTATAACGTAATTGCTCGATTTTAACGACATGTCGTAAATTTTTTAAAATTTAATTCTTTCTTTTTTTATCTTGCCAAATGTTTATTATTTAAATTTGCAATCAAAAAATAGAAATTTCGTCTCTATTTCGATTGAAAAAAGAAAATTTTAATTGACGACATATCAGCATTATAGACCGACATGTCGTTATGTCACTTTGAAAACCAGTGTTCGATATTTTCTAAAATTTAGCTTTTTGTTTACCATAAAAATATACTCTTTCCCTGATTAAAGGCAACTATTTCCCCTACGGTGAAAAAATATCAAGGAAAAGGTAACCTTAACTGCTAGTTGTATAATTTAATGCAAACCAATTATGCTTGAAAAAATAATCCAAAAGAGACACAATAAAAATTGGATACAACAATCAAATTTTCAATTGCCTATTCAAATACAACTATTTTGAGACACAAAAAAATAAAATAAATCCCTAAACATATAAAAAGTAAACGAGGCTCAACTAATATAAATTTCTTTTTCTCTTTTGTATTTAATCGAAAAGACATTTTTGTCAGCCCGTCTTTCTAAAATACTTTTAACTAGATTATAAATATATATATATATTAAAACATAAAAAACAACAACAACATAAAACCAAATTATTCATAACAAAATATAGAAAATCTAGTTGCAAATCGATTGCAAATTTTTTGAAATTTAAGATTAGAAAAAAAAAATTAAAAATTCCAAATTTATTTTTTTTTTTGATATATATTTTTGCATAAACTCACTCAAGATTCATTTTAACTTAACTTGAAGAAAAAAAAAAGAAATAAAAAGATAAATTTTATCTTTTATGTTTTTTATGTTATTTTCTTCTAATTTAAAAAGAAAAAATGGCCGTCAATGTGACACCAAGTATTGATGAAATTCTTGAACAAAATCAAATTATCTATGACATTTATTTCTCTCAAGTTGAATTTAATTTACTAAACTTTTAAAGAAAAATTATTAAAATTTATTTATTTTTAAGGCAGATGCCACTGGTAGTGGAATAATCGGTGCCTATGACGCTAATAATTTTCTTAAACTTTCCAAACTACCACCAGATGTCCTTAAGGATATTTGGGAATTATCTGATCCAACTGGTAAAGGCTATTTAGACAGATATGCATTTTATTTATGCTTAAAACTAGTGTCTCTAGCTCAGTCGAATCAACAAGTCAAATTAGAAAATTTGACTTGTTCGACATTGGCACCGAAACTAGGCGAGTTAAGTTCAAATATAACATCACTTATTACATCAGATGATCCATGGTATATAAAAGCATCGAATCGTATTCTAAACGATAAGACATTTGATTCTTTATCACCAATAAATAATAAGCTATCAGGTGCTAGAGTTAAACCATTTTTGTTAAAAAGTGGTTTATCTGTGGATATACTTGGTAAAATATGGGAGTTGAGTGATTTAGATCAGGATGGTCAATTAGACCGTGATGAATTTTTAATAGCTATGCAACTAGTTCAAAAAGCTAAAGATGGATTTACAATTCCAGATCAATTACCACCGAGTTTATTACCATTTAAAATTAGACATTCTTCTATTTCAAATAGTACTACAACCAATGGTCTACCTGGTCTACAGACGACTCCATTAGTTAATGAAATTAAACCATGGGTTGTTAGTGTTGATGAAAAGGCTAAAAGTGATTTGATATTTAATCAAATTGATACTGATTTAGATGGTTATGTCAATGGTGGTGAGTGTAAAGATGTTTTTCTTAATACTGGTTTATCACCAAATATACTTGCTAATATTTGGTAAGTTTTTTGTTTGTTTGTTTTATTTTCAAATAAGGCTCTTTAGGATTTACTTTTTAAAATTATTGTAAGCTACTTTTTTGTTTAATAACTTTTTTTTTCTCTGTCTATTTTAATTTAGATTATCAAGATTCTCAAGTGAAATTACTTGCGCAATTAAAACTATTGCATTTTTCGCAAAATTTTTTTGTTGGAAAAATTTCTAAAAATCAGTCAAAAACGCTAAAAAATTTATTAAAAAAATTTGAAATTTTTTTTCTCAACCGAGAGATATTTGAGAAAATTTTTCATACTTGGCGATAGATAAAACTTAAAATCTAATAGTAAAACTTTAATGATGCTTAAGACCGATTTCGTCTATCTAAATTAAGGATACTATATTAAAAATTTTAACACTAATTAGATTCGTATATGAGAATATAAACGGCAAGTTTTCAAAAATAAGAGGCATTCGAGAGTCAAAAAAAAATCTAAAAAAGAAAAATTTTAACCGCTATTTTTAGGGGTCTATTCCATTATGTGACCAGACATATTCACCTATTATGTGACCAGCTGGTCACCTATTATGTGACCAGACATATTCACCTCAATTATGTGACCAGTACTGGTCACCTATTTTTTTAAGGTCTAATAGGTGACCAACAAAAAAAAGTTCGTAAATTTCAAAAAAATTTTGTGACCAAAATTTTTTTTATTTGACCAGTTATGTAAAAAATTTTAGAAAAAAAAACAAAAAATGATTCAAAAAAAAACAATCTTGTTTTATTTCTCTTTATTTCTCTCTGATAAAAATAGTTTTTACATAATTATCTAGACAGGGCTTCGATATTCCTTAACGTAATAATAAGTAGCGACATAAGCTACACTTTTGAGATCACTACCAAGGTAGTATTTAGTGATGGAATTTACTTTAAATTTCAATTTTTCTTAATATATGTTGATAATTTTTGTTTAATAATAATAAAATCATAAGTTTAAGAAATTATTTATTTATGTGACCAGCTTAAAAAGAGTTGCCAAAAAAAAATTATGTGACCATTAAATTTAATAGGTGACCAAGATGTAATTTACGTGACCAGTACATAAAATAGGTGACCAGTACTGGTCACATAATGGAATAAACCCATTTTTAGCTCTTTTGTAATATTTAAAAATTATTTAAAAATTTAATTTTAAAAGCATTTATTTGTGTCATTTTGCTCAAATGCCATTAAATTCTAATAAAATTCATAGTCAATTTGGGTCTATTGTAGTATGTGACCAAGTGGTCACGTAATTCGTGACCAAATTAATTTTTAGGAATTTGTGACCAACGCTGGCCACAAAATAAGTGACCAAGAAATACATGACCAAAAATTTTTTTATTTTAATTTTTATTGAAATATGTGACCATAGAAAAATTTACGTGACCAAGAAAAAAATTAGGTGACCAAAAAAAATTTATCTGCCCAGAAAAAAAATAAATTTTCTATTTATGCATTGTATTCAAATGAGTTTTTAGTCCTTTTTCGTCAAAATATTTACCGCAAACCGAACATTCTACTGGATTGAGTTTTTTTTTTACTTTAGCAATAGTTTTTTTTAGAACTTTGGGACTGTTCTAAAGCCTTTTTTTCAAATACTAACTGTATTTAAATATTTTTCCTTGATGAAGAAGAGTTTTCCGAAAAAAAAATTTTAATATATTTATTTTTTTGTATCTTGCATCAGCTGATACGTTTACATTTAGCATTAATTTTGTCCAATTCAGAATCAATCTTCAATTTTATGGGACCAAGCAAAATATTAGGTGACCAGAAAAAAAATTTGGTGACCAAAAAAAATTTTATGAGGCCAAAGTTGGTCATGTATTTCTTGGTCACTTATTTTGTGACCAGCGTTGGTCACAAATTCCTAAAAATTAATTTGGTCACCAAATTTTTTTTCTGAATTACGTGACCACTTGGTCACATACTACAATAGACCCGTCAATTTGAGAAGCATAATTTAAAATCTAAAACAATAAAAAAAGCTCTCTTCAAATCTTTTTAGAAAATTTTTTGTGTAGTGAGTTTTTAACTGTAGAAAAAAGAGAAAATTTTCGCAAGAATTGATCAAAATCTAAAATTAATTTTTCAGAAAAATTATTATTTCACAACATTTTTAGGATATCAATAATAAAAAATAATATTTTTTTCTTAAAGGGCATTATGTGACATAGGCGTTACAGGAAAGTTAAATTGTGAACAATTTGCGTTGGCCATGCATTTTGTAAATAAAAAATTATCAACAGGTTTAGATCCACCATTCGAGTTATTACCTGAAATGGTACCACCGTCACTACGACCAAAACCAATACTAATCGAAGAGGCCCATGCTAGTAAAGAATTCGAAGAATTACAAACTCAAGTAACTGAATTACAACGCGAAAAGCTCTACTATGAACAACGCGCATCCGAACACGAGTCACAAACTCGTCTAAAACGAACTGAATTAACAAATCTCGAACTCGAAATGGAGTCAATATACAAGACTTTACAAGAAAGAGAGCTTAATAAGATAGAAGAGAATAGAAAATTAAGTGAACAAGAAGACAAATTAAGTAAACTAACCACTCAATTAAATGATTGGAGACTTAAATTCGATCAAGAAAGTAAAGAAATAGAAATTTTAAGGACAAATATAGTCAATACAAAAAGTCAAACAAAAAATCATGACTTTACTCAAATAAAATCAAATATTTCTCTTCTATCGAATGAACAAGTCTCTTTGGAACACAAAATAAACTCAAATTCTTTAATGTTAAATAATCTTAATTCGGAAATATTACACAATCAATCACTAGTCAACAAAAATAAATCTAAAATTGAATTGCTGAAAAAGCTAGAGGCCAATCTAAACAAATTGATAAAAGAGTATGACTTGTGTAATTCATTAAATGATGTATCGAGTGAAATAACTAAATTGGAGAATGAGAATAAAGAGATTGAAGATGAAATGATGAGAAATATGGATGAAATTGACGATCCATTTAAGACAACAGATCCGTTTATTGGTAAGGATACATTTACGGATCAATTTAGTCCTCAAATTACAAACGAATCTAATCCGTTTCCGGATGATCCATTCACAAATGGAAGTAGTATTGATCCATTTTCGAATGGAGCTGCTCCAGATCCTTTTGCTGATGCTTTTGATCCGTTTAAAACAGAGTCAAAAGTAAAGGCGAGTGCACCACCGAGACCAGCACCGCCTAGACCACAGACACCAAGTCTTAAACCGACTAAAAAAGTCGACTTTACACAAAGACCACAATCAGCTTTAGATTTTACTAAGACATCATTGAGCATGGTCAATAATAAAATCGATTTATTTAATAATTTTGATCCATTTGCGCCAACAAATACAGCTCCAACAATAAATCAAACTAAAACAGATCTTTTTGGAGCATTCGATTGGGCTAATTTTTCTACTAATAATAACAATACAAATGTATCAAATACCAAACAAAAAGATCCTTTTGATCCTTTTGCTTAGAAAAAAATTATTATAAATTATCTTCTTCTTCTTCAAAAAAAAACTAACATGGAATGAATTTTATTCTAGTCGTTAATCTATGGTAAATTTAATAATATATATGGATAAATGGGTACCCTAAATTTTTTATTTGTATTTAACCAAAGAAATTTTTTTAAAATAATCTTCTTCCTCTTTAAAAAAAAAAGTTATAAAAAAAATTTTTTTTTTTCTAAAAAATTTAATTTTTAATAAAATTTTTATCCTTAATTAATTTGGTTTTTTTTTTTGGTTTTTGTGTGCTAGTTTTTGATGATCACCAGTTATTAGGCGATCATATAGAATTAAATTTTTAAATGTTGTAATTTGTTGGCAATTAAGACTTTTTTTATCTTAGCTTAAAATAACTAGGATTTATTAAAAGTAAATGTTTTTTTTTTCTTACGACCGCTTGTCGATCAAAAAAGTCTAATTAATTTTGGCAAAGAATATACAGTACAAAGTTGAAATAAGTTAATGCCTTGTTCGAGCATTTTCCAACACGTGTAAGAAGACTTTCAAACATGTCTTGGAACAATTTTCGGGCATTTTAAATTTTTTTACAACTAACGATTACAAAATATTCAAACTCTTATAAAAGGTAGAAAAATAGTGTGTGCAAATAAAAAACTATGCAACTATGTGAAACTTGCGCCTTATAGAAAGTCTGCAAATATCTGTATTTTGTGCAATATATGAAAATTCGATTTTCGATAATCGAATTAGTTTGATTTTTTCACATTGTTATTAAATCAAAATTTTTTCATTTACAGGTTGTAATAATTTCCTTTTCTCATCGTTTTTGTACGTATGTCTAAATATTCGTAGAGCAAAAATAAAAAAAATTTTGACTTGATTTAACGGTTAAAAGAAGATTCTGGAAAATCGAATAATTGAAAAATGAATTATACTTAATCGAATTTTCATATATTGCACAAATTGCAGATATTTGCAGACTTTCTATAAGATTCAATTTCCAAAGTTTCACATAGTGGGAATCTATCATTTCTGCGAAAAATATTTTAGAGAAAATTTTTATCGAAAAAAAAAAATATTTTTATCGAAAATTATTTGTCGAAAAATATCTGCGAAATACTTTAGCGAAAAAATTTCAGAGAAAATTTTAGAGAAAAATATTTTTTGAATTTATTTCCCAATAAAAAACATAACGTTATTTCTTACGTTTAAAATGTTTCAAATATAGACAAAATCGGGGTGTAAAGCGCCCGAATGGTTACAAAGTAACGTAAAAGCTCGATTTTTATGACATGCAAAAAGAGGGTATTCTGGTTTCATGACAGGGTATTGTAACATTAAAAATATTATAAAATTACATGTCATAAAAATCGAGCATTTAGATTAATAATCAATCGAATTTAATTCAATAAAAGTTAGAAGCTAAAATTTAATAACTAAGAATTTATGTTACTTTCATACTCAGATGGTCATTGCTAAGGTCTTTTCTCACTTAAAAAATAAATTATTCGCGACTGAATTTCTTTTTTTATTTTCAATTTTCGATCAAATTTTTCTCAGAAAAAATTTCACTAAAACATTTCTCTGAAAAAATTTTCGATAAAAAAATTCGAAGAAAATTTTTTTTTTTTCTCTAAAATATTTTTCTCAGAAATGATATAGAGCCCACATAGTTGCATACTTTTTTCTTTGCACACACAATTTTTCTTCATTTTATATTTTTTAATTGTTGATTGTAAAAAAAATTCACAATGTTATGATTTTTTCCGGAAATGTGTGTCACTGTTAATGTGTTGAAAACGGATTAGGTTACATGTACGCAATACAACTAAGCATTTAAAATAAACCTTAAAATTTTCATTTATTTTGATTGTTTCATAACTATAAGACATTTTGAATTTTTAAATTAAAATAACCACGTTATGCTAATAGCCACTATTATTTTATGTATAGTAGGACTGCACACTTTACTTTACTTTCATTTACTTTACCAAGTAAAGTAAACAATCTTCTTTACTAATTTTAAGTAAATTAGGTAAAGTTAAAATTTACTTTTACAAGTAAATAGAAAAACGAAAATTTGCTTTTACTAGTAAAAAAAAAATAAAAATTTACTTCTTTAAAGTAAATTGGAAGAATAACTGCAAATATTTTGTTTTCCAAGTATCTTTGGCATTACAAACAAATTTTTGTTGCGTTAAAACTACTAATACTAGTCTTACTTGAATCAATTTTAATTTGGATTTTACTTTCAAAAAGTAAATTTTACTTTACTTAATTTACTTAATAAAGAAAGCTAAGTAAATTTTAATTTACCATTTAATAGTAAATGTGTACCCCTAATTTATAGTGCTCCAAATCATTAACCGTAGTTACTGAGCTTTCATTTTTTATTATTTTTGAATTTTAACACCAGATAACAAACATTTAAAAAAAATGGTTCTCTAAAGTTGTATAGAAGCTCATTAGCTTTAATTTAAAAATAAAATTCATTGAGTCGGGTGAAGTCAGAGGGGCGTAGTTAGACTCGAAATTTATAAGTAGGACTACAGTTTATGATTTGGGACACTCTACTAGACACTAAATTTTTTAATTTTGATCACTTTGTCTATTTGATTTTTATTTTTTAAGCCATCATGTAGACTGTAAAGACATAAAATCTCCATTCAGCTTAGTTATATTTATTTATTAGATTTTCTTTAACTTTAACATTTTTGTTTAATTTAATTTTTCTCTCTACATTATGTACGATAATATCGGATTTAAAAATTAAAAGAATAACTTCAACGCCTTTTTTAAAAGAGTCTGAATGTTTCTAGTCTTGACTTTTTAAGTCAAAAATTAAATAATCAACCATTAATTCTTTTTTTTATTAAAAAAAGAAAAAGATTGAAGAACTAGATCGAGATCTTCGTGTTATTTTCGATTCTTTTTTTAATATTTTCCATTCATATTTTGAGTTTTTTTGAGAGCAATTTAATAGTTTTTAAGGTCTTTCGTTAATTGAGAGTAAGCCAGTTGAATTCATAGTTGTTTAAAATTTTTTTATTAGGTTAGTTTACGTTTATATACAAAGGAAAGATATCAAATTATATAACTCGACGAGACAAATAATCATAAAATTATCGACGACGAGAAATAACAAAAATAGACCACTATGGACAAATTTTCCAAGTTTTACCAAAATTTTTCCAACAAAAAAATTGGTTTGTTTCATACAAGACTACAGAAAAATTAAAAGAGTAAATAAACAAATAAATTGATTAGATAAATAGATTTTTTAAATTGGAAATAAGTTTTACACATAGTCTGAAGAATAAAATATTTAGAGTTCTAGAATTTTTCTTAATGTAAAAAACGTAGAATTATTTAGTAGAATTATAAGAAAATAATTTAATGCTTTTGAAAGTTTTCAGAATGAGAGTACTTTTTTTTTAAAAAATACGTAAAAAATCAAGTACATTTCAATTCAAATAATTTTCATAATTTAGGAATTACATCAACAAAAACAGCTTAGGTAACCAAGTTAATTATCTCCTGATATATTTTAAAATAAGGCTGTTGCAATTTGAATGAATAAATAAATAGGGAAAACAATTCAAAAAAAAATTTTTCAGCTGTTTTGTTTTAATAAGAGAATATTTCTATGATTCAAAAGCATTCTAATTATTTATGAAGCAAAAAAAATAATTTTATTTTTCTTTTAAGCATTAAGACTTCATAGTTCAAAATAATTTTGGCTTAAATGCTCATTTTTTAACCTTTTTTTTAAGTATTTATTTATTTTTTTTAAATAAATCAGAACTGTTATAGGTATTAGCATTGAAAAAAATGTGTGAGAGCATGTAGCTTTAAGAAAAAAGTAATAAATAAAGCCTTAAAAGTCTTGGCAAGGATTTCTTTTTGTGTAATTCTAAGGCGCCAATATTTTATACTTAAATAAACACTTTTAACATATTAAATATTGAAATAAAAAAATAAATACTCGAAAAATTAAATTGTATATTGTTACAATTCAAGTTCAAGTTTAAAATTGTTTAAGATTTTAAGTTTTGATAAAATTTTTAAGATCAAATGAGTCTTTTCCTAAATTTATTATTATCAGACTTCAATTTCATTTAGATTAAGATAGGATTTATAAATTAAAATTCATTAGACTAAAGTTATTAAGGGAAATTAATATTTTTACGTGACTTGCGGCACGTCAGCAATTTTCAAAATGCCAAATTATAATTATTTTATTTGAATAATTGTATTTATATTAAATTTTTTATGCATGATTCTATTAAAGGAAATTATTAAAATCTGTAAAATTTTGTAAAAATAAAAAAATTTTTTTAGAAAAACTTCTATTGATTAAGTTATAAATACTGCACTTCTAGCGAACTTTCTACTTTGGCGAAGTGTACCGTATCCGTAACCACCGCGACTCTAATCAAAATTTAGCTTAATTAAAAAAATTATTCTTTTCAAATAAGAATTATTTCAATTTAAATATTCTAGATTAGGTTTGGTACGGTCGATACGGCACGGTTTGCTACGGCTACGTCAAAGTAGAAAGTTCGCTAGAAGTGCAGTATTTACAAAATTATTCACAGATTATTGGTTATTTAGGAAAAAGAGCTGCATCTTTATATTTTTTAAATTTGTTAAAAACTTTAGAAAGAAATGGTCATCAATTATTTAAGGAGATTCCTAAAATAAAATAATAAAATTGGGTCGGAAAGAACTTCACTAGGGACTGGATTTGACTTTAAAAGGAAATTATTAAAATTTTAAATAAAATTATCATTGATTTGAGTTTTCTTTTATGTCATCTTTAAATGTATGCTGAAAGCTTGTGCTTGAATTTGTTTGGACAAAAACAAATAGGTGTCTATTAAGATTCTTTATTTTGAGTAGACAATTGACATTTTATAAATTCAAGTTTTTGGTTATGTTTTTTTTTTATTAACGATTAATTTTAAGAAATAAAAAGTAAATATATGTTAGTAAATCAGATCCTAGCTAAATAATTCCACCTGTTTTCTATGTCTTAAATTTAATTCAAGAATTCATTAATTATTGACGAATTTTTCAATATGAAACAAAAAAGCTTTAATGAAAAATTTTCTAGCTCTTTAAAAATATTAATCTTAAAGTATGCGACTCTTTTAAAAGCCACGATATTTATTTCTTATTATCAATGGCTCATTAAAAATAATCAAATTCGTCACTGAAAATAATTTACAATTTTTGTAAATTTGTTTTCAAGAATAAAACTAAATTCAATAAAATTAATATATAATTTTTAAATATAGAAAAATTGACCAATGTCGTTTTAAAATTAGAAAAAATAATAATAAAATTTCATTCTAAAAAGTCTAAATGAAAAAAGAATGACAGATAGATCGAATCATCGTGTAGTCTATCAAAATCGCCAAGATGTTTTCGTCAAAGATCCAATTATAATTCGAGGCGTTCAAAACAAAGCAATATTTGGTCTATCAAGTCAATTTAATGAAGAATTTCCAACTCAGCTTAATGGCATTCTAGCTCCCGAAGAGTTTCATGACACAATTGTTCAAATCAACAAAATTCTAAGCAAACAATTGGAGAACAATTTTAAATGGTTAATAATTGGCTCCATTTTTTGCTGTTGTACATTTGGTTGTTCGATTTTACCAGTCATAGTAATTAATAAAAAAGCTAGATTATCAATTAAAAAATTGCTTTATATTGAAAATCAAAGAATTTATACTAAATTGGGCCTTGAGTGGAAGTTGTACAAAGTTAAATGTGATTCAAATGCTCTTATGGAATATGTACTCAAAATTGAATTCTCGCCAACCATCTCACTTTATCAGCCTGTTTAAAAAAAAAAAACCTTTTTTTTTTTTAAAAAAGTTAAAATCATTTAGTTTTTTTTTCCTTGTCTTTGTTCTCGTTTTTTTTTAATCAAATTGATTTTTTTTGTAAGTTTTTTTTTTTGTAATTAAGAAAGTTTTTTTTTCAGATTTTTATCAGACACAAACTTAATCTCATGTTTAAAATGTTTATTCTTGTTCAAAATATTGTATAATAAACGATTTCTACAAAAATCAATTATTTTTAAAAGAGATGGAAAGAGAGTTTTAGATGTTGTAATAATAGACCATTAGTTAGGATGTAGTGTCGAAGAATGTCGTTTGATAGAATCTTTTTTTTGGTGATTGAGTCTCCCATATGTATGAACATAATTTGGTGCTAATACTTTTTAGAATAACATGTTTAATTTGGTTATTACCAAAAAAAATCTCAAATTTAAGAGCATTGATAAAGTCGGTAATTCTTTAAAACACGCCTTAAATTGTATAACACGTATTTTTTCTACAGAACTCTTTTTTCTTTATTTTATTAATTACTTTTTAGTTTTCGATCAATATCATAGATAATTACTCTAAGTTTAAGAGCAGTTGGATGAGATTTTAAAATAAATGTTAAATATCTCTATGAAAAAAAGAGGTATCCTTTAAAAGGCACACCTTACAATTTTTTCAAAAGTTACACGGGGTGTAAATCGGGAAATATGACTACTAGAATTATTTTTTTTTTTTTAAATATTCCTCATAGTCTTAAGCCCCTGGGAAATTTTTATTTTTATCGGGCGATATTTGTATGTATAAGAAAAGTGAACCCAAAGGTTTTTACAATTGATACACCCTGAAACACCCTATCAAATTATATGAAACACCCTTTCAGACCCTTTTGATTCTGATAGAGAAGCTCAAATTATGTTTGGGAAAAATATTCCTGAAAGCTTCCGATCGAGGAAAACTGGATAAAAATGCCAAGAATGGTTTTAAAAGACCTTGGAGATACACCTTAGTTAATTTTTAGTTTTCAATTTTAACTCTAGTAAAGTTAGTAATTTTTGGGGGTTTTTCGGGTCGAAGATCACGAATTTGATGTCAGTTTTGCGAAAAAGTTGAAATTCACGATCTTAGCATTTATATCAAGAGGAGTCATTAGCCCTAAAGTATATATAAGATGAAAAAAGTATTTCTCCGTTAAAAATATATATTTTTCTGATAGAAAAAATGAGATACTAAATTTTTGTAATTTTTTTTTGTGAAATTAATATTTTTTATGACTTATTTACTAACTTTACTAGAGTTAAAATTGAAAACTAAAAATTAACTAAGGTGTATCTCCAAGGTCTTTTAAAACCATTCTTGGCATTTTTATCCAGTTTTCCTCGATCGGAAGCTTTCAGGAATATTTTTCCCAAACATAATTTGAGCTTCTCTATCAGAATCAAAAGGGTCTGAAAGGGTGTTTCATATAATTTGATAGGGTGTTTCAGGGTGTATCAATTGTAAAAACCTTTGGGTTCACTTTTCTTATACATACAAATATCGCCCGATAAAAATAAAAATTTCCCAGGGGCTTTAGACTATGAGGAATATATAATTACGAGTTTTTTTTTAATTTTATTTAAACGCTCTTAGAAAAAATATAAAATAATCATATTGTCACACAAAATCTCTCGAAAAATTTTCCATTCACTAATTTTTGAAAATTTTTAAAAGCTATTTTACAAAAAAAATTAAAATTGTTAGAGATTCATTCAAGCTTAACCATCATAATGATTTTATTATATTTTTTTTTTTGGTATTTAAAATTTTTCATTTTTTTTTTCACTTGGTAGCTATCCGAAAAATAAATTAAAAATACTTTTCGGAAACAATTTTTGAGAGTAAAATGAATAATTTTTTCAAAAATTACTTAATAATTATTAGTTTTATCCTAGTTCTATTGGTCTTTCATAGAAAATTTAATGGATCTAGTGAAAGTGATAGTAGTTATGTGAATGATGGTTTAAATCGTATTGATTTTAGTGATATGTTGACAACTAAAGATGTTTATGATTCGATTAAATGCAGACAATCAATAAAACAATCAATTAATTAGTAATAATCCGGATTGGTTGATTTTCGATATTGGTGCCCAAGTTGGTCAATATTCATTATTTTCAGCACAATTAGGTCGTAATGTAATTGCTGTCGAACCTTTTTTTGATAATGTTTTAAGAATAAATAAAGCAGTTAGAACAGAGGGATTTGGTCATCGAATAACTTTAATTCGAAATGCTGTGTCAAATAAAAAAAATGAAATAAAAAGATTGTTTCCCTACAAAGGCGATCTTGGTGGTCAAACTCTTTTAAATCATAAAAAAGAAATTTATACTAGAGAAGACATGCAAAAAGATAAATATTTAGTAGAAACAATACTTTTTGATGATCTTATAGAGTTTTTGCCAAATCAACCGAATGGTAGTCCATATAAAAAGGGAATTTTAAAAATAGATATTGAAGGCTTTGAGCCATATGCATTTGACAGTGCTCATAAAATATTTAATCTAATAGATTTTCAAGTAATTTTTATGGAATGGGTACATTTACCAAGACATGCTGACTTAGCTGATTTAGTAAAGTTCCCCAAATTATAAACCGTAGTTAAAATTTAGCGATTTTTGAGACCTAATAAGTCAAGTCTATTCTAATAAAAATATTCCGAAAATATTCTATATTATAGATATGACAATTAATAACAAAAGATAGCTTTTAATTTGGAAAATTTTATTCATAATTATTTGAATAAATAATCCTAAAGTCGGAGAAAAAATAAATTTTAAGGAAAAATACTGTACAAAAAAGGTTTTAACAGTGAAAGACTTTAAATTTAAATTTTTTTAAAAAAAATTTAAGCTAACTTCGCAAGATATTGTCATTTTATATTAGAATTTTTATTCAGACAGTTTCCAATATAGTCATTTGATGGAGAAATAAAATTTAAAGAAACTAAAATTTATGATTTGGGGCACTATAGAGAAAATGATTGATCTATTCACCAAGCATAAACTTGTAGCTTATGATGGTGGCAATAAGCTAGATAGAAATAATTGGAGGCAATGGCCTCAAGACGTAGTCTGGCTTAAAGAACAATAATTATTTTTATTTTCTTTATATTTTTTTTTTCTAGTTTCAAAGTTTATTTTTGATACAAATCATATAATGGTTCTATCGTCTTTGTTTTTTAAGCGAGTTTATCATATTTAACATAATAAAAATTTATTATAAAATAAAGAATTTTTTAACCAAAAGCGTTACCCTACCGTTACCGTTACCCATTACCGTTACCAAAAAAAAATTTTTGTTCTTTGAAAAATTTTTTTTTCGAAATTTTATTTTAGAAAAATATTTTTTTTTGGAAAATTTCAATAAAAAAATTTTTATTACCATTACCGTTAATAAAAAAAATTTTCTGAAAAAAATTTTTTTTTTGGTAACGGTAACGGTAATGGTAACAGTATTTTTTCACTATAAATTTGGTATGAAAAAAATCTAATTTTAGTTTTTTTTTACTTTTTTAGAAGACAAATATAAATAATACCCACTACTGCCACAAAAAAGTTTCACCAAAAATTGACGTCAGTTGACGAATGACGCTAACTGACGTCATCAATTTTCATTATTACTGACGTCACTTGACGTCAGCTAACGTCAACTTACGTCAGTATATTTTTTACATCCAGAAAAAATTTAATATTTCATGACGCTAGGTGACGTCAGACTTTTTTTATTTCTGTTTCCTTCGTTTTAAATAAAGGGCAATGTAGGTAAAATTTTTTTAATTTTTTTGGATGAAATGCAGTGGACATTAGAGAAATATCGCTAGAACATGTAAAACCCAAATCACAATACTTTATATGATTTAAGATCTAAAATTCTTTCATCTTCATACATTACATTTCTGAAATAAGTTGACAGTCTGCTTA
>NTPY01000483.1:577562-719242 GCA_002922825.1 Brachionus calyciflorus
AGACGTCTTAAGACTCTTAAGATTTGCTTAAAAAGTTGTCAACTTATTTCAGAGATGTACTGTATTTAAAATCATAGGCCAAATTTCAATGGAGATCCGGCGCGGTCCATTCATTTTTTATAACAATTTGTTATTGAAAATTTTTGTTGGTTTGTCTGTGTTTTACTGTCTTATTTTTTTTGGTCCGTGTCCCGATTCTGAAAAAACATTCTTATTTTAAGAATACTGAAATTACTTTTTTTTATTCCTAAAATTCTAACTCACTCACTTTCTTACTCACCCACTTTAAATAATAGATTTGAAAAAAATATTCTCTTAATTTGGAAAATTTAAAAGCTAGATCATCAATGCATCAGCTAGATCATAAAGCCGAAAATTCAATTAGTTCTTAATTGTTATTAAAACCTCAAAAATAATTTAATGATAAAATTAAAATTTAAAAAATTTTGTAAAAATAAAAAGGATTATATATTTTATTATGAAAAAATTCGAATTCAAAAATGAAAAAAAGATTAATTATTAAATTACAAATTTACTGACATCTATTTCTAATTTTAAAAAAATTATAAAAATTTTAATACGAAAAAAAGTCCATTAAAAACTCTCAATTTTATTTTCATAAACTTCTCTACCATTCGAATTATCTTCATTTTCTTTCTGTGTTTCCACTTCGCCGGCCAATTCTTCTAAACTCTTTCCTTTAGTCTCAGGTAGCAGCAACGTAAACAGCAAACCAATAAACATAAAACCTCCAAATATAATCAAAATTGTCGGTATAGACTTATTTTTACCGCCAATATCTTTCAATTGAAAAAATCCAACTTGTGATACAATCGCACCTAATTTACCAGCTGCGGCTGATATACCATGAGCCGTCGATCTATATCGAGTTGGAAAAACTTCACCTGGTATTATAAAAGTTGTTGTATTGGGTCCAAAATTTTGAAAAAATTGCATTAGTGTAAATATAACTATGAATAAAGCTATAGAAAAATTTTTAATTTGATTATAGGCAATGCCTAGAACAAGTAACAAAACAGTCAATGCTACAAAACCAATAATTTGTATAGTTTTACGGCCCATTTTGTCAACTAGGAAAACAGTAAACCAATATCCAGGCACTAGACCCATAAGTGCAATTATTAAATTACCAATTGCATCTTTAAATAAACAATTCCATGGATCTGTTTCAATATTTCCCGAGAATCCTATAGCTTCTATAATTATACCTGTGTTAAGATTTATTCCGTAGAAACCGACATCTAAAGCAAACCAACTAACTGATGTTCCTAATAAAATTTTTAAATTTTTCCATTGACTAAAATGTCGGCAGAAATCTTTAAATGAAGCCTTGTTACCAGCCTCATGATGATTTTCTAATTTATGCTTATGACCTTCTGTTATTTCATCGACGTCATTAATGGCTCGTTCAATGTCATCATCGACATCTATAGTGTATCTAGGTGTTTCTGGAATAGTCATTCGAAAATAAATAGAGATAAGACCTGGTATGGCACCAAAACCGATGCATAATCGCCAAACATAGTCTAAATTATCTTGATTAGCATTGACTGCATTTTTAAAACAGGCTAATAATGCTATGGCGACCAAGGACGCAGCTAATATTCCAAAGCCTTGCATAGCAAAAACAGCAGCCATCATAGCACCTCTACGCTTTGTACTCGCGAACTCCGAAGTAATAGTTGCTGATAATGGATAATCACCACCTATTCCAAGTCCGAGAAAAATTCTCCATATTGCCAAAACAGCGAATACACTAAGACCAGAGACTGTCGAGGCGGATAAAGCCGAGGCACATGTGGAAACTATAATAATCATAAGCTCAACACCATACATTCTTTTACGACCTAAATGATCAGCCAAAATACCAAATAAAAGTTGGCCAATTAAAGTACCAATTTGACCTGAGGCTTTTACTAAAGTGTCTATATAAACAGGCACTCGATTTTTTTCATGACCAGGCGCGTCTTTAAAATAAACACAACCCATCATTAACATGGCAAGATTACTATTAAAATTCAAAATAAAAATATAAAAGAATATACAGAAAGAAATTTAAGAAATTACATGATGAATAAATCGTAAGCATCCGTAAAGAAACCGATACCGGAGACCAAGCATGCTTTAATATGGAACCATCCAAATTTAGCATTGTCTAATTTGTGTAAGGCCTCAGCACGCTTTTCTTTAAGGATTTTATCACTTCTAACAGTCTCATTCTGAATCATGTTGAAAAAAAATTTAAAATTTTAATTTTTTTTTTCAAAATTTAAAATTTTTTTTTATTTTAAATTTGAAATTAAATTTTTGAACTTTCAATATTTAAACTAAACTATTTCGCTCAAATCTGGTTTTGTAGAATTAAAAAAAAAAATAAAGAAAGAAGATTTTTGTTTTCTATGATGTAAGCAAATAGCTTTCACAATGAAATGAGAAAGATGATAAAAAGATGATATTTTAGTGTGCATTTTGTTTTTATTTTTAGTCTCGTACGAATTTTAGGAATTCTTCTTTCGTCGTTTCTTTATTTATTTATTTTTTAAAGCATGTTAAGTCACATTCATCTATTCTATTTTTTTTTAAAGAAATGTCTCAAAGGATTAGAAACATTGGCTGTATTTGAAAGACATAAATGTCACCGATGATCTAAATAATTTACAAAACATCAAAGCTATACATTTATAATTTTGGTAAATACTAAGCTTAAACTTGTTTATTTTGGTTAAAATAAGCAAGAGATTCTTGTTTTTTAAATTTTGAAAATTTAAAATTAACCGATTAAGTCTTTGAATTTAGATAGCGAGAAAAACATAATTTTTTAGTAGTCATATTAATTCGTTATGAATTTTATTTTGCTATAGATATTTGCGATTAGTTTTTTTTCTATGAGATAGTCTGCTATGATCAAATGTGCTAGTGCCTATTTGGCTAAAAAATTAGGCAAACAAACATTATTTAGCTAAAATAGGAAAAACCGTATCCGCTTGCACAGTACTCCAGGAATAAATCAAAAGGTTAGGTTTATTCCACTGGAAAAGTTCCCATCGACACCATGTTAAAAAATTTTTTTTAATTTTTGGGGAAAAATCAGACTTTTTTGATTTTAATCAATCATTAAAAAAACTGAGTTTTTTCCCTGGAATAAATAAAAAAAAATTTAAATACTGGAAACAGTGGCGTAGCCACGATTTTCCGGGTGGTATGGCGAAGTGCGACCCCTGTGGGAGGGGGAGGGAGGGGGTGGCTCAAGGATCATAATCTAAATATTTTTGGTGGAAATAAGCAAAAATGATATGAGCTTGTAAGACGCTTTTTTAATAAATTTCGCTTTGATGAGGAGATTTATTCAAAATCACAGAATTATGAGTAGATTCAAAGAATGAATAAAAAAATACTTATTTAAATATAATTTTTTTTGAATCTCTTCATAAAAGCGTCTTAAAGACGGACGGGTTGACTATCCCCCTACTCCCCTTATAGACGATTTTCCATCATGGGATTTTTTACAAAGATAAAATAACAAATTGCCTTTAATTATAACACTATTTTGTCATAAAAATATTTCGGACGAATTTACGGAATAAAAAAAGAAAAACAAGCATTTTTAAAATAATTTTAAAATTTCTCATAAATCATGATGAGTTAAGTTTAGTAAAGGTTTGTTGTCTTTTAAGTTATATTTATCAATCAAATAATTTTCTTTTTATTCAATTTAGAAAGCGGTATTAAAAAAATAAGGAGTAAAAAATAAAAGAAAGTGAAAAATAAATTTTTTTCTCATCGTCTAAAATCCGACTTAAAAAATAAATTTTTATTTGACTTGTCTATTTTTTTGGTATGGCGCCGCCATACCTCAATTTTACGAGGTATGGCATTGGCCTGACTTCGCCTACTGTAGCTACGCCACTGACTGGAAATAATCCAAAAAGAATTTCAAATGTTATTTAGAGATTTTTCCAGGTTTTTTCATTTTTTAAAAAAATTTTTTCCTAATTTTAATCCTGGAAAAATCTCCAAATAACATTTTTTTCCAGGAAAAAAAAAACTCAATTTAATACAGTACAAAGCTGAAATAAGTTAACGAAAACACGAACAGAAACAGAACACTGTTCGAACAGAAACAAAACACTGTTCGAACATGATCGAACTGTTTTGAAACAGAAACAAACACTGTTCGAACATGTTGGAAAATGTTCGAACAGCTCGTTAACTTATTTTAGCTTTGTACTGTAATTTAATTATGAAAATTTTATTTTTAAAATTTTGGCTAATTCTCTTTTTTTCATGTATCTTTAGGTCAGAAAGTGCAAATTCTTACGTTATTTAGAAATAAATATCACGAATAAATTTTTTTTTTTTTTGGATAAAAAAACATACCTGTCGGTGATGTCATAGAGACATTTAATTTAAATAAAACACACCTTAAATTTGGTTTTTAAATAGGTAATTTTAAAATCAATTAAATTAGTCGAATTGTGATTATGAAACACTGGATTCAGATCTCAAATTGAGTTATGGAATTTGTTTGATTGGTTCAAAAGAAAAATGCGAAAATACCATCCGGGTACAAATGGATTAAAAATTGAACACTTGGTAAACTTGTCGAGAAAAATTGAAAAGATAAAATTTAAATCAAATTTTTTTCAAGGTGATTTCCACCAATGATGAAATTTATTACGAAAAATTTTTTAACAAAAATAAAAACGTTATAAATTATACAATCGTTATTTTATGCTTGAAAATTCACTGAAATAATTGCATTATCCTTTTTGAATGAACTTTTTGCGCAGAAAAAATGCAGAGATTTTGCAAAGGTTAAATAACAATTTACAGAATCAACAATCATAAGTTAGAAAAGTTACAAATAGATTTATAGTTGTTAAAAAAATTAATTACGAAAATAAATTTCAAATTAGCTATTAATCTATTATAAAAATTCCTTGATTTTTAAATATATAAAAATCTAACATTCGTACCTTTTATAAATTTTTAAATGCCAACAACCTAAATATCACTCTACTTTTCATATATAATTTTAAGTAAAGTCCAAATTTTATTTATTCAAGTTAGTTATTAATATTAACTGAACGTTCAGAAACGAGTCTAGCTGGTTGACACTTGTCGTTTTGGTGATCGGATTTTTTTTAAAGCCACTTTATTAATTTTTTTGACTTTTTCTATTGGTGTGCAAATTTGCAGAAAAACTTTTTTATAGGAAATATCAGAATTCTTTGAATTCACTGCAAATTTGCACGCTACAATTTTGATATTTGTAAGATATGCGTGGAGTAACGAAAAGAGACGAAGTGTCGAAAATATTTTAGATTGTTCTGAAAATATATTTATGTGGGGTGTATCCCAGTTCTTAATAATCAATCACCTACAATCAGATCATAATTCAAGTAATCTCAACTTAAAGACTCACAAAATGAGGTAGTCAGAAAATTTTAAAAAGATTCCTTGATCAAAAAATTAACTTAAACAGCTGAAAATTGATACAAATTCAATAAAAATCCTTTATTTCTTTTTTTTAATTAAATGAAATTAGGGTCTAATTTTTCTCATTTTATAAGAAAAATTTCTAATAAGCTAAGTGGATTTGATGCAATATTGTGATGAGTTTAATAATGAAAAATTATTTTTTTTTCGCATTAAAACTATTAGTGATTGAAAAGGGAGTTAATAAATAACTTATTTTATGATTAAAAAAAGGAAAAAAACGTCTAGTATTTATTAAAGTTTTTAAAACTAGACATTTTTGATTTGTAAAATATTTCAAGAAAAGGGAATGCTTCAAGCTTTCTTTTGTAAAAATCTTTTATTATTTTTAATACTGATGCAATTATTGTTTTGAATATTTACTGGCAAAAAAATCCGAGACTTTTTGATGTAACAGCTGGGAGACTTACGTAGAATCCGATATTCAGAATTTTTAAATTTTTAAAAAAAATGAGCTTGAAAAAATTTTAAATAATACATTTCTATTGTTATTAAGATTTATTTAATAATTTTTCTCTTCTTCATCATGCCTAAAGCATATAATTTAATAAAGACTCAAATAAAAAGCATTTTCAAAAAAATCTTAATTCAGCTTTGATTATTTCCTTTCTCAATTTTCTATTTTTTTTTTGTTTCAAATCCCACGACACAAAAACAATAACAAAAAGAAAACTGAATTAGATAATAATAAAGAGCTCTTTTACAATAATAAAAATTATTTATTAAAAAAAAATTCTGGATCATTTCATAATCCTCCCATGTTTTCTTATGGTATTGTCTGGGGAAGTTTTTTTTTTGATTATTGACGTACTTTTTTTATTTTTTAAATTATCTGTTTAAATATATATAAAATTTTATTTAAGTAATTTTATTATTTTTCTGATTTTTAATCTTTAAATATTTTGCATAACCTCAAAACGATAGCTTTTTTTTTATTTTGTTTTTTACCGAAACTAAGATTTTCAGGAAGAAGGAAAACTATCTAATTAACTAATTTCAAAATACTGCACTTTAGCAAAATTTTTACTTTTGCGTAGCCATAGGGAACCATGCTGTATTCTTGGGGAAGCAGTCTGCACGGTACCCTATCCACCGATTATTTCAGATTTTTATCTTTTTGAATTAAAATTCGAAATTTCAAATTTTAATGTCGCGTTTCTTTTCAAGGTAATAAGATACGATTTTTAAAATAGATATTAAATTATCTAAAAATCTTTTTTTAAGTAATTGGACAAGGCTAAGGAACTTCATATGGGACAAGAAAGACTTTCTTATATTGCCTTATTGAACATTGAATTTGATCAGACAGACAATCTTAATCAAGAACAAATTTTATAATTTTTTGTTTCAAAAAAAATAGAAGACTAAAACTTTTTTGAATTTTTTTTTTAACAATTGTAAATTATTTTGTAACTTTTAATACCAATAAATTTTTAAAAAAATTCAAAAAAAATATTTAGCTATTTTACTTTTCAATTTGCTTGTAATTTCAAATTCCATAAGTCTATTAAAAAATTTGATTTTTGACTTTTTCAATAGCTCTTCAACTTTTTTGACATTAATTGCTCTTAAGAGAGGGGTACTTTTTGTCTTTTTTACAGCCCCAAGCCATTATAGAGTTTAGGTCTAACGTAAGTTTTATAGTAGCATAATTTAAGTTTTGATATTCAAATGATAATAATTTCATACGGTTTTTGAAGTGAGTTCGACTATTAAAAGTTGTATCCACACAGATTCTTATAGGAATTTGATTAAAATGACTATTTTTATATATTTTTAATAATTATAATTTTTTTTAAGGATTGGTACTTGAAGCTTTAAAGTTTAAAATTTTTGAATTGAATTAAAATTCAAAACATCTATAGATTAAAAAATTATTTGAATTAGAATAAAAATTTAAATAACCGATTAAATTTGATCGAAAAGATCGATTTTAGACACGGTACGTATGCGCTACGCTTTGTTAGAGAAGAAAGTCCGCTTGAATTGCAGTATAATTTAACATTTAAACAATGTTCCTGGATATTCAATATAATCATTTTTAATTTAAATCTTTAAATTTAAAGGTAAAAATTTAATAATTTTTGAAAGCATCCGAGCTTTTAGAAGCAATTTTTTCGTTCAAGATAAGAAGAGCGTTCAATTCTTTTTTTAAACATCAAACTAATTTATTTTCAATATTAATCAACTCATCTTTTTTTTTAAATTTGTTACGTAAATATTTTCAGTTAAATTAACATCAAAATGTTTGACAGCTTAAAATGAAACTGCAATCTGGAAGATTACCATGATTTGTTGAATCATCTTCAAAAATAATTTTTTTTTTAATTTCTAACTTTTAAAGCTTTGTTTAATAAACAGCTTTTATTTTTTCAGATTTAACAGATTTTTTTTATTTTTAAACAAAAAATTCTTACTTAATGGTTAGATAACTAAACTAAATTCCTTATTAATAGGATAAAGTATTTTTGAATTAACATAAGAGATAATATATTTTTAATCAAATAATTATCAGGAAAATTTAAAAAATAATTTCAATATCTTCAAAATAGCTTCTTAATTGTTCATCAAAAAAAAAATTTTTTCAGATAAGAACAATTTTGAGAAAATAAAGTTTATAATTTCTTATGTTGTTATAGAGGAATATTATAAGACTAATTAAAATTGTTGAAATAACTCAACAAAGCAGAAAAAAAATGTAATGTTTAAGAATGTAATGCATCCCGTAATGTTTAATTGCCTCAAGACAAATATCTCTTATTAAGTTTTAGTTGTGATTAGTAGTTTATGAACCGGAATGTCTTCTGGAATCAAGAGAATTAAACCTATTCTAATAGATTTTATTTCAATTTTTAAACAAAGATTTTCTAAAATTTAAGACAGTCGATTCTCGAGGCTATTACTAAAACGTAGATCGCTGTTTTTTTTTAGTTGAAAAAACTGACCACTATTTTTTTCTTTAACAAAATTTTATACCAACTCCGGTCGGTCAAAAGTCTGTAGAGAATTTTTGGAGCTTTCAGAAAAAAATATTTTTAACTTTTCCGGAAGAATATTAAAAAATTTATTCAACATAATTATCAAAATTTGAATATTTGACAAAACTGATCGGTAGTTTTACTGAAAACCACCGAACGAAATAAATCCGGTCAATTAAAATTGTTTAGAGAATAAACTAAATTTATTTTTAGAAAAATAAAAACTTCGATAAATCTAAATATTACATGGTTTATTCGCCAAAAACGAAACAATTATACTATTTCGAAAAGAAAAGTCTTTCATATTTTGTTGAAGTAATCATTTTAAGAAGTCTTTTGCGAACAAACCATGTTTATGTTGAATAACCCTTTTAATATTCGTCCGGAAAAGTTAAAAATATTTTTATCTGAAAGCTCTAAAAATTCTTTTTTTTTTAAAATTAAAAATCCATTCTCAAGCATCATCTATTTCGATATGAAATTTTTAGTGTTAAGATATGCTTAAAAAAATGTCAACTTAATTATCAAGGCTCGTCTTATTGTATCCCAAACGAGTCTCGATATCCGAATATTGACGTACAGTTTTAAAAATGCATTAAAATTACATCCTAATTTAAGAAATATTGATGCATAGAATTAGATGAGAATCTTTTAAATTGACTAATGAAATAAAATGTCAAAAAAATCAAATTAAGAATATATTTTTTGAAATTGTATAAAACCAGAACATATTTTTAGTTCCAAAAAATTTTCTTTAATACTTATTTATGCTAAAAAAATTCTCTCTTCTGGGTTAAAGTATTTTAATACTGGAAAAGTAAACTGTTTGCAAAAGAAATAAAAATTTATAAAAATGGACACTGATAAAAGTAAGCTTTTATTCTTTGAAATGATGTCCTTATTGATTGTCCTAAGAAGTGCCATTTATTATTTACTAACTCATAACATATTAATTCTGGTCTAATACAATCGGGAATAAAGAATGAATCATTTCTTACAAAATTCAGATAAAAAAATTAATTTTTAGTTGTTATTTTAAAAAATAAAACCCGAAAATCAAGCCTAATTTATCAAATAATTCAAAGCTTTTTATTATTTGATTCAAATGCTAATTCTAATCAAAAAATTTTAGAAATTTCTTTCTTCTCACTTAATTTAATGTTTAATCTTTCTCGTTAGTTAAGCATTATAATCCAACTTAGTTTATAACAAAAATTATTTAAATCATTTTTGTTCTTATTTTAAGGTCTCTTCCAGGTTTTTCTGTAAGGGCTTCAATTTTTATTTGAAAAAGATATAGAATTTATAGAAAAAAGAACCAAAAAAATAATGAACAAATTTATAGAAAATTATTTAAAGTTCAAATATATACAATCAAAAAAAGAACAATTATTATAAATGAAGCAAAAATTCTTCTGATTTTTTTTGACTACCATTGGCTCCTCATTTGATAATTATACAATTTTATCTCAAATATTATTCGCATTCAATAACAAAAAAGGATCATTCTTTACCCATAAATCGGTATCAAAAACATTCGAAAAACCAAAGCCAAGTCCAGCAGGTCCAATTGAGATATAAGCTATCGATTTGTAAAATATATCATTGTATAAAATGACATGGTAGTTTGTAAAGTTTCGATAAATAAATTTAATTTTATACTTTCAAAAAATAATTGGCTTTTTATTTAATCGTTAGTTCTAATGAAAAATTAGGCTTTTTCTTTAAATCAAAAAATGAATCATGGTTCCCTAGTAGACATATTAGTCTCTTTTAGACTTCCCTTCCTTTGTTTTAAAATAAAAGTTTTCAATTAGTATTTAGGTCTTGTCGTTGACGATACCTCAACTTGTTGTATGAAGAAGCTGAGCCCAAGACATCAACATTATTATGTTTAGAAATCCCAAAAAATTTTGGAGACTCCATAACACCCTGGCATACTTAGATAATTTATATAAAAACATAAACAAACTTAAAATTGTTGAATTAAAAGAGCATTAAAAGTCAAAAATTTAAGTTTTTACAGTTCTAATTTTAAATTTATAATAGGTATGTTATGATGTTCGAGAATATAGAAAAAAATTTTCGACACACCAGGACACTGGCATATTTAGACAATTTAAGAGAATAAAAATTTTAGATTATTTTTCATTATTTTGAAAAAATATTTATTTTAAAAAAAAAATATAAATTCATCAAACTAATCCTATTAATTTTTATTAAAAAAAAATAAATAATTGTTTTTATTTTTATGGACCTCTTGGTTTCAATTTATTTCTTAAGTATCTTTCTTAATGAAATTTTTCAAAATTTTATTTGAAATTTTTACAGAATACCATTTTATTTTCCGGGTTTTTTTGCATTAACTCAAAATTGTCCTTAATTAACGGAGCTGGTGTTGGGATTTAAGTCGACTCGACTTGAATATTCTTAGTTTTTTTTTTAAAGATTTTGATGAGCTGATTCGAACAAAATGTGTATATAATATTTGCAATCAATAAAGAATTATAATCAAAACTAAACGGAACTGCTTTATCTTTCAAATAATATTTTTATTGAAAGCTTTTTTTAAATTTCTTTTTTAATAATAATTAAATTTAGAAATTAATATTGTTAAAATCAGGAAATTTTAATTTTTAAATTTATTTTTATTCTAATCAATATATGTCACTTCTAATATGATAGAGAGAAAAAACTTGAACTTTATCTTCCAGGTAACACAATTTTGCTAAAGGAATTTTCAAAAAATTAAAGAGAAAAATTAAGTAAGAGAATTTAAATTGACACAAAATAAAAATCGTCAAATTAGAATAAATCGATTAATTATTTTTATGTACAAATAAAAGCTTAAAAAATGGAAGGCTGTTTATTTAAAAATTTAGTTATAAAACTTATGTATTGGAACTTAATTTAAAAAGAAAAATAAAATAAAAGAATTAATTAAATTTAAATTTTTTTTCTTTCTTTTCAGGGTTTATATTGGCGTGAAATCATCTTAAATTTTATGAAAAATGATGTAAAGAGATAAATGCTTCATTTAGTTTAGATTTGATGATTAGAAATGAATTTATTTTTTCCTTTTCTGTTGTTCATTTGGAATTATTTAGGAATTTGATATATCTTTTTAACACTCGCTTTAATTAAAAAAAATTTAACTATTGGTAAAATCAAAAAGAAGATTTTAGATGACCACCTTAGGTAAATGGTATAGTAAAATTGAAAAAGTTAATGATGAACAATGTTTACACAGAGTGCAAACAGCGTAACAAATAAACATTTTTAAACATGTAATGGAAAAGGAAAATTTTTGTTTTTCTGCAAATCAATAGTATTGGAAAATTTTAATTTCTTTAAAATTCAAAGGATTTGTTTGTTCCATGTTTTTTAATGCTTATCATTTTAATTAATTAAAAAAATATTTTAAATTAAAAAAATTAATCCTAATACTTTCGTGATAAGCACGTGTCGATTTAAACAAGATATAGGAGAAAAAGATTAATTTCGTCAAAGAGGCAAGGCTTTTAAGTATTACTAATAATTTTTAAAAATTTTCAAAATATTACATTGTATGCAGAAATAGAATTTACCGAGATCATAGTTTGAAGTCACATTTTTAGCCATAATTTTTTAAAAATCAAATTCGTGTTCAGCAAGTCGAGCTACTTAAAAACCCCGCTTTTATAGACTAAGGTTGATTATTAAGCTTTACAAAATTGATTAGTTTTGCAAATCTAGAGTTATTTGAGATTGTATAAATTACCAGCTTAATAAAGATAGATTCTAGTGTTTCAGATATTATGAAAATTCTAAAATTCGATATTTTTACAGACTATTTATTTGTTTCTATGAAATAACTAAAGCCCTTATAAAGGATACAGTGCTTTTCAAAAGTTTAAGACACTAACTTGTTTATGCAATAAGTCGTGAAATTAATCAAAAATTTTGTTAAGTTCCATAAAAACATTTTTTTTTTCAATTTTATATTGAGTGAGCGCATGGCCGAGTGGTGTAAGTCGTGTAGAGTCCTTTAGAGCGAAAGGTCTAAGGTACAATTCTCACATAGTGAAGAAATTTTCTAACATTGTAAGATGTTAAATGCGTTACATACAGCGCATTGTAAATCTAGATGGGCGAAACCATTCGCCACCAAATGGGACTTATTAGAGATAATCAGGCTTGCGAGTCGTGGTGACTTAAGGGTTCCGAAAGGGGCATTGTAGCAAGTGTAGCGACCGGCTCTGTAAAAAGGAGTTTGCTACTAAGCGCTCGATCGTGAGAAAAAAAAAGTTTAACGACATTTGAAAAATTGGGGAAGACAAAAACCGGAATGAACAGCCCATCCGAATAAGAGTGTCGACGTCGGTTTAACTTACTCGATCAAAAGATTAGAAAAAGAAAAAATTTATTTTTAAGAAATTTTTAAAGCTATTTTTGAATAACCCAATAGCCTTTCCATTTAATTGTTTTAAATTATTTATGAATATTCTAATAACCCTTTTCAGTGATATTAAACTTAATTTATTTGAATAAATTTTAAAAACTTTATTTGGAAAAAATTACCCATATCTTTTTGTTATGATCATATGGTCCCAACTAACGGAATATAGTCTTTTTCCAACTAACTTTTATTTGATTACACCATAAATCAATGATAATCATATAATCGAATAATACTAATTATACGATTATTCCAAAAGTAACCACTGATAATCGATTTAAAGTTAATGGAAAAATGACATATAAATTTCATTTTAAGAGGTAATTCTTCCGAAGGAAATGATAAATTTTTTTTATTTAGTTTAATCAGATCAAAAAATAAAAGAATTCTAATTTTTTATAGCGTTTTATTTTTCTTCCAAGTTTTCCTTTTTTATTTGTTTGAAAAAATGTTATTTCTAAATTTTTCTTTTTCCCAAAGCGACAATTAGTAATTAGTAAACATTTAAAAATATTATTTTCTAAAATTTAGAGGAAATTATTTCGTTGACAATGCTTTTAATTCAGTTGCAAAAAAAAATAACAAATTAAAAAATGCCAAATCAAAATAAATGTCGTTTAAGTCGTTTTGGTTCGTTTGAACCAACAATATTCAATCGTTTAAGTTGCTCAAATTGTTATAATTTATTAAGTTATGTCTTTCCCGAAACAGATCTTGTATTTGAAATGTCTCATGATGGCCATTTGGCATCAAGTAAATTTAATGTTACTTTAGACCCTACAGACCAACAAGATATTCAAATAGTTAAGAATTCTATGAGACAAATTGAATTCGATAAATGGAGAGCTTGTTGTGATAGTGCTGAAGATTGCTGCTCTAAAGTGATGTCTCAGAGTATCTTGAATTTTACAACACCAAAGTGTAATTCAATTTGGGACGGTTGGTCGTGTCATCCAGATACTAAATCGGGTGATATTAGTAAAGTAAAATGTCCTTTATACGTAGCCGAAGATACTTGCACTACAGTTTTCGGTAATGTTTAACAACAACAAAAACTTTTATTTTATTTTTTTAATTTTTTTCTTCTTGAAGAATATGCTTATTTTCAATGTGAGTCGGATGGTCAATGGTATAGAAATGAGTATGGGGAATGGACTAATTATACTGGGTGCATGCAATCTTTTTTAGATGTAAATTAAAATTCTCAAAACTTTAAAAAATTTTTTGTTAAATTTTAATTTACTTTAAGATTAAAGAACGTTTAATAAATGTAAATATAATAAGCCATACATTTAGCTTGATATTTTTAATAATTGGCCTTGGCATATTTTTCCATTACAAGTAGGACATAAAAGTTTTGTTTTTTAAGTGTATTTTATATTTATCTTTGTTTAAAAAAGACAGTTAAGGGTGCATAGAATATTGTTGCATAAGAATTTTTTTGTATCGTTGATATCTCATTCGCTAATTCAAATTATATGGGAATCGATAATAATGAGAAAAAATTTACATAGTGCCGAAAAATATATAGAAACAAATCACGTAAGCTTTTTTTTTTGTGATTTTAACTTAAGTTATCGTATAATACCCTTAAATCAACTGCGAAAGAATATCCTTGAAAATCTTTTAAAAGTTGAAAATATTTTTTTTCTCAGTAAATTAATAATTTTTAATTCCCGAGAGAAAAAAACTGTTTTTTTAGCGTTTAAGGTTTGTTTTTGGGCGGACGAGTTGTTTATTACAAAAAAAAATAAAAAAACACCAAAGAGACACTTATTTTTTTTCAAATAAGAAATTTTTTAAAATTTTTTGAGAAAAAAAAACGTCAAAAAAACATGCTGAAACGCTTAATTATTCCAAAAGCAGGACTTAGAAAATTTATTTTTGAACAAATTAAATTAAAAAATCAGCGATCAAACGCTGTTTTAACAGTGTTTTTTTTTTCTCTCGGGATATTTTTTCAATTAAATATTGATCGTAAATTAAATTCTTAATTTTAATATTTTCTATTTAAAAAAAAAGCCCGGGTGCATATTAATAAACCTATTATTACAGTATACACGCAGCACAAATTACTTCTGGATGTTTAGTGAAAGTCTATATTTGTACAAATTACTTATATCTGTATTTAAAGAGGAGTCGAATTTATATGTGTATTACTTCATCGGTTGGGGTAGGTATTCATTATCCTTAAGATAAATTTTATTTTTGACAATAAACTTTGTTTTATTAGGAATACCATTCATCATTTGCTCAACTTATGCAACTTTTACTTATATTTTTAATAATAATAGTTGCTGGACAAATAATGATGTCTTGGTATACATTTTAAATGTACCCAATATATTTACTATTTTGGTAACATTTTATTATAAAATAAAATCTTATGTTCCTATGAATAAATTTTTTGATTTATAAGCTTAATTTCGGTTTTTTAATAAGTATAATAAGAGTGTTGTACAAGAAATTGACTGCTTCGAATACTACGGAGCCTCATCAATATAGAAAAGCAGTAAGAGCAACTCTTATTCTAGTGCCATTATTTGGTTTGCATTTAATTCTTAGTCCTTATGTAATGTGTGAATCAGCGCCTGGATCTCAAGTGCATAATTTAATCAATCGACTTGTCGAGAGTCTTCAAGTAGATTTTAAATTAAATTTAATTTAAGAAAAGAAAATTTTAAAATTTAAAATAAAAAGGGTTTTGTTGTTGCTTTGATTTATTGTTTTTTTAATGGTGAAGTTGTTTCATTGCTCAAGAAAAGTATTTATAGTACTAGGTTATTCGAAATTTTCCAAGGCAGAACGAGTAAAATGAAAGGCTCATTAAATTTGCCTGGCTATACATCTAACAATAAAATTAATAATTTAGAAGGCGTTGATAAAGCGTTAATGAAATAAAATATTTGTTTGGAATGATGTTTTTATTTAGAAAAAACAAGTTTATTTTAGGATGCTTGTTTAAAAAATATTTGGAAAATTCTAATCACAAATAAAATGCGGATATTTTGTTTCTTTAATGATTGTTATTTTTGAAGAACAAATAAAAACTGTAAAAAAATGATTTAAGCTTTTATTGTTCCAGTGCTCAATTAAAATACTTTACTACTGCGGTCATTCATATGCAGTGGCGGCGCCACACCATATTTAAAGATACTGTGGCGCCGCCACAGTTAAAAAAATTAAAATTTGTGAGAAACACGAGTTTATCGTTTTTGCTAAAAACAAAATTTTTCGAGACTTGACCAGATTTTAAAACATATAAAAATCTATTTTTATATGTTACCGTATTTACTCTAAATTAAGAAGAATTAGAATAATTTTTCAATTGACTTGAACGAAAAAATAAAATTTTATCCTTTAATTTAGTTATTTTTGTAAAATAATCACTCAATTACAGGGGTGGTTGCGTCCCAGTAACCGACAGTTAACAAATTGAAATAAACTAAATTACGTAATTTTAATTGTTTACCTTATAATCAATCGTTACTCTATAACATTTGCTTTATTTCGTAATTAAGTAGAATTTACATTTGATTTTAATTTTATCTTTTTTGGTTAGGTTATATAGTTATTTGCATAAGTTATTAACTGTCTAAAGAAGGACTTGCTTGTTAAATTTGTTTGATTATACTTGTTGTAACGCAACATTCATAGCATGTGCTATTCTGCAAATTTACATTCGCACTTATAAAAGGCAAAATGTGAACTATATCTTCCCTTTATCTTCTTTGATTTATATAAATAAAATCAATTTATCGCTATATTTTTAGCGTTATTTTGTTCAAAAAAAATTTCATTGTTCTGACAATACCAAAAATAGGCGTCATTTACGTTTAAAAGGTATTTTTAATCTTTTAACGAAAAAACTTAAATTGTTAAAGCAAATTTATGAAAAACTGCCTGTCTATATAAGACGCTGTTTAACAGCATCTAAAGAGATTTTAAAAGCTAAAGAAGTGTTTAAGACGTTGTTTGTTGCTGTAGCTAAAAATTGCCCAATTTATCCGCTTTTAAAAAATTTGTTCTTATATATTTTCGAATTTATGAACTAATTTATCTTTTAAAACGAGATGATAAAATCGGAGATAGACTGTATTTTAAACACTTATTCAAATACATTTTTTTATTAAAATTTCTCTTTAATTTCGATCGATTTTGTTTTCTTAAGCTTTTTAAAACTCAAGAAGACAAAATCAAGGTTTGTTCCAATTTCAACTTTCGATTCAAATTTCAACTCATTTATTGCGTATTCTGATATTTAAACAATTGCAAAATATACTTTAAAAATTTAAACACAGTTTAATGAATTGAAATTTGAAATCGAAAGTTGATTCTGCCCTCAAGAAATGCTTATGAACTTCTAAAATATAGTTAAATACGTTTTATTTCAGAAATTGACTGTTTCTTAAGAAAAGTTAAGTTGTTAAAATCAAATTTCGTAATTTAGTTTATTTCAATTTTTTAGTGATTTTTATTAATTTTTGCTGTTCAAAAACACATTTTTTTCTCTCAAATAATTTTTTTAAAATCAGTCACATTTAGTCACGCTCAATTTTTATTTTAGTCTCGTATAGTCACACATTGTCAATTCATTTTGTCTCGAATAGTCACATTTTGTCACGATAAATAATTATTAGTCACATCAAGACACGTTTCCTTCTTAATCCTTCTTAGTCACACCTTGTCACTCAAAGGGAATATGTTATCAATATTAGTCACGTAATATCTTGCTTACCCCATAGGATTCTTTAATGACAAGGCGTGACTTTATAATCCTTTTATGTTCCTTAACTGTCGGTTACTGGGACGCAATCACCCCTATAAAAGATATATTCTTAGTTTCGAGTAAATATGGTAAGTGTTTTTTAATGTTTTTGAGGCTATGTCTTAGTCAAACAAAATTGCCTGATTACACCAGAGGAATCAAAATAATGTTTAAGTGATGCTTATTTTTTACTGATCATCAGAGACGACAAAAAATGCAAGAAAAATTGACAAAATCGATTTGCAATAATAAATTTTTATTTTCTGTTATTTTGGGTGCATAAATAGAACATAAAATTTTTTAACAAAAATATCCAGACTAGCACCATATTTGGGAAAAACTCTAATTTTTCCTAAATGTCAAACTCCATGTGAGCTGAAAATATGATCGATTTGTACAGTTTAAAATTCTCTACCAGAATTTGAAGAGTGTTTTCGGGTGTATCGTTATTAATCAATATATAGTACTACGGTACCGTAATATCGGACGAACTCAAAAATTTTTTTTCTTTTTTTTTCAATTTTTTTTTTACTTTTTTTTTCAAAAAATTTTATTTTCCGAAAAACCGTATTTTTCGAAAATTTAAGATTTTTTGGAAAAAAAAATGAAAAAAAATAAAAAAATTTTTGAGTCCGTCCGGTACGGCACGATAGTACCATCGGTAGTTAGTTTAACTGTATGTACACCTCCATAACACCCCCTAACTCATACTCTAACAACACTAACACATAATCAATATCTCCTAACTCTTTGAGTTTCACTTCCATAGACTCACTAAAGCTTCTTGATTAGCTAAACAATAATTTTCTTGTTTCCTAAAGTATTTTTAAGTGCATAGCAGATCTGCAAGCGATTTAAGGTGATAATTTTCCTGAATTTTCAATTTACATATTTTTTGCTCAAAATAAAAAAATAAAAAAATTTAAATACGCAATTACATGCACAGTGAAGTTTTTAACAACTTCGTTTTTAATATCAACTAAAGTTTTTAATGAAAAAATTAAATGTCCATGTAACTGCGAATTTAATATTTTTTATTTATTAAAAAATATCAAAATGAAATTTCAGAAAAATGAACACTTTTACAGGATGAAAATTAACTAAAAAATATTTAATCAGATTTTTCAAAATTTAC
Source organism: Brachionus calyciflorus (assembly GCA_002922825.1). Lineage (NCBI taxonomy): Eukaryota > Metazoa > Rotifera > Eurotatoria > Ploima > Brachionidae > Brachionus > Brachionus calyciflorus. The sequence goes on from NTPY01000483.1 coordinate 596,402, forward strand.
TAAAACGTGCTATGACTTAAAAAAAATTCAGATTCCATTAAAAATCGATCCCAAGTCTGATTCCTATGAGATTGAATTAAAAGACTGTTTTTCTGATTAAAATGTATACCCTTTTTTTTAATTTTCGAAATTAAGCTCTTATCAAAAGATAATTTATTTTTAAAAAAAATGAAATTTAACTATTTTATTGTAAATTTTATTAAAATATTTGTTTTGGTCTACTCTGATTTTCCATGTATTGAGAAAAATTTGAGTCTTAATTGTCAAATAGATAATAACAGAATTGACCAAACATTTTACAACTACATTTATAATTCCCAAAGCGATTTTATAAACTTGGATTTTAAGAGTCAATTTTATCTTGAAAAAGATCTTTTGGCCAATAAACAATCGAATAAAATTTTATCAATTAAAAATCTTATAGGATTCCAGCATGATTCGACTTCTCCTTTGGTATTTCTATCATTGTTTAAAGAAGTTCATATTGAACATTCAGTATTTATTTTCTATAAGAATGAATTCGTTATAAATGATGATTGCTCTCCTAATCTGACAATTCTAAATACTATAAGTCTATTTTTACATGAAACAGTTTTATTTCCATTTCCAGTTTGTCCCTTTTTATTCTTTACAATGCTCAGAAACTTTTATCTAAGCAAAATGACGCCAAATAATTCATTACAGTTTAAAAAAATCAATAATTTAACCAACCCTGATTATAAATATGTATCTAAGATTATCATTGAAAAGAGTAATATTAGACTCGACTCAAATTTGCTAAATCCTACAATTTTTAACGAAATAAGTCAGTTAGAAATTCGTGACTCATTTGTCGAAACAATCGAAGATGATTTATTCACTGATAACAGCGATTTAAATACATTTTATATTGATAATTTTAGCTTCTTAACAAAAAATAATCTTAATTGGATGACCAATTTAAGTTTAAAGAAAAGCTTTAATGAATTCGATGATTGTTATCAAATGATTTATGATTTGTCAAGATACAACTATAGAGTCAAAAGGTTCTATCTTATATTGAATGATTCGTTAAATGACTACGATTATCCTGAAAAAGACTTTTGCTTATTTGGTAATTTTCCCCATAAAAATTTAGTATTTCCTATAATTCATACAAAAAGACCTTTAAACTGTTCTTGCACTGTAATTTGGCTCCTATTAAATTGGAAAATTTTAGACCAGTTTAATTATTTTAAAGAAGTTCAAATGAACACCAGTTCAGTTTCAAAATGTTTTGTGAATATTGATCAAAGTATTCAAAAGTGTAATTTTCCAAGACGATTAAAATTATGTGGACTTAAAAGAGACATAAATAAATTTCATTTTAAGTGTGATTTAAAAAAGCGTTATTATCAAAAAGGTTGCTTTGAAAAAATGATAATAGTTTATTCATTTTTCTTTATAGGTGCTTTTGGAATTTTATTAAAAGTTTTAAGTTTAGTAATTCTTAAAGATCGTGTATTTAAAGAGAATATGTTTAAATTTATGAAAATAGAAATTTGGTTTGAGATTTTATCATTAAGTACTTTATTTTTTAATGGAACTATTAATTATTCAATAGATTTATTTGTCTCAATGAATATTCCTTCATGTGATCTTGATTACCGATCGACAAATTTATATTTAACGATATTAAAAATTTATCCGATAAATTTTATTACATTTACTTCAATAACATGTGCTACTATATCAAATATGATAATGGTTTTCGATCGTTATTTATACATATGCAATAGTAAAAAATTTAAAAATTTTACTCAAATTAAAAATGTCAATTTGAAGGTCTTACCATTTATTATTTTATTAGGGACTCTATTAAATATAAATATTTTTTTATTTTGTGATATTGAAACATGTGATTTTTCAACACAAAATTTTGATTTAAGATATAAGATTAGTTTATTTCAAGATTTTTTCTATATAGCAAATTCCCTAGTTGGTACTTTTCTCAATGTATCATTAACTAAATTTATGATTAAGAATGAATTAAATAAATTAAATCTATTGAAAAATAAAAAGCAAAAGAGTTTTCTAAAAATGAAAATTTTAATAGTGATTAATTCGATTTTGATTTTGATATGTCGTTTGCCTGACATTCAGTCGGGAATTCTCAAGATAAAAATTCTTAGTGCTAATAGTTATAGCGATTTATCATTGAAGATTGAGAGTGACTTTAATCAATTTTTATTGGCAACTAATATTTCCTTTATTTTGAATTTTTTTGAAAATTTACTTCTTAATAAGAAATTTCGACAAAAATTATTTCAAATTTTCAACTTACAAAAAAAAAATAAGATTTTAAACGATTCCAGATCTTGAACACTTCAAGAGTTCAAGATTAGTTTTGTCAAATAATAAAATATTTTAAATGATATGTTTGACATATTTGTTTCAAAATTTTTTCTTTTTTTAATTTATAGCCATTTTAAAATTTCGCTTTTTTTAAATATCTTTTTTTAAATAAACAAATAAAATTAATTGCGTAAAATTTTTTAGATTTTTAGTTTTGAGAAAACACTTTTCACAACCTAAAATTTAGCATTCACAACCAATAAAAATTTCCTGATCGAAACTTTAGTTTTCATAATAAACTATTATTTTTGAGAATTCATTAAAAATGACAATTTCGTTAGTCGAAACGTGGGAGCTTGAATATAAATTAATTTATCAGAAAAAAAGCCTACATTGGTTTAGTACACTTCAAAAACTGAATTTACTTTTTAAAAAATACAAACAAAAAAGTTGCCATAATTTACGCAAATTATTGCAGCATGTAAGGTGCCCAAAATCATAAACCCTAGTTAACAAAAAATCTAAGAATTCAATTAAGGGTCTACCTTATACCCACAAAAATCTGTTTTCATCACAGAAATTTATTTGGCATTATCAAAATTTTTTTAACACAGAAAAAAAAATTTTTTGATGAATTTTTAATCATTTTGAAAAACACTTTTCTCCACACTAAACATAATTTTTTATCAACGATTACAGGATATGAAAAAAAGAAAATAACAATCCTCAACCGGTTAAATGTTCACAAATTCACTTTTAGCGTGATTTAAGTTTACATTTAAGCTAAACTTATTTTTCAATATAAAATGATGGTGATAAAAAATAATTTAAACCAATTTTTTATTGAGAGAAAAAAGTAAAAATCCAAGAAATTAATCATTTTGGAAAGGATCGGTATTTGTTGGTTGTTTTGTGATACTAATTTCTAATAAAATTTTTTTATATCAAACTTTTTTTCTTAATTCGTTATACAAAGGTTTTTTCGTTAAGAAATTTTTTAATCGGTTTTTCTATTGTTGTTCGTTATATCAAGTTTTCGTTATAAAGAGGTTCGTTATACCGTAGACAATTAACAACCTTTTTTCATTATGAAAAATCGGTTCCGAAATTTAATTCGTTATATGAAGGATTTCGTTATACGGAGGAACGACTGTATTAGAAAAAATGCCAAAAAAGCTGACCAAAATTAAGGTGAAAATGGTTTTCAGATATATAGAAACATTTAAAAAATTTGGAAACTGATTTTTATAATTAAATTCTTTTGATTGAAATCTGTGTTAAAAATTTTTTGAAAAACATATAAAAACTTTTATTTAATTTCCTATTAGCCACAGAAATTTTGTGTTTAAAAGTTTTATATCTGTTAAAAAAAAGTTAAAAAAAAATTATGCGAGTCTTAATAACCGAGTAGATATAGCCCAAAGTTGGAACATTAAAATTAAAAAAAATTTTATTTAATTAAAATAAAATAATTGTTTCTAAGGTTTTGAAAAAAATATAATAAATTTATATTTTTTTTTGAAGGAAAAAGAAAATTGAATTTTAAAAAATTAAATTTTTTTTGCCTTTGATAGTTTATTTAACTTTTCAACATAAAAATGTTATTTAATAAAAATTTTAAGAAAATAATTTGGAAAAAATTCATTTTCGTCTTTAAAATTTGAAAAAAACAGATAAACCTGAAAATAATTCTCAATTTTTTGTCAAAATTTGGTTAATTTTTTGAAAGAATGTCCAGTAAAAAAGTCATTAATTATTTTTAACAAAGTTTAAGCATTAATGTACCTAAAAAATTTGATTCGTAAAAGTTAATCCAAGTTTTGACCAAAATTTTAGCTTAAAACCTCAAGTCTACGCCAAAAGGCGATTTTATGTCTTTGCAGTCCATTTGATGCTCAAAAAATAAAAATCATAAAACCAGAAATGATCAATTTAGTGCCTAAAACATAAAGAAATAGGATTTTTTGGCATGCCGTAGTTATTTGAGCTAAAATGTCTTAATGTCTTATAATTATGAAACAATTAAAACTAATGAAAATTATAATGCTTATTTTAAATGTCTTGCTTTTTTACAAGCATGACAGCTATCTCCGGTTTTAACTCATGGAATTATTAAAAATAGACTAATAACAATAAAAAAAAGTTTTTGGGAGCTTATCAAAACAATAATCCTCCTAATTTTTGCTTAAACATTTGACTTATTGCAAAAAAACGATAGTGTCTTATAATTTTGAGAGGCACTGTATCTCTTCAATTAATTATAATATAGTAAAGTTCAAATTTCTTTTTTCTTATAGAACTTTTAATTCCTGATCATACTTGTTACGGTTCTTATGTTATCTAAAAAAATTAACAAAGGAAAAGAATTTTTTTAAAGAAAATCCTCCGTAAAAAGTAAAAATTGAAACTTTGACAATTTTTTATTCATGTTTATAAAATGATGTTTTGTAAAACCCTACCATGTATTATAAAGACTTAATTGAACTACTAAATAAATAAGTTTGACTTAAAATCTCTTTTATTTATAAATAAATAAAATAAATAATAAAATATCTTATTACTTAGAGGAGTTGTTAGGTTTTGAAAAAACCAAAAGTCTAACTGGGATTTATTATTTGTGGCACCTTAAATAGAACTTTTCGAATTTTTTTTTATTGAAAATTAATATGTCACAATTTGATCTAAAACAAGAATTTGATACTCAAAATTAAAATGAAAATTCAATTGGTCGACACTTGATTTCATCAAATATTTTTTGAGTTAACCTTCCATTTATGTACAGTAAATTACTGAATTAATTTGACATGTTTCTAAACATCGTATGGGTGCCTTAAAAAAAGTTAAACAGTTCAAGAAGATGTTTTAAACAAAAAAATATTTTCTTAAATATTTGTCAAACGGTACCAGCATTTTTGCATACGCAAAAAAAATCATCTTAAACGCGTCGTAAGCGTTGCTCTTTGACTCTTTAAATTAAAACAGACTGTCGACTTATTTCAGAAATGTACCTGCTAAAGATGTTAAAGAAATATCTTAACTAAAATTGCCTATTGTTTTATCCTTAATAAATTTTATTGTCCTTTAATCAGAATTTGAGTGTCTTATTACTTGAATAAAAAAAATGCAATTTTTAGATGCTTAGAAAACTTAACATAACTATAAAAATCACGTGATTGCTTATTAAAATTACAAAAAAAAAATTTTGAGTAAAAACTATTTTCATTTTTTTTGAAAATGTTACATCAAAAATTAAAACCATCATTGATAAAGTCATATCACCACTTAAAATCCAATACTTTTGTTCCTAAACGTTTCTACGTCTCAATTAACAATTTTGAATGGCCAAGTGAAAAAGTACGTCAAACTTTTCTCGATTATTTCTGTAAAGAAAATAATCATAAATTCATAAAATCAAGTTCTGTTTTACCTAAAAAAGGCTCGGGCACATATTTTACAAATGCTGGTATGAACCAATTTAAATCAATAATCCTGGGCGAGGTCGAGCCTGGTGATATTATTGACACTGAGAAGTTCATCGGGGTCGCTAACTCTCAAAAATGTATCAGAATCGGTGGTAAACACAATGATTTAGAGGACATAGGTAAAGACACTTATCATCATACATTTTTTGAAATGTTGGGAAATTGGTCGTTCGGGTCGTATGATAACGAAAAAGCATGTCAAATGGCTTTAGAACTTTTAGTAAATAAATACAAACTCAACATTAATGGTTTATATTTTACGTATTTTGCTGGTGATAAAAATCTCGGCTTAGAACCTGATTTAAAGTCAAAAAATATTTGGTTAAAATTAGGCATTCCAGAACGTCAAGTTCTGCCATTTGACATGAAAGCCAATTTTTGGGAAATGGATGTCGTTGGTCCATGTGGACCATGTACCGAAATACACTATGACCGAATGGTAAATAATATAACTCGTTCAGAACAATCTGCCGAGGCTAGAAATTTAGTTAATGCTGGTAATGAGAGAGTTATTGAATTGTGGAATTTAGTATTTATGAATTATAATCGAATAGGCTCGAATAACTTTTCCCCATTGCCTTTTCAAGTTGTTGATACAGGCATGGGTTTAGAACGTTTGACAACTGTTTTAAATAAATTAGAAGATAATTATGAAACTGATTTATTCCAAGCGATTTTTGAGTATATTTTTTCACGTTCAAATAAAGTCCCTAAATATTCTGAATTGTCCAAAAATGACCCCATTGGTTGCTCATATAGGACTCTTGGTGATTATATGAGATCAATAAGTATTTCGATAAGTGATGGTCTAGTCCCTAGTCGAAATGGCTTGGGTGGTTTTTTGAAATTTTTAATTCTTAAGAGTATGAAAATTTCCAAAGAAAATTTTGGTATTTTAAATGAGGCTGATTTTTTGTGTGAAATGATTCCTGTGATTGTTAACACATTAAATAAGGCTTATCCTGATTTACATAATCGAACAGAGTATATTCAAAGTGTAATACGTGAGACTGATCAACGACAAAAAGTCAAACTTAGTACGTCAATACAAGTAACTGAACGTTTTTTTAAGAAATTGAATCAACCGAATAAATTGAGTGGTGAGCAAATATGGAAGTTGTTTAAAGGTGACGGAAGTGGTGATGAAATTTCCATTGATTTTATTCAACAGTATTGTCAAAGTAAAAATGTAGAAATGGATATGCAAGGCTTTGAAAAAATCCTTTTGGCCGATAATGAAAAATCACTTAGAAATATGAAAAATAGTCGAAATGATAATAGTTTATTTATTGATTTGCTTAAGAGATTGCAAAATGTGCCAAAAACAGACAACTCTTTTAGATACGAGTTCGAACTTGATAACTATAAAAGAGAAGCTATATTTAAACATTGTAAGTTTTTTTTTCTTCAGTTTTTAATTTAATTTAAGAAGCAGAGTTGGTCAAAAGTCAAAAAGTAAGAAAAGTCAAATCAAAGTCAGACTTGACTTTTCCGATTTTTTTTGGAAAGTCAAGTCATTCGAACTTTGAAAAATATCTTTAACTTTAAGCATTTAATTGGCTAATCTTCAAAAATTTACAGATTTAATTATATCGGTTAACATAAAAAAGTTTCAAAATAATTATATTGTAGTTAGTCCTCTCTAATTCGAAATAAAAAATTTTTTATAGATTTGTTCGAATTATTGATAAACTCAGGGATAAACTGTATTCATTTCCTATTTTAATTTTATCAAAGGTTTTGGAAAATCGACTGCTAATAAGGTTTATTTAACGCGAATTCATTTTGCATACCATAATTTTTTAATAAAGTACACAATCTATTAAAAAAATTACCCAGAAATTAAAAAATGTACACAAATTTTAAAAAGTTACATATTAATTAAAATTTTCACTTTTTTTAATAAAGATACACTTTTTTATATTATTTGTCACTTAATTAAATAAAAAGAACACTATTCAATTAAAAGTACATAAAAAGAAATTTCTGGCACCCAAATATTTTGATTCAATGATCAACTTACCGCAAAATCTTAAAATTTAAAAATTCTAAAAACCGATAACTCCGTAAATGGCTACATGTGTAGCCTCCGTAATTACTGTTTATAATTTCGGGCACTCGTTTCAACTAAAAAATCACAAAGCTCAAATTATGAACCTTAAAGTTTACTATAAGATGAAGAAGCAGAAGAATGAAATATATAAAAAATAAGATAGAAACTGGTAAAAAAATAGAAATATTCACTTAATGTTTAACTTTAATGATTAAAAGAAGATCTTAGGAAAGCTCAAACAAATATGGTAAAAAAATTTTTTGTAAAAATTTAAAAAAAAAATGGTTAAGTTTAATTTCAATGTATATTTTTTATAACTGGGTATAAAATATTAAAAAAAATGTTCTTTTTATTTTTATGTATTTTATTTATTTTTGGGTTAATTTTAAAAAATATATGTTCATTTACAAAAAATTTTTGTACATTTATTAAAATTTTGTGTACACGATTTTATAGAGCCTTTATTTAAACAAATTGAGAAATAGGTCTGATATTTTTTAATAAAATGCAATAGTAAAATCTCAATCGATTCAAGAAGGCTTGATAACTAGCAAGAAAAATTATTAGACCAAAAAAAGTTAAAGACTATTAATTTCAGAATTTTTAAGTAAAATTGGCTTAAATTAATTTTTTTTTAGTTTTTCTATAGAGCAAGATTACTTAAAAATTCTCAAAAAAAGGCCTTCTTTACCTTAAATGAAAGTCAGTTTCTGATAAACTTTAATTTAAAAAAAAAGTTTGACAAACATTTTGGTTTCAACCCTCGAAACTCTTTTATTTTTTTTATTTTTCTTTTAGCTTTAAATTGCTACAAAATGTAACAACTTTGCTACACAAAAATATTAAAATTTTTTTGCTTCTTTATCACCAGAAAATTGATAATGTCAAGTTTATTTTGATATGAAAAAAAAGTCCCGAATGAAGAATTTGAACACCGTTTAAAAAAGTCTATTGGCAACAACATTTTCCTTTCTGTTCTGACTATCAAAGTTATTGTGAAAAATTTTATGCTCTGTTTTTAAGTATTTTTTCGAATGGACCGGTTTTAACAACTGAAGAAAATTTTAAATGATCTTGCTTTTTCTGATCCGTTTTATTTTGCATTATCTTATTTCCTTTATAAATTTTTTTTAGGTAAATTAGAATCAAGAATATTAGCATTAGCCGTAAAAAACAACGATGGAAAATATAATTTAACTGATGAAATAAAACCAAATGAAGATTGTATCATTATATTAGATAAGACGAACTTTTATCCAGAAAGTGGTGGTCAACAATCTGATTTAGGCCATTTAGTATCGACCTCGAATCCAAATAATTTTACATCAATCAACAATGTTATCCATTTAAAAGGTTACACATTTCACATAGGTAAATCAAATACTTCATTTAAAATAAATGACTTAGTCCATTGTGAAATCGATTCAAAACAACGTTATCAAACAACTTTGAATCACACAGCTGTTCATTTATTAAGTCACTCAATACGTAAAGTTTACAATAGCGAAAATTCAATTCTTCAAACGAGTTCGTTAGTAAAACCGGACTCGTTTAAATTTGAATTTAAATTTAATCAAAATTTACCAAAACCAAAAATGGAAGATATGGAAAAACTTGAAAAAAATCTCAATGAATTAATTTCAAAATCCATTCCGGTTCATGTAAAAGAAAATGTCGAACTTGAAAATAAAAATTTCAATTTTCCTATTCGAAAATTAAATGATGTTTTATATCCCAGGAAGCTTAGAGTAGTTGGTATAGGCGCTAATTTAGAACAAAATGACGAATCAACAAACCAAGAAGAACAGTCAGCTGAATTATGTTGTGGATCTCATGCTGGTCGAACATCAGATCTTAAAAAGCTTTATATTACTGGTTTTAATATAGTGGGAGATTCTTCTTATGAAATAGAAGGATGTACATGTGAAAAGGCAGATGAAGTCGAAAAAAATGATAAGCAAGTTTTAGACTTATTAAATGAAATGATTGAATTACACAATTTTAAAATTGAAAATGAGGCAAAAATGACTAATGCAGAGCTTTATTCGAACCTAAATCAAATAGCTGATAAATCAATACAAATAGAGGCTATTTTTAAAAAATATCAAACCTCTTATTCGACTATTCAAAAAGTCAAAAATGAATCAATAAAATACAGACCGTCTAAAAATACTCTTCAAAATATTATGAAAAAGTATTTTATAGACGAATTGGGTGAAGGTAGTCGACAGTCTTTAGATTCGATTTTGATAGCCTCTATAGACCCAAGCAAAAAATTAAATTTTAAGTTTGTGGCTATCGATTCGATTTTGCATCATGATCAAATTTTGTCTGTAATTGCCAAGATTTCTAATGAATTACATCCGTATTTAATTATATATAATAAATATAGAAATGTTTATATATTTTACTCGAGAAACTCGTTCAAAAAGAATATGGAAGTTGAGAATTTTTTTAATGGGGAACAAGAGAAAATCTTGAACAAAAATTCAGATGCCAAACTAATTGAGCAAAGTGATAACTATAGGGTTATTAAGTGTAATCTCATTAAAACTAATAAATTTAAGTATTTTTCTTTTTAGAAATTTTCAACAAAAAAAAAATAATTTTTTTATTCAAAAATAAAATTATTCCTGAAATAAATCTTTTTTAAAAAAATTTAAAAGTTCGATTCTATAGGGCGAAAAACTTCATTTTTTTAAATAAAATTTAGGTCGCCGAATTGAGAAAAAAAAATATAAGCCTTTAAATTCCGATGTTGTCGAATTAATAAATTTTATGCTACACTAAACTTCCGTTCAAAATATTGATGGATCAAAACTTAACTAATTTAGTCAAGTCGACTATGAATTAGACTTTTAATTGAATTTTAGTTAGCTAAAACTAATGAAAAACTGTCATCACAAGCTATGAAGCTTAATGATCAGTCAGTCTAATGTCTTAATTGATCAACTGAAATACAAAAAATATTATATATGACCATGCTTTTCGAAGACTGTTCTTCTACCATATTTTCTTGCAAAAGAACGCATCGCTTTATACCAGAGGTTTCAGATAAAGTGCATGCTATGAAATTAGAAACTTCTAATAAAATAAAACTTTGAGAATAGCTTTGTCATGCCTTAAGTTCAATTACTTCAAAATTCAAATAATCGATCACATTAAAAAATTTACCAGTTTTAAATGTGGCAATTTTTTTTTTACTATTTAAGCAACTGACTGGAGACTTTTAAAAATAAAAGGCCGGACGCCTATTTATCAAAAAAGAGTAAATTTTTTATCAAAATTTAGGTCTAAATGCCTTTTATAAGAAAATTAAGTTACAAATTGCAATAAAAAATCACATGATAATCTTAGCCTAATTATCTAAAAAAGTCATTTTATAGGTCTTAAAAAAATTCTCTTTTTTGATGCTTAAAGTTTAATAAAAAAATACTTTTTTTTAAGTTTTAGTTTAAATTTTCTGTGGCGCTTTTTTAATCAAATTTTTTTCTAGAAATTCTGGAATATTAAAGAAAATTCGGTTCCTTGAACCCTGCCAGGAGCAGAGATAATTTCAACATCAAATTAATTTACATTTTTTTGCATGTTACACAAATACTCGATCATACAATGTCTAATCATGAACTTACACAAGGGTTTATTGTTGGGACACCTAATTATTTTTACAAAATTAACACTTGAAATAAGTCGAAAATGATAAAGAATTTGAAAAAAAAAATACATTTTTTGATTGACTTTTATTTCAAAATGCACAATTAACATTTTTAAAAAAATCTATTCTTTTAAATAAAAAGCTTGAATTAAATAAATTATTACATTTTCTCATTATTTCTACAAAAAAAAAACATTGAATATATCTTTTTCTTTTAAATTTAAAAGTATTGAGTTTAAATTACAAAAATGAGTAAAAAACGAGTGAAAAGTCAATTAGACGAAGAAGATATCGATGAAAATTCTGAAATCGGAAAAGACACCAATCGGGAATATACAAAATATTACTATGCTTATAAAGTATTCAAATTAATTTTTATTTCAAAACTGCTGGTAAAAAAAAAATAATTTTGAAATCTAAGAAACATTTGTACTTTGAAACCATAAAGACTGAATTTTCCAAGACTACGTCCAATTTGTATCGATCCATTTTTATGCTTAAATTAGCTGGTACAGAACAAATTTTTGAAGTATTTGTCGCCAAGGCTAAAAATGTAAAAGAATCTCGTGAAAAAGTAATTCAAGAATTTTTTAAGCAAACCGTGTTAATTCATCCTGACAAATTGCCGCAAAATAGTAAAATTCTTCTAAAATTAAAAATCCTCTTAAAAATCTTTTTTAAATTTGACAAATTTAAAGAAAAAGAACGTACCAAATTAATCAAAGATTTCATATCGAGTGAAAAAGAAAATTCCGCTAATTTTAATTGCTTAAATGAGATAGGGTGGAGTTTGTTTAGTGCCAAAAGTAGATGTAAAAAACAAAAAACCGATAATACATTAAATTCAATTGTAAATTATAAAGACTTGGACAATTCAGAGTTTATTCGAAATCTTTTTTAATTAGACTTTTCTCATTAGATTTCAAGTTGTGGACGCCTACAAGCCAAAATTGATTACAGTCATAGACTTTTCTAACAGAATTGTTTTTTTTTTCTTTTAAATGAGTTTTTTACACTAAATGAGTAAAATTGAAAATATTCTTAGTTTTCAAACTTTTTTTGCTTCTAATATTCAATTAAATCGAAATCATGTTTTCTTTAACCCATTTTGTTAAAATTTAAAAAGGAAATTTCAAAGCTAATAAATTTTTTTTTTATAATAATCTTACTTCTTTATACCTGAGATAATGTGAACTCTTATTATCAGAGCCCGACAAAATGTGCGAGCAAAAATTTCGCATATAAATGCATATTTTACATAAAAACGCATTTTTTCCTAAATTACTTTTTATCCTTGTTTGATTTTTATATTTGAAATTAATGTTATTCGGTTAAATACCCATTGGTATTAAATAAAACTTAGTTTTAAACTCAGTGTTAAAACGTATCCCGCCGCACGTTTAATAATAAAATTTTAACATGGGAGAAGTCTAATCGGTTGCATGCACCTTTTATGCAACTTCTTTAGCATGAAAATACGGTAATTACTTTTTTGGAATTATTATATATTTTAAATCTGATTTTAAGCTATCAATAAAGTTTCTTCAAAAAAAGATTTTTGTCCATCATATGTCCTTTTTTCTAAAACGCATATCTTGGAATTTTTTAACATATCATATATACACACATATTGAATAAACAGCAGATATAGTGAAAAAGAAGCGTGAGCGTTACCGTACCGTTACCATTGCCTATTACCGTTCCCGGAAAATTTTTTTTTGAGAGAATTTATAATCAGAACCAAAAAAAAAGTAAAAAAAAATTTCGGGAACGTCAATCGGTAATGGTAACGGTAATACTCACGCTTCTTTTACAATATAACTGTTATATATGTGCATAAATTGCATATCTTTTCACATATTTTAGCGCATATTCCGGTTCCTATAATATATTTATAAGTTTTCGAGCAGGAAAATAAAACGTAAATAAATGTTGGTCGTTATCAAATGTTGGCCATCATTCGGTTTGCAAATACCAAGGAAATATGTCAAAAACCACACAACACAATTTATATCAGGAAAATTTACGATGAATGCTATTATTAAAAAGTTAACATTTTGTTAACCAGCAAGGGTTCTACCAAGCTGGTTAACAAAATGGATAGTGCAATTTTTACAGAGGAGGAAACTAAGAAATATATACAAGATATTTTAATAATGGTTTATAAGAATTTAGTGGTATGGGATTGGCCTAAATGATTAAAGAAATGAACAAGTGATATTTAGCTGTCTGACATTTTTTACTTTCAAATTTTTATCAGTTTTTTAGGGGTGATGAATGGAAGAATTTTGAACTTGTATTTTGATTTGATTTCTATCACAAATTGCGAAATCTAACCTTTGTGAGTATAAAAGAATTGTTTTAAAAATAAATTAGTTCTTTTTTCCTACAGATAAATAAATTCATCATATTTTATTTAATCGATGAAAACTAATTTTCGTCAAGCGTTCAAATACAAAATATTTAATTTTAATCCTAATGGCATTTAGGAAGAAAAACCTTCGTTTTATGTTCATTCTAATTAAAATCTTGATTAATATTTACCAAATATTTGTCATTAAAATATAAAATTAAACAGTGCTTTCTTATTGCCTTTAGTATTTAGTTAAAAATTGATTCCTTTTTTGTTATGATTCATGTACTTTTGACAGACTAAATAAAAAAAACAAACAAATAAGTGGCTTATTTGACTCTTAAAATAGGTTTTTAAATTGAAATACACCTGATACTCAGTATTTATTTATGATTCATTATGACAAATTGAGAAATGGCTAATTTTTTTTTTTGTTTTTTAAACAAAAAATTAAATTTTAATTTTAATCAATTAGATTTGAATTTCAATTTAAAAGACTCTAGATAATGATCAAATTCTATCTAGTGAATCACTTCAATTGTTGATTTCCTATAAAATTGAAGGATTTATCTAAAAAAATTTTTTTTTTTAAATACTAAAACAAAAAAAAATTTTTTAATTTTTCTTAGCCATGAAAAACATTTGCCTGATGTCGATTAAAAAAAGTTTTTTAATTGATGATATCCTAAGTCGACCATCAAGTTCTAAATCTAATCATGAACATTTGGAATTTTATGATTACGACGAAACAAGAAATTATAGTTATGACCAAGGGCAAAAGTTTTACAACAGACGTTCTCCCAGGATACAGTTTACTATTGAACAATTGTTCATACTTGAAAATCGATTTAATCAATCGCACTATTTAAACAAAAATGATGTTAAATTTTTGTCAATGATACTCAATTTATCTGATAAAAGAGTAAGTTAACAAAAAAAACTAATCATTAAAAATTTATAAAAATTAATTTTTTTGTTTTTTATTTTTAGATAAAAATATGGTTTCAAAATAGACGAGCGAGAGAAAAGTTTATGAATAAATGATTTCAAATTGTTTTTTATTTTTAAATTTAATTTTTTTTTTAAAGCTTTTAGTCAAAAATTGTAAATATTTAATAGTTTAGTATGCGAAGTAAAATTATATTATTACAGCAAAAACGAAATTAAACTTTTTGATTTTTTTTTAAATTTTTTAATAAAAAAAATTAAAACTGTTTTTTTATTTAAATTCAATTTTATTAAATTGTTGTAAGACGAATTCAATGTTGAATGTTATTGACAAAAAACCCTAATTAAATGCGCAATTTTTTCAAGCTTTAAAAAAAATGGTTATCCCAAATAAAAGAAATCGTAACAACGCAACCAGATAATACTAATCTTCTAGGCTACTTAGATTTAGGAATTTCAAAAAACAAACCACACCACGTTGTTAAGCATGAATAGTTGTTGCCTCAAATTTAAGGCTTTTTGAAGGTTCTTGATATTTTGTAGCAATACAGCTAATAACTTAACGAACAATTTTAAAAGTTGATTCTAAAGAAAACATTATTTTATAGAAAAATCAAAATTTTAAATTTTTTTTTTAAGATTTTGAGAAGATTTAAATCAAAAAATGAATAAGAATGTTCGAAAATGTTGCTTGTCATCATTGATCTCAGTAAACATTTAAATGCAGTAGTTTCATAAAAAACTTTCAGATTCTTTCAAAGTAAATATATTTTGATGAATTTTTAGTTAAGATTTTCAATAAAAATTTTAATTTAAAAAATATTAAAATCTTTTTTGCAAATAATTTTTTTTTGAGAAAAGATTTCAAAAAACTGTTTGGATAAATGGCAAGTTAAAATTTTTTGTCAATTTTCTTTTGGTATAACGTAATTTATTACTGAAGGAAACTATTACTGAGTAAAATATTACTGTAGAAAATATTACTGTTCTTATTTGTCACTGAAAAATAAAAAGGAATTTATTACTGAATGAATATTTTACTGAAAAATAAAAAGGAATCTATTACTGGACGAATCTTTTCCTGAAAGTTTTAAAATAAAAAACAAAGAAACTTTTACTGACTGAATTTATTACGGAAATTATTTATTTTAAACAAATAAAACGCTTAAGAACAATTTTTTAAAACACTATTTCAGAAAAAAAAACAAAAAAAAATTACAAATAAAAAGTTTTAGATTACAAGTGAGTCAAATGCCTTTCTCTGTAACGAAGATGAACATATCCTTCTTTTACACGAATTCGTTTTTTTATTCTCATATTTGCATTATCATTAATTAGTGCTACTCTTGATACCCTCTCCGACTTAACCTATCCTGGGTATTAGAACATGAATATCTTATAAATTGGTCTTTGTTTTTTCTTTAAACCAATAAAGATAATTTTCATATATGGCAATATGCCGCGAACCCCTCTGGGAATTTTACGATCACCGCATTACTGTCAATAAAATAAAGATTATTTGAAATTTTAATTTTAAAATAATTAAAAAATTTAATCAGTTAACGAAAGCTATAATAACGAAAATAAGGAACTAATTACTTAAATCCTTGAAAAGCAGTTTCCTTAAATTTTATTTTGATCAAATATAAAGTAATCTCTCAGTTTTTTGTCAAAAAAGTGTTTTCACTAAATCAAAAATGTGTCCAAAGTGTTTTTAAATTTATTCAGTAATTTATTCTTCAGTGATAATTTCCTTAATTTCAATTCATTGATAGATTATATTGAATCTTTTATTTTTCTTATTTTTTTTTCAACAAAAATTGCTCTGCAAAGCACTTTAAAGAGCTTTTGCCAACAAAAAAATTATTACGTAGTGAAGCGAAGTTTGCTGCATCTGATTTCCAAGTCTGCAAAAAAATGTGCAATTTAATTGCGTATTTAAAAATATTACATTTTTGGCATGAAATTTTTAATAAAAATTTAATACTCTATTGTCAATCACCAGATGAAGCAAAATTTGCTCCAAAATTTTTTTTTAGAAATTTTTAAAAAATCTTATAAATTTTAATTTTTTCGGAAGAAAAAAAAATATTGAAAGAGAAAAAAAGCAAAAAACTTACTAGATTTCCAAAATTTTAGAAAAATAATTTCCTGCAATTTTGCACGCCATTAAAAAAAGTCTGTATTTTAAATACGCAATTAAATTGCACAATTTTTTGCAGGCTTTGAAATCAGATGCAGCAAACTTCGCTTCACTACGTAATAATTTTTTTGTTGGCAAAAGTTCTTTTAAGTGTTTTGCAGAGCAATTTTTGTTGAAAAAAAAATAAGAAAAAGAAAATTGACAAAAAAATTTTACTTGCCTGGATAAATTTATTTAAAATTAAATTTCCTAAAATTTGATGCCATAAAAATATAATCTGGAAATAGCTTTATAAGCAAACATAAAAGCTTAAGTCAGACAACGATTAAAAACCCGTTTTTTCTATTATTTCCCGAGAGGTATATCATATTTTGATTTTGACACTTTCCTTTCTAATTTTTCATGCTAAACAACGTGATTTAGTTTGTTTTTTTAATTCCTAAATCTAAGTACCCTGAACATTTATTATGCATTCGCCTTTACCTTCCGAAATCAACCCCTAAAACCCGAATTAGGATTGGCGAATTATTTTTTTTAATTTTTTAAGCAAGTTTTATTTTGCATCTACCCTCGGAGTTAAATACGCGAGTTTACGTTACAAATAAAAATATATTTAAAAAGGAAAAATGATTAGAAAAAAAATTAAATTACAGCATTTTTATCGAAAGCTCTAATTGATTTAACAAACAATCAAAATAATTTTCAAAATAAAACCCTTAGGAATTTTTTTTTAATAATTTTCGCAGCCGTACATGTTAGTTATCTATATCATCTGTACCCCTAAACACGAATTTAATAGTTAGACATTTAAAATTAAAAGCTTATCATGATTGAAGACACAAAAGCCATCGGATATTTTATATGCGGTTTTTCAAAATCTAAAAATTGTTTCTTTAATGATTTGTTTATATTAAAAAACCGATTTGTTTTAATAGGTTGATCTTTTTTCATCACAAAAAAATTTTCTAATATTTTTGCGGTATATTGTTGCGCTTGGCTGAGGATTAAAAACAAATATAAAATGGTTAAAAAGCATAAAAAAAGTTATCTACACATAAATAGATTTGAATTTAATCAAACAGTTGATAAACACATAAATTAAAAAAACGAAAAAGTTATAAAGAATAAAACTTTTTATTCTATTTCCTGTTATTAAAATGTCAGATAAAAAACATGTATATTCACAAGTCTTTTTCTTGTCATTACCAAGCTTTACAATGAGTTGATTTTGTCAAGATTTTGAATTTTTTTAAATGATTAGGAACCATTACAGGGTAGCTTATTATGTCCTAAAAATAAGTTGCCTTACATAAAAACAGCCGATGGAATATACAAAGTGAGAACAAAAACAGTATTTCGATATTTAAATCAATTTAGAAATTCCATTTTAGGTAAAAAACACATAAATCTAGTTTAAAAAATAAATTTTATGTGTTATTTCAACCTTTTTAAAATATTTTTTTTTACTTTTCGGTTTATGTGTTAGTTTTGAATTTTCACTTTTTTTATTTGTTTTTAATCGTCAGCCGTTGCGCTTTTCTTGTTCCGCTTTTAGAATCTATATTTGAGTAAATTTAAAAAAATTAAGACTAATAGTTTATTATTTACAAGAAAAAATTAAATAATTTTGTTTAAAAAAAAAAAAGCAAAAAAATGAGTAATTGAGATTCAGATTTTGTTTAAATCTTAAGCATAATCCCTAAAGACTTTCAGCCAAAAAACATTCTGGCATTTGGAAATTTAGAAGCACTGCCTTGAACTGCTAACGAAATAGCTAAAGGTACACCAACAATTAAAAACATCAAAACACAACAAGCTACAGCCGATTGATTATACTTTAAAGCTGTTTGTGAATAATAAGCAGCTTGATCGAAGGCTTTCATTTTATTAAATTTTCTAACTTTATTGGATGCATTGAACGCAAAAATACCCCATATGAAACATACAAACAAAGAAGCAGTCGACCAATTCATGTAGTCGGGTTGTGGAGATGAAATATTTAAGGCTGAGTATTTTTTCGGTTGAGTTATAGTTGGTGTTTGAGATAATCCTCTTTCAGCATTTGATTCCATATTACTGTTATAGCTATAGTTTTGTTCCATTTTTTTGTATGGTCCAGTCAATTTTTTTTTTCGATTTAAAATTATGGCTTTTTTTATTTTATTTTTATAAAAATTTTTAATGACCTGAATTTTTTTTTTTGTTGATGTTTTTCATAGTTTTTTTTTCTTACCTTTATACATGTACATTGAAATTATATTTACCTTTTTATTGTTAATTTTAATGAGTACGAATTAATTTATTCGGACAAGTGAATTGTCCATTAAATTCGTATTTTATTTTATCAGCTGAGAGTTGAGAAAATAATATATTTAGATTTTTGAATAATGGTATTTTCTCAACTCAAAGCATTATGTAATAAAACTCCGATTTTGTAAACATTCAAGGCAAACCAAAAAAAAGGCTTCGAAATATCGAAATTTTAATACATTAAAAGTATTGATAGAATTTCTGTTCTTTCACAATAAGTTTACAAAATCGAACAAAGTACACAAAATAGGGTTAAACAAAATCGAAGTCTGACCGTATTCAATTATAAATTAAAAAATCATGTTAAAATTCTCTAATGAATTTTCATAGAGTCCAAAATTAAAGGAAGTTGAATATTTTTGTGCAGTTTCATCGGAAATGTGTAATTCAGTACAAATTCAAATATAAAAATATTCAATAGCTTAGAATGAAAATTTAATAAAAATCAGTTCTGCAAACTGTAAGATGAGATACATGACTTGTATTATTTAGATATATATTCTGAAGTTATTTCGCAAAATGCACAAAGCAGAATTATTTTGCAGAAGTATAATTTAGATGATACAAATTTTTTATCAGATTTTACAATTTATAAAGCTAATTTTTAATGTCGAGAAAAAAAGAACATACACGCCTATTAAGTGACCAGTGTTGGTCACATAACCGGTGAGACCCGTCATTTTAAAGCATAAAAATAAGAATATTTTTACATTTTATTATGAATATATTTAAATCACAATTTACTTATACTGCAATTCTATCAATTTCAATACCAACTTCCCAACGTATTAAGCTGAAATTAGAAAATACAGCTATATGGGAAAATTTTGAAGAGACTTTATAAAAAAATATAAAATAAAAAATTCAGAACATGATTAGTTTTTTTTTATTGAGAAGATTTAATTTTGTGTTAAAAACTATTTAACACAATAAAAAAAACTATTCAACACAAATTGAAAGTGATCGTCACAAAATCAAATCTTCTCATCACAAATTTTTAAAAAATAGAAAAAAACTTTTTAACACAAAATTAAATCTTCTCAGCACAAATTTTAAAAAATAAAAAAAAATTTAGAACACAAAAGTTTTTTTCTATTTTTTCAAAAATTTGTGATGAGAAGATTTGATTTTGTGACGATCACTTTCAATTTGTGTTGAAAAGTTTTTTTATTGTGTTGATATAATAATCCCAAAATCAAAATCTTGAAAATATTCAAATTCGAATTGAAAATTTTTTTATAAAGTGTACTCAAATTTTTCATTTTGTAGCTGTATTTTCTAATTTCAGTTTAATACTTTGGTACGGTGGTACGCTAAGCTTCTACGGTACGCAATGGTACGGCTACGCTACGACATAAAATTGATAGAATTGCAGTTTCACTTTTTTTTACTGGAATTGGGATGATACAGCCGCGCGAATAGTGTGTAGTAAATCTTCACGAAAAATAATAATGACAGATTTTGAATTTTCTAAAAAATGAGTGCTTTTTAAGGATACTAGAATTAGGAGCATATATTCCTTTACTCTCTATTTAGAAAAATTTTAGAATTGAATCAAAGTATAGTAAAGAATTATCACATTAAAAAGACACTTTTGTCTTCAAAGTCTTTCTTTCTTAGATCATTAATCTTTCTTAGATCATTAATAATATCGAAATTAACAAAATCAAAATAATTCAGCATCATTTAAATTAATTTAATTATTTTTTATTTATTTATTGAATAAAAGTAAATATAAAATTACAAGTTGGGTTAGGTAGGTGTTTTACTCAATATAACACAAAGAGATAATTTGAACTTTTTGACTCGCACAGGATTGGTACCCTCGACTTTCTGCTTGGACGCCCATGATCTCGGCAAAGTAAAATTAAAAATGAAAATTGAAAAATGAGCAAAAATTTTACTTTGCCCATGATCTATCACCATTTTAATATTCGATTTAAATATCGAGTAAAATTCCCTGGGGAAATTGCCAATTTATAACTGTTTTTTTAGCTACAAATTCTCTGGGTAGAGAAAAACTAACTTAATTTAATCCAACAATTATTTTTGGGTATGAAAAAGTTACTTTTTTCTCTAGCCAGGTAATTTCAGTAGTTTAAAAGACCAAAGCGAATTTGAATAGTGCAACAAATACGTCAAAATGAATTTTAAAAGATAAATGCGACATTTAAATTTGAAATATTACACAAAGCATCAAAAAATGACAAAATTAAAAAAAAAAGACAAATTTTTATTAATTTTTTTTAATTTTTTTTAATTTTTTTTATTAGATTCTTTTTTACTCATTGAATTCGATTGCTAAAACAAAAATATCAAATTAAAATTTTTATTTAGTTTAATTTTTAAAAAATATCTAATTCCAAAAAGTGTCATTTGATTAATTTTTAATTTTCTCTTTTTTCCTCGATAAAATTTTAGTAAGCAATCGAAGAAAATTATGCTTGTTTGATAAAAAAATAAATAAATTTAAGACAAATTTACTTTTTTAATCTACAGTACTGATTTGTCACTATGTTTTCACCAGATTTCTCGTGAATTCCCCGGAATTTCGGTGAATTCACGAGAATTTTGGGAAATTTACCGGAATTCTTCGAAAAAAAAAAATCGTGAATTTACTAGATTTCCAGTGAATTCACCAGAATTCCCTGGAATTCCAGTAAATTTCCCGGAATTCGAAAAGGCCAAAAAAAAAATTCTTTTTTTACTGTTTTACCCTCCATATTAGTTGAAAAAAAATTTTCTATGAAATAATTATTATGGAAAAAAAATCGCTAAATTTTCGAAGAATATATTTCCATATTATCTATATCAGTGAAAATTTTTTTTCAACTAATATGGAGGGTAAAACAGTAAAAAAAGAATTTTTTTTTTGGCCTTTTCGAATTCCGGGAAATTTACTGGAATTCCAGGGAATTCTGGTGAATTCACTGGAAATCTAGTAAATTCACGATTTTTTTTTTTCGAAGAATTCCGGTAAATTTCCCAAAATTCTCGTGAATTCACCGAAATTCCGGGGAATTCACGAGAAATCTGGTGAAAACATAGTGACAAATCAGTACTGTATATCTTTTATAATGCCAAACATTTTCCTTTCCGATTTTAAATCATCAGACTTGAGCGTCACTTTACGTTAAAATTACGTAATAAAACGTTATATTAGACAATTTTACGTTGTGTAATACAGAATTTAAATTTTATAAAAACAAAAAAATAAAATTAAAAAATTTATTTGAAAAATAATTGAAAAAAAATTTTTTTGTAAATTTATTGTCCTTTCATTTGGCTAATTTTTTGCTTGATTCCTTTACTAGTCAAAATCAATTCAGCATGATGTCTCTTTAAGTTTTCAATTTGAACCTCAAGACTCTCTGTCTTATCGACACATTCTTCAAAATCTCTCAACAAACTAGAATTGCCAAGTAACCCACTATTTTGTTTAAGACGCGAGTTATCAATTCTTAAAGCATCTTTTGATTGTTTTATCTTTGTCAATGAGTCACGATTCTTAATAACAATAATTCAACATTAATCTCAAAAAAAAAACTTTTTTGAATTTTACTTTTTTGACTTGTTCATCAAATTCGGACAATCTATGTTTTTCCTTTTCATTTTCAGTCATAACAAATTGTAATTTTTCCTTGACATGTGTCAATATTTGAACTGTATTATTGATCTTTTTTTTCAATTTCATCAATTCCTCATTGCGCTCCTCGATTTTTTCATTATAAGTTTGATTTTCGATTTTCAATTGTTCAAAATCGATCATGTGTAGACCTTCGCCAAATTCCTCTTTGGCTTTCAATTCATTCTCTTTTTTTCTCAATTGATTTTTAAGCTTTATATTTTCAATACGAACTGTAACTACATCTACTTCTTTGAGTCTTTCTTTCTCAATGTAAACCTCTATGTCTTTTGGAGTTAATTGTTTACCAGTTTGACTACTAACTGATTTAACAGCAGCGTCTTTTTTCATCTTGGTGAATTTAATACGATCTTGATCGACCATTTCTTTTTTAGTTTCGCATTTGTATCTAAGCTCGTCTAGCTCACGCTCAGCTTCGAGTTTTTCTTTTTCCAATTGTTTTTTTAGATTTTCAATTGTTGCTTTTTAAAAATAAAGAGAAAAAAAATTAGAACATTTAAAAATTTTTTTTTATTTAATTTATTTGAGTGTGGATTTTACCTAAATATTTGATATAACGTTGTTCTTGTTCTTGAGATGATTTCTCAAATAATGGTTGATTTTGAGCATCGTCGGACTTTTTCTTACGGAAAAAATCAGCTAATTTATGATGAAATTGATTGTTTGCATTTTGTAAACGATCTCTCTCTTCAATTGCTGACTAAAAGAGATACAATTTTAAATGATGAAAAATAATTTATGAAAAAGAAAAAGAATTTTTTTCAATTCAGTGAAAAAATAGTGTCATTTTCATTGATAGAAAGAGATTCTCTTAAACTATCGAAAATCTTTTTTGAATACATTTTAAAGTTGCACATTTTAAAGGTGATAAAATCTTTTTTCATGAAAATGAAATTCGATTTTATCACTATCATAAACTTTTATGGAAGTGAATTTTAGGACAAAAAAGTACAGTAAACCTTTTGACAAAATTTAGTAACTTTTTTTGAGAGTTTAAAAATTTGTTTTTTAAATTGTAACACCTGATACCAAATTTGTATCATCTAAAGTTTTCTTCTTCAAAACTGCTACTTTATCTTTCCCTTTACATTTTTCAAAAAAGCTACACAGTTTACTGCATTTCTCGCGAATTAACGGCGTATAACCCAACATCAAAAGAGGACAGAATTGAAGCTATTTTATTTAACAAACAATGGAAATCGTATTTTCAGATAGGAAATGAGTTAAATATGACAAAATCATGTGTAAAAAAAACAATATTTGATCGATAAAAACAAACGAAATCATGGGGAAGATGGTCTCAGAAAAATACATTGTTAAGCGAGAGAAACAAGGAAGTGTTTCAATTTTAATTTGGCGCTTTATGAGCTATTATGTTATTTTAATATTTACTCTTTTTGACGGAAGGCTTAATGCTAACAGATATATTGATATTTTGTGAAATAAGTTGATCCCATCATTGAAAATGTTTCAAAATGATGAACAATTCATATTATTACAAAAAAATGATCCCTGTCATTGAGCTCTATTGATCACTCAGTGGTTCCAAGATCACGATATTGATGTTTTATCATGACCGGCTAATAGTCCGGACTTAAATTGTATTGAAAACTTATGAAGTTGGCTCGATAAAAAAATTTCCAAGCAAGAGCCAAGTAGTTTTGATTAATTAAAAAAATTTTATCGAATATACTAAATAACAACCCGAAATCAATCCATACAAATTTATAATTTTTACAATAATCTCTCTGAAAATTTTTTTCATTGAGATTTTTTTTTTTTTTTTCAAGCGAGGGGGGTTTAGATTCCCTTTCAGCCCCCGTTTTTGCTTGGTCGTTTATTCATTGAGATTTTTTTATCTTGATAAATAAACGAAATATAATAATTCTAATTCGTCAAAAAAAAAATGAAATTCTATTTACTTCAAGAAATTAAAAAATTAATGTAAATACCTGATATCTTGCTATTAATTCTTCTCTAGTAGGCTTAACCTCAATTTCAATTTCTTGATAGTCCTCATCAATTGTCAAATCATTTTTATCAGGTGTAGTGGCACCTAATTCAAGATCATTACGATTATTTAAATTGGGCTTATCTTGATCACTATCTAAAATTTGTGAAATGGGATCCAATGGCGGTGGACCTGGTGATCGTGTTATCAAATCCTTATTAAAAGAATTTTAAGAAAAAAAATTTTTTTTCATTTTTTAAAATTAATACTTCATCATCTCCTTCTTCTGGAATGAGATTACCATCAGCGAACTTATTCGGTTGTCTTGTTTTGCGTTTGACTGTTTTATGAACGTAAATATGTTCATCTGGATCTTGTTTATCACCGATTTCTTTCTCTAAAGCTTCTTGTGTCTCTGATGCATTCAAATCGGTTTGACTCTCATCGAGACTTAAATCATTTTGATTATTAGTTGGTAAAGTCTCGTCTAAAGTCAAATTTTCTTCACTTTCTTGAACAGGTGCTTCTTGATTAGCTTCGTCTTGGTTTATTTGACTTTCGTCTTTTAAATTATCTTGGTCTTGTTGTTCGTCATTTTGTACAATAATATCATCTTCGTTTAGATCTGATTTTGATCTTTGTTCATCTATAGGAGTTGTAACAGCATTTGGATTTGTTTTAGACGAACTTACACGACTTGATGACGGTCGTTCTAAATTGATAGTGTTAAGAAGTAATTAAAGGAAAAATGGCAAAGAATTAGGGTAACTTACCTTCTTCGTAGACTGGACGATTAAAATCCATTTTGGAAATGTTTAATTTGTTATTTCGATAATTATTTTAAAAATAATGAAAGTTTTTGAGACTATAGGAAATTGTTACCATGGTAATTTTTGTCTATATTAAAATTTTGCTAAAGAAATTAACTTAACATTTAGCTCAAAGCTTAACGATGGTAATCCATCCGTAAAAAAGAATTAAAAGGAGTTTGTATAAAAGGTACTTTAAATTTTTTCAGAGTGAAAAAAGGGTCAATATTTTAGGATTAAAAAAGTATTTCATTTATACGGGTGAAATCAAACAAGTGAATAAAGATAAGTCCTTTTCATAGACATAAAATCAAAAAAGAATTAAAAGTTTTTAAGTGTCCAAAATGTGGTTTATCCAGAATCTCTTGGTAAAAAAGTTTTGGTCAATTAATAAAATAATGTCATCAAGCCATCTTAATTAATTAATTTTAATAGAAGTTTTTATTTTTTGAAGTTTTTTTTTCTTTCAAACTTATTTACAGCATTTCTATTGAATTAACGCCGATTCGTACCCGAACCGTGCCGTTTTTTTTTCGAAATTAGATAGAAACGCTGTAATAAGCCTATATTCAGGGTTTAGATTTTGAATAAGATTGGTTGAAAATTTTTTGATAAAAAATAAATCTAAACATAAAATTCACAAATATACAAACAACAGATTTTTACAATTTATTTATCAAAGTTAATCAAAATTTAATATCGATAAAAATTAAAAATTGATTTTCTAATCAAAAAAAAAAAAATTTTTTTTTTGTCAATTTTATCATTTGTTTAGTTATTATTCTCGGTTACTTTACTACCATACTTGCTATAGAAAGATATTTTACATGTGCGCGCTTTACCAGTATGTTGATCAAAGCCTTTGCACTCTGAATACGGAGGAATGTAAACATGTAACGTAATACCTGGTTTGGAGTGAGATGTATTCTCTACTCTATGCAAACCGATTGAATCTTAAAGCAACAAAATAATTTTAAAATTTGGAAAATACATATACATTTCTATAAGCTCAAAATTACCATTTATGTAGCAAACTTCATTTTTTTTCAAGATAGTTTTACACTTTTCTTTCATTTCACTCTCTTGACCATCTTCATTTTTCTCCGGCCATTCATACTTAGTCTCCAAAAGCTCACCATCTAAACACTTCATAAAACAGTGCGCATTGCTATGATCATGAATACTAGAGCCTTGAGACTCAGCCCAACATAATAACAAAATATTATACTTTCCATTTCCTTCGTCGATTAAATTTCTCGTGTATTTATGCGGATCGTATTTGGCATATTGACGCCAGTCTTTAGCATTACTCTTATAATTCTCCATTAGTTTGACAACATAGTCGACATTGACGTAATCATGTGAGAAAATTTCTCTTAATTGCTCGACTAAGTCTTTTAAATCTTTTGGCACAGGCACATTTTCTAGATTAAGTTTCATCTCGTGATTTTTTATTTGCTCACGAATAGTGTCCGATATGTCGACACGGGTGCCGTCATAGCGCTGTAAATTAGCAATCTCCATGATGACCTAAATATTGAATAAGAATTTGCTTAGTAAAAAAATAATTTTTTTATTTGAACTTTTTTTTCGAAAGAAAGAAAGCGCTTTTTAAATAGTTAAGCTTTATCAACAAGAAAATATAAATTTCAAGTCACTTCTAATCAATGGGATCTTAGACACCTGTTTTAGAAATCATGTACATCTAACCCACCAAAATATTAAAGAATTAATTTTTTCAAGTTTTTTTTTTTTTGGAAAATTTAAGAAATTAAATCTAAAGGTGTGTAATTTTTTTGTTGTTGAAGATTCTTATCATTTTGAATGATAATACTGGTCTGAATTTGAGCCAAAGTTTAGACTATAAAATTCTCAAAAGAAAAAATAATGTTTAATTTAAAAAAAAAAAACGCGTCATTCAGACTCAAAAGCAAAAAAATTGGATCATACTTAAAATTTTTTCGTACTTTTTTTTTATTTCTAAAAAAGAATAATCAGTGTTTCTAATGAGTCTAAAAATAATAACCCAGATCTAAATTAATAGAAAAAAAAAACGAAAAGGAAAAGCACATGACATGAGTTCTAGTTGAAGGATTTTTTTTTTAATAGAGAACAAATTACTTGTGAGTTTCAAAATAGTTTATTGTCTAAAATCGCAAAAAAATTAAAAATTTTTAAAGTGATTGAACGCTGGTATAATGCAATTGAGTTGATTTTTCTAAAAAATATTTAAATTTTTTTTGTTGAAATTGTCGAAATCAAGTCCAAAAAAATTTACTATTTTATGCCTTGACCATATCTTGGAAAAATATTTGAAATTTTTATTATTTTCGATAATTTTATCAGTTTAATGAACATAGAACTGAAGCCTGTTCAGTTTAATCGAGACATTATTAAACAGAGAAGAATATTGTCTTGTGATCAATGTACGAGTTGAGCTTGTTATTATGTTTTAAAGCTTTAAACAGAAGCGAGACTACTATCTTGAAAATTCTGATTAAGAAATACATAACAAACACGAATGAGTTGTTTTTCAAAAAAGATTAGAAAAATAATTATTACATAAATGTAACAGATAAGATAAATCGATTGTTAACTAGAGAAAATATTTTTCTTATTGGTTATTTGCCTAACATACTTTCTTATTTGTTTATCATTTGTCCCCCAAAAAAAAAAAAATATTTTCTAGACTTCCAATTGTTTGTTTAGATTTGGTTTCATATTCTAAACTAGATTTGAAGGAATTCAGATTTAGTTAGAAAAAAACTTCGAAAAACTAAAATCGTTCAGCATAAGCTCTGCAAAAATAACATCCAAGAAGTGATCAAGGAATTACAAAACACTGGTTTGTGAAGTTCATTTTTTTTATTTTTGCTATTGTAATAAATATTAATTTTGTTAAAAAATTAAATATTTTTGAACAAAAATTTACCCAAAATCATATTTCATTCGGATAATTTTTTTTTTTGGGGGAGAGGGAGTAGAATATTTTTGAGGTATTTTTTGATGCTGAAAATTAAAAAGAAAAGTATATAGGTGTATGGAGCGATTCTTTTTGGCGTAGAATTGAAATTTAAAAATAATAGGTCTTTAAGGTAAAATTTAGAGATAACCCTGAGCGTGTTAGAAAAAAAAGTGATTTTTTGTAAATTTAGAAAGAGCCTAAAAAGACGAATTTTTTGAGGTATTAACGAGCACTATTGAAGATTTAGTTTTGGAATTACGACCGGGTGGTTGTTTTAGTAAAAAAATTTAATGGTGTGCCTTTTTCAGGTATCATCAAATCAGTCGTCGAAAAAAGAAAATGTCTTTTTTATTAGCTGTCTTGTAGTTAATATGAATTTCAAGAAAAAATGGCATAAACCCT
Organism: Brachionus calyciflorus; assembly: GCA_002922825.1. Taxonomy (NCBI): domain Eukaryota; kingdom Metazoa; phylum Rotifera; class Eurotatoria; order Ploima; family Brachionidae; genus Brachionus; species Brachionus calyciflorus. Next base: position 625,432 of record NTPY01000483.1, read on the forward strand.
TAATTTTTCGAAAACGATTGAAAATAAATAAACTTGAAAGTCCCGCTAATATTAGCTGTATATTTGCTAATATTAACCCTTTGTTAAATATTTTATCAAAAGCTTTATGGAAAACGCGAGTTTTAGTTCGTAAAATCTTTCGGAAAAAAAACATGTTTGGCGTATTACCGTATACCCTTACAAAGAGATGCACGCACTTAAACCCAAAAACCAGCTTTTGTACCACGCCTCACGCACCATCGATCCAATGCTATCTCGTCACTAATTATTGTTCCATGTCTTAAAACCTGGTTTTTGGTTTTAAACCCAACGTTAAAATTTAAATATCAAAAATTAACCCATAGTTTAAATTTAAAAATCAAAAAAAAAAAAATGCTGCACTAATAATTAGAATTTAACAAAACACTAAATTTGGTTTTTGAATTTAAGAGCGATATTGAATAAAAAATGACCAAAAAAAAATTTTACTAAAATTCTTGATTCATGGTAACAAATTTCCTTCCTGAAAAAATGAAATTTAAATTATTTATTTTTTGTATTTTTTGGAGGTCTGGCTGGTTTTCTTTTAACTACTAATGGTTAATTTGATTTTTCATTGATTTTTAAATTTAAACCATGGGTTAATTTTTGATATTTAAATTTTAACGTTGGGTTTAAAACCAAAAACCAGGTTTTAAGACATGGAACAATAATTATTGATGAGATGGGATCGATGGTTTAAGGGTATACGGTAATCTATTATCGAGAGATTTTTTTATTTTATCTTTGTTTTAGAATATCTAAACGAACTTTATATTTGATTTAATTTTGTAGGTAATATTTAAATTTATTTATTGAGATGTTTTTAAGAATAAGACTTCGTGGCGCAATTGGTAGCGCGTCTGACTCCAGATCAGAAGGTTGCGTGTTCAAGTCACGTCGGGGTCAAATTTTTTGTTGCTGAAATTTCTCGAGTAAACTGGTAAAAACTGGTATTTAAATTAAAGATATTTTTATTATTTTAAATTGGTATTTTTTATTATTTAAATGAAATATAAAATTTTAAACAGGAAAAGTGATTTTATTAAAAAAAGATTATCTTTACAAAAAAAAAGAGAAAGAAATATGAGATAATCAATACCAAACGGAGAGAGGACAAAAAAAACACCAACTCAGAAAAATTTTAAATTTAAAAAAAAAAAAATACTGGAAAAAGAAGAAATTTTTTTTATGAAAAAAAAAAGTTATCTTGCCAACTTTTACCTGAGATTCCAAATTTACACAAATACAAAAAAAAAAAAGATATTTGACTAGTAAAAAAAAAAGCAAAAAAATTTTTTTTTTCTCATCTCAGAAATCGCATTTTGTTTTTATTTAGTTTTTTTCTTCAGAAACCTCCGGACAATTTTTAAGCTTTTCTCTAGCGCTATTTAACATGTCGAGTAGATCACTAAAACACTTAAATTCATTAGAACTACTTTTTATCCTGGTTAATTTCTCTGATAGAATTATTATTTCTCTATCATAAAAAGCTATTTGACGATTCAATTCAATAGACGAAATGAGCTTCTTGGAATTTTTGATATTCCATGCTTGATTCAATTTAGCATAACTATCGGCAGACATTAGAGCTTTACAAAATTTAAGTAGATTCTCATGGACTATGAAATAGATTTCTTTTTCATTTTCCAAATTTAACCCTATTGAATTGTGAACCCATTCGTAGACTTCCTTATTGTTAGGCTTATTTAAAAATTTCGTAATTGTTACTTCATTTTGATTATGAAAATCGAAAGATTGAGTTATGAATTTAGAAAAATAATCATAATTACATTGAGCCAATTCGACAGCTTGTGAAAGATGTATAAATCTTTTTTTGTCCATCCAAAGTATGTTTAAATAAATATCTTTGGATTCAAGTGGTACTTTTATCTCTTTTTCTTTGAGTATTGAGTTCTCGTTCATTTCATCAATAGGTTTATATTGAACTTTAACTGAAGATTTAGTCGATGTAACACTGTTATTATTAGTGTTATTATTATTGTTATTATTATGGTCTTTTGGAGTTATATTACTCATTTGATTTGTTGATAATGTCTCACTTGTTGCTTGATGTATTTTTTGTTTGCTAAACTCTAATTCTAATTCGAACATTTCGTATTCTTCTAACCATTTATCGAATGAAGTAAACTTTTATTTAAAAAAAAAATTAATTTTAAGGGGCACCAAATAATAAACCCTAGTTAAGATTTTGCTGTTTTTGAGCCTTAATAACTCATTTCTATTCCGATAAAAATATTCCGAAAATATTTTGAATTATAGAGTTAACCATGCTTTAAAAAAATTGGTTTTGATTTTGAAAAATTTGATTTATAATAACCAAAATAAAGGTTACTAAAGTTTGAAAAAAACTAAATTTTTAATGAAAAATGACCAAAAATAGGGCTTTTTTTACAAAAATATTTCAAAATAAAATAGTTTCCTAAAAAATCCAAACCATCTTCGCTAGATATTACCATTATAAATTTAAATTTTTGTTCAGAAAATTTTCGGAATCGCTTATCAATTGAGGAATAAAATTAAAAGATACTAATATAAATGACTTGGGTCACCTTAAATTGATATTTATTAGTGATGGGAGTTTTCCATTAGTTTTATTCAACTAAATTTTAGTTGACTTAAATTAAGTGGGCTAAACTAATTTAGTTCAAATTTTGAAAATAGAAAAAATTCAAATTCTATCGGAAATAAGGATAGAGAACATATTTTTATTTCCAGGTTTGAAAAAAGGTTTTAAAGTTTAAAATTTATACAAATTTTTTTTAAATTTTTTTTAAACAAAAAAATATCAGATTTATTTTTACACTTAAATGCTTTAAAAAAAAAACAATATTTCCAATCCCAAAATATTAGAATAGGCTATTGATTTCAAAAATTGAAAAAAAAAATACACTGTAAGTGATACATAAAAGTACAAACTGAAAAAAGACCATTTAAAAAACCTGTTTAAAAATAAAAGTGTATTTTTATGTGTGTAATACAAATCCTTTTTGAGTTTCAATAGCTTACAGTAAAGGGATAGGAACAAAAAATTAATTTTTTTCAATAGTTTTCAGAAAAAAATATTAGCTAACTAAAAAGGAATATTGTCTGTACAATTTGGTAGATGTACAAAATCGTCAATAGCAATAATTTGTCAAAAAAAATTTTGTGAAACCAATGAAGATTAAAAACAGAAAAATCATTATATTGGTTTGAATAAAATAAATTATTCTAATACTGCATTTCTCGCGAATTAACGGCGTACCCGTACCGTATATTAAAAAAAAAAATTTTTTTTGGTCCCTTTAAAACCTTTAAAAAAGTGTCCTTGTTTTTCAAATTTATTTTTGACAATTTTAACTAATACCCTATAAAGACAAACTAAAAATAAAATAAATTTTAGTCGACTTGACAAAATTAGTTTAGTTTTGACCCATCACTGATATTTAAGGTATTTTTTTTATCGAAAAATTCTTACGCTGACATTAGTGGTCTCATCGTATTTGTCGCCATAGCCGTCCATAATTACTCTATTGTTTAAATTGATCTCTGTACCAGCCGGTCTACCATTGACATTTTGTGGAGTCCTATCATATATTTCCATACAAATATGATTGTTTTTAATACCAGTAATTTTAGCTTTTAAAAGCTTGTTTACAGTTCTATTTAAAAGATAGTTAATTGTGTCTTTCCTCCACAACTCATCGGGTCGTTCTCTGATATTTGAAAAACATGCATCGATCGCTTGTGGTGGTAAGACAGTAAATTCTTTGAGTAAAAATTTGAGACTATTAATTGGAACTATAGTTTGGCCACCGTAGTCTATGAATTCAATAATAACTCGCTTTTTATCACGGTGAACGTCCAATATACGACAACGATGCCAATTTTTGTCAATATCAAAAACAGCTACACAATATTTTCCCTCGTGGACATAGTTCTCAGGCATATCATAATAGCCAGCTCCTACACCATAATAAACCTTTTCTAAATTGTCCATAAGCTCATTTAAACTTGGAATATTTTCAACAAGTTGAACTTGAAAGTTGCATGGATTTGTTACATTTGACATAATTACATTATGCTCTCGTTGGCTAAGGATCTTACCATATAATTGAAATTTATCAAAATTCGGCGATGGTTCATACAAGACATAATCTTGAATAAATTCAGCTTGATACTTGCGCCATTCGTATAATTTCTGTAATAAAAAAATACAAACTTAAACAAATATTTCTTAATTAAAGAAGTAAAAATGATTTCAAAGATTTTAGATTTCGGTAAACTTCGTTTTACCTTCGTTTTACTGCTTATATAAAAATTAGTGTTGAATATCTGATTACCAAATGACAATATTTGATTTTAGGGGATTAAATTTAATTTTCCATTTTTCTCCAAAGTCAGAGCAAATGTTAAGAAGGTCTTGTAGGTGAGAATCAACAGGGCTAATTAAAATAATATCATCTGCATATGCTATTATAGAGACATTAAGCCTATTATATAATGCACCAATATTTTTATTAAGACATTCTTCTATTAGGTCGTCAATAAATATATTAAAAAGGAATGGTGATAAAATTCCTCCTTGTTTAACTCCAGTCTTGATTTTAAAGACTTCTGAGAAAGATGATTTAGATGTAGCAACCGTAGCTGTTGAAGAATCATAATATTTTTTTAGGAGGACCCAATAACATTTTTCTAATTTGTTTTGGAGTTTAAAGAAAAGTCCGTCCCTCCAAACCTTATCAAAAGCCTTTTCAGCGTCTAGAGAAGCTATCTTACAATTTGACCCCTTACGAACATAATTGAGAATTGTCTCTTTAACTACGAAAATAGCATGGTTACAAGAAATTTTTTAGGCGCTTTTATTTAGTCATGTCTTAAAAAAAAACGTCTAAAATTAAAAGTGCCTAATTTAAAAGCGACTAGTTTTAAATTTTTCATTACAAAATTTCTATTTTTATTTTAAACAAGACACTTTTTTTTTAGCCGTTTTTTAGTTTGACACCTTTTTCTTTAAAAACGACTAATTTTTTTGACAGCTAAAAACAAGCGTCTAGTTTTTCCAAAAAATTGTTGAAAAATTCAATTTGTAGACGCTTTTAAAATCTAGGCATTATTATATTCTAAAATTTATAACATTTTTGGTATACCAAAGAAAAAATGAAAAAAATTTTTTTGATGTTAGATTAGTGATATACAGCTTCTCTATTTTGTAGAGTTGAGTTTTAATTAACCTTTTTTTAAGAGTTCACAAATCCACCACAAAATTGTTTTTACAAGACAATCAAATAAATTAAACTTACTCGATCATTAGTGTCCAAATTGTTTAATCTATAAAGATCCTCACTAGTAACGTGTTCTTTTTTTCTCAATTCTTCATAAGGATCATAACATTCGTTTTTAACCTGTTTTGAATCGGTTTCGCTAACAACCGATGTATTCGATCCAGAAGCCATACTCCTACGATTAAGATGCTCAGACAAATACGTGTAAATATAATCAAAATTTTGATCTAAATCAATTCTCATTATTTTTAGATCTTGCAAGGTCTTAATTAAACTATCCAAAGTTTTGAAACCAAAATCATTTGGATTCAATTTAAAACCGTTATGCCTCTCGAAAATAGACAAGAATTCTTTTTCATTTAGTTCGACATCAACATGATTTTTGAACGCATTTTCTATTAATTTTACAGCTTTTTTGATAAGATGTAAATTTTTACTCGTACTTGACAAACTATTCAAGCTTATTTCCGAATTGCTATCTGACTTGGCTTGTTTCTTACGAACCTTAAAATCATTACTCTCATCACATTGAAATAATTCTATAAAATCGGAAAATTTCTCTGACATCAAACTAAGTATGCTAGAGAAGCCTATTTTTTGTATGTCCAATTTTTTCGAATACATATCAGCGTACGCTTGTGATATGTTATTCAAATCAATGCCCTCTTTATAACTACCAATTAATAATTTTAAATTCTCAATAATTTCTTCTTCTAAATTTTTGCCATTTTTTTCCTGAGATGACAATTCTATACCGACTATAAACTCATTATTTGAATGTGCATCTTGTTCCGTATAGAATAAATGATTGAGATATTGAAGCATTGATTGTAGAGACTGGTAGCCATAGCGTTTTGGATTGAGTTCAAAACCAGTGATTTTTTTATATTCAAATTCGAGATCTTTAGACCTGAGTTGATAATTAGGAGATCTTTTAAGAATTTCAACAATATTTTTTTGAACTTCGTTAGGGACATGTGTAGGTACGCTGGGATAAGCCTCTCTGCGTTGGGTTTGAAAATTACTAGTAAAAAAACCAGGTCGATTATTAGCGTACCTTGGAAATCGATTCATTTCATTTAGTCTTTTTTTTTCTCTAATCGATTTATTCGGATCTTTTTGGCCTGATATTAATTTGGCTAAATCTCGCGAATTTTCATCTGGTTGGGCATAAAAAACCCATGAGAGACCATTTCGACTTCGTCCAGTTTCTATAAAATCATAACTTCTTAACAAATCATGTAGTGAATTATAACCGAGTTCCACATATGGAATTTGTTTACCGTTCAAATTGTAGAACTCGCGTTTTAATTCGATTGCCGTAAGACCATCTTTAGAAGCACAGAGCAAAGCGCGTACGTCGTATTTAATTTCGTCTTTGAGATTAGCTAGCTCTGTGCCTGTCAAATAATTCCGAGACATTTAATTTAGTCTAAAAAATTTTAGTTCCAATTAAAAAAAAAAACGAAAATTTTAGAAAAAAAGGACTTGATCCCTTTAGGATTAGGAAAAGAAAAAAAAAGAAAAATTTTTTTGTTGATAAATTTTTATTAACTAATACAAGTCTTGATAAGTCGTTTTGGTAAAATAATAAAATTAATTTAATATTGTGGATTTTTTAAATTTCCGTACAATTTGCTCTTGTTGGCGAATAGTTTCATTCGTTCTCTCTCGTGAATATCACAATGTTTGGCATAAAGAGCAGCACCGATTACTAGGAATAATCCTGGTGTTGCTTTTTTGGCTAAGAAAGACCAACCCTTGGCGTTCAATGCTTGTTGATATTGTTTTTCTGTGAGCATTTTTTTAAATTTAATCTAAAATAAAAATAAAAAAATAAGGAGGTTATACAACAAAAAAAGAGTTTAGGATTTGGATTTTGTTGAGTACCTAATTTTGAATGTTTTGAATTTTTTTAGCTTTTTCACTTTGGGTAAGAGTATAATCGTAGTAGATAGACGATGAGACGCCAATAACAAATATAGCTGATATTCTATGTCTATAAGCTTGTTTCAAAAAGGCTTGAAAGGCCATAAAATACAAATTTCTAAATAAAATGGAATTTTTTTAACAGATTTAAAAGTTTTTTATAAGAAATTTTTTTTTTATTTTTAATTTTCAAAGCAAAGTAAATATAAGTAACTCTTTGAATTTCTGTTTTTTTTTTTAGTAAAAGGGTACAAGTATATTATTTTAAAAAAGATTATATATTCTACACAATTCAAAATATATATTTTCAAAAGTTAAATTTAGTTTCAAACATAATTTGCAAGCATTTTTTGAAATCTATAGTAAAAATTTTCATAACATTTTGATCGGCTTCTGAAGATGTTCAACTATGAATCGACTTTAAAAAAATTTTATAATTTTTTTAGTAATCTGATCTTTTTCAAAAATAATAAAACTTTAAGGAATAATAAGGTTCCTCAAGCCATAAACACTAGTTTCCTAAAAAATTTTCAGCTCTTTTAAGTAACAAAAAATTTGAAATACTAAAAATATAAATTGAAGAAATATTCATTCTCTATAAAACTTGCTATAAATTTTGAAAAATTAACTGCTATTTTAAAGAGATAATTGTTTACCCACAATGGAAAATCTGTTCCCCACTGTTACCCACAGAAGTGAAGTTTAAACACAAATGACTGTTCAGCACAATTTTTTGTGTTGAGAAGGAATTATTTATTTTCGAAAAACAAAACTGAAAAATACAAATTTTAAAAAGTTAATCTTAATTTTTTTAGAATCTTTTTAAAATAAAATAATTAATTTAAAGTTATCAAATTTTCTAGTCTAAACATATTTTTAAAATTTTTGCCATTTTTTTTAAAATTTGACCAACAAAACATTGACTCCGATAATTTTAAAACCCTTGCGCTAGGTTCAGTTGCTTTTGTTTGTTGCAGTTGCTTTGATTTCCAAAAACCATAGGAATATCGGTAGGGATAATTTAAATTTAATCAAATATTTTTTTGTGTTTAAAAATTATTTGTAACTTCAAAAATTTCTGTTCTTATAAGCACAATATGTTTTTGTGCTTATAAGTTTTATCAACGATAAAAAAAATTGTGAAAAAAAGTTTATTGATCATTTAATGTTAAATTTGTTTTAACATTAAATGATCAATAATCGGCTAATTCTAATTGATGAATAAAGAATAAATACTCATCTCTAAAGGAATAAAATTAATATTTAGCAAAAATTAATAACGTAATTTCTCGATTTTAACGACATTTCGTTAAAGTATATTTGGGTTTAACGACAGGGTCTCATAACATGCAGAAGAAATACAGTACGGGTACGGTTCGGGTTCGCTATTGGTAAGATACGGGTACGGTCCGGCGTTAATTCGATATAAAATGCTGTACGTTAATAATATTTGGCCTTTTTTTGAGAGATCATTTTAAATGCATAATATCAGCATAATATGTACTTTGAGAGCTTTGGTTGCAAAAACCCCCGATGTATCAGAAACCTCTGATTTATTAAATATTATAGTCTCCAGTGTCTCCTTCAAAAATGTTTGAGTCCAAATTTTTCATTACCACACGAAGTAGTAAGGTTTCAAAAATATCGAAAATAAAACTAGGGTTTATGATTTGGGGAACCTTATTACAATTGAAAATTTAATAAACTAAAAAGAAAAAGTGTAAAATACTTTTAAAAATGGAGAATTTAATGCTTATGGAAAAGAACCTGAAGCGAGGAATGTCAACAACAGATGAAAGAACATTGAGGTGAGAAAAATTTTTTTAGACAAATTTTAATCCTTAAATTTTCAAAAAAGCACAAATCATAAAACAACAATTAAACATAAAACAACTTTTCTTTTTTTTGAAACTATAATATCTTGAAGATATTATAGCTTCATAGACATTTGTGTTTATAAGTTTCACTATTGTGGCTAACAGTGATTCTTTTGTGGGTAACATGTTTTTTTTGATTGTGGGTAAGCAATTAACTAAAACTAAATTGAACGAGTCGGTGTCGGAAGTTAAATACGATGAGATAAAGTTCAAGATTTTTAAGAATATTTTAAAGTAATTTCATATCATAGCATTAATTATCTATCATTGGTTTACATTTTACTTATAATTTAAAAAATATTAAAAATTAAAAAACAAGTTTTAAAGAAATTTTTTGTAATTTTCTTAATTATTAAATCCTCACTAAACAATTTTTTCACTGAGCATGAACACTTTAATCAAAACGGTTTATCTTTTCACTATTATATTACTTTCTTTCTGTGCAATTTTCCAGAAAAAATTTTTTTTTTTTTACAACGAAAACTAAACTCATGACAAAACAGCTTTGGTTACAGCCAAATAAAAGTTTTTTGAAGTTTTCGTAGGAAAAAAAATACAGGTCTAGTTCTTCATAATCAAAATTTTTGATAATTTTGAATTATTTTTAGATCGCACAATTCAAAAATTAAGCAACTTACCCCTTCATACAATCCTCAAATAAGGATATTCCTTGAAAAACTAAAATTTTCAAAAATTATTTTTAACTAAAAACAACAACATCAAAAAAGAAGAAAACTATCAAAAATGGATAATTTAGAAATAATATTACCGAGCTGCGGATTTATGACTTTTTACCATAATATTAAAGACCAACCAGATACGTTTAAATGTCTAATATGCGACGATCACGAAATAAACAAAGACGAATGCTTAAACATAAAACGAAATAAACTTATAATTCTAAAAAAAAAGATTGAATTACAAATTGAAAAATTCAATTATAAGAACCAAAATTTATCTATAATGTCTATGAACCCAAGTCATTACATTGAAAAAAGCTTCGAGGTCATTACAAATGAACTTGATTTAAGACGAGAAAAACTTAAACAAGAAATCGATGATTATTTTTTCAGATTATTTAATCAAATAAAACAAGAAAAAGAAGCTCATATCAAATTATGTACCGATAAAAGCGTAGAAAAATCTCATATTATTTTAGACAAAGATCAAATTGACAATTTATTAAAGCAATCGATTTCTATTGATGTGCTAAATGGGATTTTAGAGGAAGTTGAAGAAAAGTCAAGTGTTTTAGATGAAGAAATCTCAAATTTAGAAATGGGCAAAAATTATAAGCTACACTTACCAGATTTTCCAATTGAAATTCAAAAATTATTTGGTAATTTAGAAATAAATGCTGATGTTACAAGACTTGGAAATTACGAATGCTTTCAATCGTTAGAATGTGAAAAAAAAAATTTTTCTCCAAGTTTTTTTAGCATTAATAAAATAAAATTTTTCAATGATGATACCATTCTTAGTCTAAATGGTCAGTGTATAAATATTTGGGATAAAAAAAGTGGTAAATGTTTGAAATCAATTTATCCTGAAAATTCAAATTGTTTATGTGTTTTGAATAGTCATTTATTCGCAACTGGTACCTCAACTGAATCTATAAAAGTATTTGATATTAGATCCTATAAATGCATTAAAAATTATAGAAAAAATCAAGGCTCAATCCAATGTCTAAAGCTTTTGAAATCAGGTGATTTAGTTAGTCTGTCAAAATATTCTATTCAAATATGGAATTTGCAATCGGAAAAATGTCTAAAAGAAATTAAGGACTTATCTCAATTTATTAATTGTTTAGAAGAAACATCATGTGGTAATCTGTTAACGGCGCATTTGGATAGGCGAATAAAAATTTGGGAACCTAATAAAGGACATATTTTAAACGAATTTACGGTACATACATCCTTAATTATTTGTTTAAAAATGATGGGGAAAAGTATATTGGCGATTGCATTTGAAGACCATACTTTTAAAATTTGGAATTATATAACAAAAACATGTATCAAGACTTTTTTAGAGTCTGATGTTACTTGTTTAGATAAATTAAACGATAGCTTATTGGTTATTGGCACAGCTTATGGAAAAATTAAAATTTTTAATGTTAATACTCAGCTTTATGTTGGAGCTATTGATTCAGGACTTGGTTATGTAATAAATGATCTTTCAATTAATAACAAAAAAGAAATAGCCACTATTTCAAATAAAGAAAATTCGATTAAAATCTGGAAAAGAAAAGATTTTTGAATAAAAAATTTTTTTTTTAGCTTACGACTTATTTAACAAAGGTTGTTAAAAATGAAAATAAATTACAAAAGTATATTTTTCAAAAATTCATTTCAATTTAAGAAAATAGAAATATCCTTTAGGAAAATAAAAAAATGCACTTAAAGCCTTATACTACATGTGTTTTCAAAACTAGATAAATAAACATAAATTTTCAAAGAGAACGACTTAGACATTTATTATGTACAACATGCACAATTTATGTTTATTTTTCTTCTTTTACATCATGTGCTAAAAAACACATGTTGTATGAGTCTTAAAGAGAATTTTTTCCTTTCCTGAATCAAATGATCTTCAAATGTGCCAAAATTTAGATGTTAATCATACAAAATAATTGATTAATAGCTGAAAATCAAACTTTAACCCGGAACTTAAAACCAAAATTTTATTAATACATTTAGATGATCTAATGGATTCAGAGGATGATTTCAATGCTCCGGAAAATGAGGAGGTTGACGTCGAAAATGATGAATACTATGATGATCTCGCATATTTTATATTCACCATCAGTCAAATTTTAAAACATCATCACCACTTCTTTTTTTAATTTGCTTCAAATTTGCTAAAAGTTTAAAACTTAAAAAAAATTAAATTTTTAAAGTTAATTAGTTTTTTCATAGCTTTAAAAAAATTAAATTTTTTAAAAATATTTATCTTCTTTTTTTGTTGCTATTGTCTTGTTGTTAAATTCGGCTTTTATTATTGAGGAGTCCAATTATTTCGCGAAACAGTCAATTCTAATCTTAAAGGTTATCCAACACTTATATCGTAATCATCGAGTTAAACACTTTTCGAGATATTATTAAAAAAATCTAAATCAATTACGATCTATTCAGGTTCAAAATCAAAATTAAAGCATGGATTAATTATCATTTGAAAAAAAATCAACGATCGTTTGAATTGTGCTAGTTTAATAGATAGAATAAAAATCATTTGTAAGTTTTAAAAAAAATGAAATATTTGATGTTTTTAAGCAGTGTTGTGAATCGATTGACTTATCTTAAAATCGATTCGATTCGATTTCTTGATTTGTAAAATCGGCTAAAATCGATTATAAAAAATAGTAAATCGATTAAAATCGATTATAATCGATTTCAATCGAAATTTTAAAACTAACAAAATGCATAAGTTTTTTAATTTATACAAAATTAATCAATTTTTAAAGTGTTAAAATTTGGTCATGTTGGTTAATTTTTGCAATTGATTAATGAAAAGAATGAATAAATAAAATAAAAAAACTTAATAATTTTAGGAATAAATCCATTCCGTAAAGAAATTTAAATCAATTAATCAATTAATTGTTTTAAATTGCGATAAGTCATCAAATGTTTTCCTAACCAAAAATCAAATTCAGTTTTTATTTAGACCAAATAAAAAACTTTATTTGACTGCTTGTTAACAGTTTAGAACAATTATGAAATCGTTCAAAAGATTTTTTATAAAAGTTTATCTTAGAAAGAGGAAGTCTTATTTTAAACAATATCACATTTTTATATGATTCGAACTTTTAACCTTTAAAACAAAAATTTTTTTTTAAATTTTATATTCTGAATTCATTTTATTATTTAATTTTGGTCTAAATTTATTTTTCGATTTAAATCGATTATAATCGATTATTTAAAATTTAGAATCGATTTAAATCGATTTTTTAAAATTTAAAATCGAGTTGCTCAATTAATCGAAAAATCGATTAATCGTCGATTTTTCACCAATCGATTCACAACACTATTTTTAAGCAAATATTAAACTTGAATTATTAAGAGCCTAAATAAAGACTGCTAATTTGGTATAAATGAAATATAGAGACTTGGTGATTTAAAACGCTTAACAGCTGATTTTTACTGGTGTCGAGCGGGAATTTACGACGCATAAGTTTTCCTATTCAAAAAGAATCTGAAGTAAAGCGTTTCAATTTTATATATCAATTAGTAGAGTCTAGGCAACGATAACCAGTAGGTATACGATCTATGCCTCTTGGTCACTTTAAGGGTAACCGGGGAATACTGGTTATCGATAGATATTTGAAATTTAATTTTTAGGATACCACTACTCCTCCCCCCTATATTCATCATTTGTTAGTTTCTCATTTTCTCCTTCACTACTAATTTTGTTTTCATCTATAAAAAATTGGTCGTCTGTCTCGCTTTCAGTTCCGAATACTTCGTAATAATCCTTTTCATATTCTGACTTAAACTTATAGGTTTTTACCTCTGTTTCTAAGAACATTAAGTACTAACACTAAGTATATAGTATCGATTTTAGAAATTAATTAAAGATATTAATCGAAGAATAATTACGTTCTCTGTGATTTCTTATTTCGGGAATAACGCGCGTATTAATGAGAGGAGTAAATAGAGGATCGGTACAAACACCTATTTCTTTGTGTGTTGCCTTTTTCCATTGGTCTTCACTAGGATTAGGGAATAATGTTTTCTTGTAATAGTTACCATTTTAATCCCGCTTGGCTTCCTAAAATTATCTCAGGTCTTAAATTTATATTCATAATCTATTAAATTATCAAAATTGACTTGAGTCGACATATCTTAACAGTTTGCCTTACGGATATGACCGTTAAGAGGTTTTTCTTGTTTTTTTGGTAACCTAGCGTGTTTGCACATAATTGCATACGAGAATAATTCTACTTAATTTATAAAAACCAAGTATAAAAAAATCCAAAAAAAAGATACTAAAGACAATTTAAAATCAAAATTATTTTTATTAATTTATGATTTGTCCAGTTTGCTGATTTGCTGATAGAGAGGTTTGAATGAGCTATCCCAATGAAAAATTATTTCTATTCCGTTTTTAAAACTCAATTAATTTTAGACTTAAATTAAACTTTAAGCTGATAAGAAAACTTGGGTTCTTTAGATAATTCAAAAAGAATTGCGACGGCAGTATATCTAGCTATTTACAAAGCCCGCTTACCAGTTAATAATTTTATAAATTTCTTTTTGTTTGATTGCTTCTTCCTAATTTTCAATTTTTTAAAAAAAAATTCTTTTGTTATTTATTTGTTAAGAATTAAACTTGTTTGCTTAAAACATTTTTATTAAATTTAACAGATTTAACATATCTTTCAAAACAAATCAAACAATTTAAATCTTATAAAATTTGATCTACTTATATTTTTAATATATTATTTTTTTTTCTACTTATTAGTAAAATTATTTTTTTTTCTTTATTAAAGAAAATCAGATTTCTTTGCTAAAGTAACCAGCCATAATATTTAATAAAATAGAAAATACGTAATACTTATTCATTAAATGAGTCTTTAATATTACAGGGTCTTTAATAAGCGTTACAAAAGTTGAAGTTTTAAAGAAATATTTTGTTAACCTCCTTCTTCTCCTTTTTAAATTTGAAGACAGCGATTTACCAGAAGAACAACAGCTGTTGCAATGTTTTGTTTAAAAATTTATATTTAGAAAAAATGTTTTTAAGAAGTCTTGGAAATGCCTTATTATCATTTAAATCATCAATTAAAGTTTCGGATATAGTAATTTTTATACTTAGAGAATATGATTGAAAAAAGATTACGTTTTTCAAAGCTTTTTATCCAGGAATTTTTTTGAGGAATGTTTTCTACTTGAGACGTTTATATCACTTTGACCTTTTTTGTACCATTCATCATCTGAATTCTCAGTCTTCGCAATTGCTCTTTTGAAGAATTCATTCAATTTAAAACTCTTGTTCAACTCTCGAATGTGGCTAATCCATCTTTTGCGACAGGTGTAAATTTTAACTCAAATCGAAGACACACAATTTATCCATCATTTCATTTCATTTTGGTTTTTTTTCGGCCTAATTGTTACTACAGTATAGTCGCGTTAATCCGAACTATTTGGGACTGAAAAAATGAAGTTCGGATTAAATTGTTCGGATAAAATTAAATTAGTTATAAAACATTAATAACAAATTAAAAATTATCTAATTTAATAAAAAACTCGTAATATATTATTTATAATATTTTTTTAAAAAAATTAAAGATAAGATTTTGATTTAGATTTTCAATTCTTATATCAGACAGTTTTCTCAAACTCATCAAATAAGCTTTAACTTTTTTAACGTCACATAAATATGCATGTAAATTAATTAGATTTTTGTGTAAAAATTCATTTTTCATTCTTTTTTTACACTTTTTTGAACTTTTTACATTAAAATAAGTCATAATATTTCAAAATGAAAATTTTAAAGTTGAAGTTCGAATTAAAAAAGAAAAAAATTGTGTATGTTTTTGATTCTGCACTGTTAATTTTGGTTCGAATAACAAAATAATCCGAACACTTTTGTTCGGATTAATAAGTTAAGTTAACATTATATATGGCTTAAAATGGGAGAGGGACTTTTTAAAATTAGTTTGAAAGTTAAAGTGTTCGGACAAACGCGGTTCGGATTAAAGCTATTGTACTGTAACACCTTACATGTCTTTCTTTTCTCAGAGGTCTTATTATAATCTTACAATTAGAGTTTTTCGCGATTTAATTTTTGTAAAATTTATTGAGAAATGCTGATTTAACAATGTGGGGTTTTCGGTTTATCCTTTTGTTGAACGATCTCTTCGTCTTCTTCTTATTCTTTTTTGACGTCCTGTGAGTTGGTAGTGTTTCTATATTCCTTTGAGAATCGAATGATTTCGTCTTTAAGGTCGGAAACTGTAAGGAGTGTGTATGACCTTCTGTCAAACGCTCTATAATTGTAATAGTGGATTGATTTGAATTGCACCAAGTGAGTGTCTTTAGATAGCATTTGTTGGAGTCTGTGTCGCATCTTTCTAATGCATCGAACGTTATTGGCTAAGTTTTAAAAGTTTATGAATCCTATTTTATCGAATTTGTCTTGGTCGGGTTCGATTAAGAATCTGGCATATTTGAGTGGACCGATTTGGGCTTTTAAGACCTCTATAAATTCTTTGATTTGTTGCTCAGTTAATTTTGCTAAAAAACATCTTACCATTAGTTGATTAATCATTTTGCTTGACTTGAAATTTAATTTTTATAATAGATTCAATTTATTAATGATGAGCATTTATTTTGTCTTAAATAATATTTACAATTAGGAAATTAAATAATTTAATATAATTTAATTATTGATTTTTTTTAAACATTCTAATTAGACGTCTACTTACTTCCATACCACTCCGGCTGTTTCCTCGAAACAACTGGCCTGTCCGGTGCCAAAATTTCTTTTATAATTTTTTCTTTTGTATTGGGTCACGTCTCTTATATTTATAACAATAATATATGGACCTTTCCAATTGAAAATTTTTTGGTTTGTTGCCATACCGCGTCCCCTTCTTAGAATTTGGTGATTATAAATTATTTTGTTTATGAAAACACGGACGTCTCTTTTAATATAATTATTTTTTTATAATATTTTTTGAAGAGACTAATAGGTTAGTTTCTTAATTTTAATTCGGATTCATCAGAAAAAATATTAAACATGTATTTTTCCTTACCGAAAATATCCTCAATAATATAGAATAAATGTATTACAGTTATAAAAAGGGGACAAAAAATCCAATGCAAATCCTGTAAACCTCTTTTCTTAAAAAGGAATTTTTTCAGTAGAACAAGGAGTGATTTTAGAATCTTATTTAGAATTTTTTAAATTCATCAAAAGTTCTCTGTTTTTGCTTGACAATCTATTCATCGAGTTACTTTATTAGTTTTCAACACAATTTATGTCAGGACTATTAGCTTGTCATGATAAAACATCAATAACATGATCTTGGAACCATTGAATGACAAAATTTCCTCGATGACACTAATCATTGTCTTGTTGGAAAATAAAAGGTTCATCTTTTTGAAACAGAATATCTGTTAGCATTAACCTTTTTTTGAAAAAGAGTAAATATTCCAAGATCATAATAGCTCATACAGCATTAAGTTGCAATTTAACCTTCTTTCGTTCGAATCTTTTTTACTTCTTTCTTTTAATCGATGACTACAAAAGTCTTGCGCAATACACTTATGCCAAGCTTCCAAACTTTTGTTTAACGTAGGAAATAACAAAATTGGCGTATTAAAGGCAAAAATTTTCTTGAAAAGTACCACAATTTCCTATAAGGATTTTGAATGTACAACAAAGAGTAATCAAAGATTTACCCATATAAGATTTGTATCAAAATTGTCAAAAAAAGCTTTTTTGGGGCTCGTTAAAAATTTGTTTTTTATCCAAAATATTTATTTCTGATCATATTTTTTACCAAAATTTTTTTATGGAGTTAAATAAGTGATCGTTAGGTCATAACGGGTGTTCAATAATAAATGACCGTTTGTGTTTTAAAAAAAAAAATATGTTCCATTGAACCAATATTATTGAAATTTCATACACATATACTCCCACTATTCTTGTTTAAGAAATTAGTTTATTCATCATTCTTCCTCTTTTTATCGGGGAGCTGTATCAAACGGCCTTGACCTACTTTAGACCCGAAATGTCCCAAAGGTTTTAGATATTTCGAAATTTTTATTTATAAATTTTTAGATGTGAAATTATTTGCTGATTAAAATGAGCCATAGATTATTTTATTATCGTGTTCCGTTCGAAAGTTATCGAAAAAAAAACATCAAAAAATGGACTTTTTTGATTATTTTTGTTACAACTTTCGAACCGACCTTTCGATTCATATGAAATTTGGCACGTTTACAAAGAACTTAGTAAGCTTTGATAAAGATAAGTTGCGTACTACTTTTAGTTTTGTCTCGAAGTCTCAAAAATGACTAAACTCGTTATGGTGTGTTCAGGTACTAAAGTCATTTAGAGGTAAAAGTCAAGTCATTATATAATAGGATCAAATTAAAAAGCAATAAATGCAGATTCAAAAAATATAAAGGACAAAGAGGTGGTAAGCTTGGTTTCTAAAAAGTGAAAGTCAAAATTTAAAGGTTTTTCCGAACGGCTACAAGTAAAATTATTTATATGAAAATAAATCTTAGACGGAACTGGATAATTTTTTGAATAAGGATTAAATTGATATATAATTCAACTCACACAAATTTTTCTTTTTGACTAAAAAGATTTTTAAATTTTTCTTAAAAGTAAAAATTTCTCCTCCAATTTTTGGAATTTCTAGAACTTACATCACTTAATTTCAAAATTAAGGTCCAATTGTCAGACTAATCAAAGGATAACTATTCGAAATTGAATGCCAAATATGATCATATTTGTCATACATACATATATGACCAAGGTCAACCGAACAGTAAACCTTTCTTAAAAAAACATTGTAAATGCTTAACTATCGAGTTTTAGTTTTAAAACTCGATAGTTTAAAATAAAATTTTGAATCGATTTTTGTGCTGAGCAATCAATTAGTTTTTCAATCTTTCTCCGTTGGAAACAATTTACGGTTAACTCTAATATTTCAAACTTAATTAAAAATTTTTAGCGATTTATAAATTTCCATCTAGACGAAAAAGTACAAAATTGTCAATTAAACATTTAAATGTTTAGTTAACGACTGAAGATAACTTGGGACTGTGAATTTCCTTCAGCATTACTTTCAGTTCATTCAAATTTTTTAACACTAGAAGCACAAAAATCGGTTAAAATGACCGCAATTCTTAAATTCTTTTTTTTCAAAGAAAAATATACAAGAATAGTAATATTGTATTTTTTAATAAAATTGACTTATTGGAAATGAAAATTGGTAACCTTTTTTTTTTAACAATTTCCATTCAGAAAAAAGATGATGACGCATTTTTGAAAAAAAAATTGAATTATTTTCTCTAAATACTCTAAAAATTACGTTTTTAACGTTTTTTTTCGAATGTAATTGTGATTTTTTTACGAAAAAACTTTTCGTAAATCTTTCATACAGCGGTTCTAATATAAATGTAACGTCAACCGTAACTTTTGACCGTAACCGTAACCCGTGTTAATTAGCCTTTATTTTCAATTTTAAGATGTTTGAGCTATGGTTACGGTTACGGTTACGGTCAAAAGTTACGGTTGACGGTTGACGTTTCATTCATATAAGAACCACTGTAAAAAGTGTCGGTCGTCGACCATTTATTTTCGATATTTCGATTTTAGATTCGCAAATTTTTTTTTTCTTCGCTTTCCAATTTTCCAAATTGAATAATTCCAAAAATAAAGTAAAGTTAATTTTTACCGAAAACAAAATAATTTTTTTCAAATAAATTTTAAACTCGTGTACTAAACAAATCAATTAGGAAACCACGGCAACGGTTTAAACATTAAATTCGACGAGCTAATAAAATTAAAATTAAGTATTACTTAAAATTAACTTTTTTTTTTCCATTTAAACATAATATTTTGAAACATGTCTAATAAAAAATTACATGGTTCACTAATAACCACTGCTCGTCGCACTGAAGCTACAGATGCAAAAGAGATTTTACGCTACATAAATAATCATACTTTAGAATTATTCGGACCTAATTGCAAAGAAATTGGAACCATTCATGAAATCATGTAATTCAAGTCTTTATTTTAAAATTTTTTTTTTATTTTATTATTTTTTTATCTTAGTGAAAAATCAATATTATCGATTACATTAGAAGATCAAAATACGAATAGAGTCATAGCTCAAGCTTGTTTCAATGACTACCCAAACGTCTATGGAGTTAATCCAGCCGATTGGGAATCATGGCTCAATATTCGCTATGACGCTTCAAAGAATACCCCACTTAATACTTTATTTCTACATTTTTTCGCTTCACAAAATGAATTCTCAATTTCATGCGCTCAAGAAATTATTAAAAGCGCTTTTAAAGCCGTGCCCGAATGTCATTATATTCTCTTATGTATTCCAATAAACACTGTACAAGAGCCCAGTTTGGCTAGTATGTTTAATGAAATGAAACGAAATAATAATACAGATGCCGCTAAGGATCCTAAATGTATCGTTTATGTGACAAATAGAGAAAATCATATTCCTGTTTTGCATATAAGAGATGCTAATGTTCATGATAATGACGATTTAATACCACTTTTTAACTCTTGTACAGACCTACTTAAAGCCACATATGGCGATTTCTATGTGGCTGAGTTAATCGAAGCTCAAAATGAACAAAACAAATGTTTAACAGCTGAAGTACACTTTAATTTTTTCCATTTAAATTTGAAAAAATTTTTAAGTCTTTTTTTTAGGCCGAAGGTTTTGGTATTGGGTTCATGGCATTGACTACTGATGTAAATGTTGAATTATTAAATGAATGCTTTGAATTAAGACCATTTCATGGTTTATGTGTGCCTCATCCTAATGATGAATTGAACCCAGTTGCTAATAGTGATAATTATGAACCTGTTATTAAACATAAGCTAAGCGAGGCCGGAATAATGGATTCGTAATTATTAAAATATAATAATATAAAAAATAGTTTTAAGTTTTTTTTTTTTGTATTAAAGTGATGAACTTGATAATGAGTTCAATACGGAACAAAGTGGTTCTAATCAAAGTGAATATTCGTCTAATAAAGAAGCTAGAATACAAAAAGAGAATTATGTACCTAAGTATTGTGGTGAATCGAACGCTTTTTCGATACAATTATTTTGTATTGAGGAAAAATATGACTCTAGATCGCTTGATTTTTTGCCAAAAGCATTCGATTTGTTTCCAGATAAGGATTATTGTATCATTACTTTGCCACAAAATGTCCCTGAATTCTCATTAATTCAAAATTTTATTGTAATTTTATTGTTTTTTCATTTACAACAAATTGAAAAAAATTAATTAATTTTTTTTTCAAAAATAGAGAATAACCCCTCGGAATACAAACAAAATAAATCAAGAATTATATTTATTTCATCGAGCTGGTTTAATAAAATCGCTCAAAGTGCGTAGTGCTTTGAAATCAGGAGATTATGAATCGATCGAAAAACTAGTTCATAACATAAGCTCCAAGGACTCAATTCTAAGTGATTTACAAAGTTATTTAAAATCTCGTAAAGATCCCAATGGCATTGACATAGACGTTTATGTCGCTGAAATAATGAATCGAATAGTTGGAGTAGCCGTCATACGTCAAGAAGACGATATAGAATATTTACGCTCCAATTTTAATATAGAAAATTTCATAATGTTCAATCATCACAAACGTGATCAACACGGACACATCAATCACTTGGCATTGATTCCTATTTTTTCATTTTTGACCAAATATTTCATTCGAGAAATTCTTCGTAAATCATCTAAGACTTGTCTTTACTATCCCATTTATCCAGAATACGCACCTAGTGATATTTCAGAGCGTTATTCATTAATAACTGCCATGAATTATATGGTCCCTGTACCAAGACGAAAACAAATAGATTATAATTTTTCAAAGTTAGGCGTGAATGCTCCTTCTGATTTAGTTCTTAAATCACGTCATAATTATTCAATGCCATGCGCTTTGAATATGATAAATCGAAAGTTATTACTTGAGCCGAAAATAGCCGTTAATTTAAGAATTGTAGTAGTCGGTGCATCCGTTGTTGGTTTATCATTTTTGGAAAGATTAATTTTTAGTCCACATTTAAGATTTAATAATTTGACTTTAGTATCAACTACTGGCGCTCCTGGTACTCTACCACCTGATTCTTTGAGAGATCAAATGAACGTTAAACCTATGAATTATGATAGTGAAGATTATGCGGCTTTATCTCTTAGAAGTTGGGTTAATATAATAACTGGTAAAATGACTTGGATTGATAGACGCCGTAAGCATATTGTCATCAATGGACATACTCAATTACCTTATGATCATTTAATATTGTGCACTGGCGAGCAATATTACCATTTGGCACCTCTAGATCTTAAGGTTTATAATCCCTATACAAAGCAAGATATTAAATCGAGTCCTAGTAGACCTCTTTTTGATGAGCCACCAGAGAATATGTTCGTTTTAAATAGTGAAGTCGAAGCTGAAAATGTTTTACAATTTATGGAAAAGTATAAAATTGAGCAAATGAAAGAAAGTGTTGTTGTTTATGGTTTAGATTTAAATGCATTGTGTGCCATTCAAACTTTGATTCAATATGGAATAAGTCCCAGTAGATTTATAGTTGTTTGTGACAAAAATGTAAGTTTTTTTTTATAAATACTTAAATATTATTTTGTAGTTCCTTTTTCGTAGTCAAAATTTAATGTTTCGACTTGTGATTATTTTAGGCTTAAAAATTATTCCTTGAAATCTTTTAGAAAAATGGATCTTATTTTTACTCGATAACTGAATATTTTTAAGTTAAACCTAAAACGGCATTTTCCTATAAAATTACTAAAAGAAGTTGTTACTAAAACACGGAGCTCAATTTTTAAGTTAAGAAAAATAAAAAAAAAACTAAGAATTTCGAAACATACTTTCTAACTGGAAATAAACCCGACCTCGTTCCGACTACATATAACCTTAAAGAAAATTTTCTCATCTTTCACACAAGACCAAATACTAAGCTCTTGGAAAATTACTTAATTGTCCACAAGCTTCTTGAAATTCGGGTTAAGCTTATTGTAAGGCTCAGTGTTTAGTGATTTAATCTTTAAAAATTTACTCAGTATTTGTTTAAGTATGCTTAAGGTTGATGAATATTCTTTTTTTTTGGGTAAGGGGGATCTAAGTGAAAAAGTATTTTCTTTTTAGGGTGACGTTAAGTTTTTTTGACTTGAAAAAAAAGTTGATGGATTTGAACACCGCTTAAAAATTCTATTTTGTATAAAAAATACAAAATTATTTTAATAAGAACAGAATACTTGATAAATCAAACAAACTCAACATTAAGTCAGTATTGGAAAAAAAAGTGCCATTCTGTTTTTTTGGATGTAACAAAAATTTTGCAAAATGTAACAATTTAAACTTACGAAAAAATGTATTCCGTAAAAAATAGCACTTAAAATGCCGAATTGAAATGAGTGAAAAGAAATAAACTTCACAGTCCCATTGCATGGTTACTTGATGACGAAATGTTTCTAAGTTCTTATTAATTCAAAATTTTTATTTTAGTCGTTAAATGAAATGAATAATCCATACGTGATTGAAAAAGTAATGAATGCTTTAGCCGAGTTAGATATTAAAGTGTATGAAAATTATCAAATGTTAAATTGGAATGGTAATAAATGGACATCGGGTGATTTAGTTCGAAGTATATCATTCAAAAAATCACCTACTCAAAACGACTCTGGCTCTGTATATCTAGACGTTCAATGTTGTGTAAGCGATCAAATAAAAACTAAATAAAATCTTTTAATTCTTATGTTTTTATTTTAAAGATGATTTTATGCTATTATAAAAAAGACGTTGATTATATAACATTTACAGCCGTTAATAAATGTCATTTAGTCTATGACGGACGTTTAGTAATTGACAATGATTTTCACACAAACGACTCTTGTATTCGCGCTGCTGGTAAAATGACAAAATTCAAACGATCTTATTATGTCGACACATGGTCACATGCTTGTTTTAATCAAAAAGAAATTGGCCAAGATTTAGCATACAGAATTCTTAAACTAGTCGATCCATTATTAATAAACGATGAGCCAGAACCAAATTATAAAAGTGATTCACATCGTTTGGCCAATAATGATCCATCCGATAATGTTCTAATTCAATTGTACAAAAAGCCCAACGTCTATTATGCCATTCTACCAGGTGGTTTATATTATTTACATGTAACTAAACCAGGCTTGACGGTTACTTACAAAGAAGAGGCTCAAGAAGTAATTTAAAATTAATTTAAAAAAAAAAAAAAAAATTTTTTTGCAATTTTTTTCTAAAGAACGATGAATTGGTGACCAATACTGAAAATGGTTATTTTAGAATACATTTAAATAAGCACAAATGTGTTCAAACAATAACTTGTTTGTCAAAAAAAAAATTCAATGCATCAAATTACATAAAGTTATATGGTTTTCATGAGCAATATTTAAATAGATTATTGACTAAGTTTAATCAAAGAAATATCAAAGATTTTTATGAGTAAGTGTATTTCAGCTTTATATGAGATGAGATTCTAAAAACTAAATTTTTTTTTTAACAGATATTTCAATGATAATTGGACACATGCCCTATACCACGATAGATTTGATGATTTAACTCAAGAAATAAGAGACATTTCAATAAATCCGGTAAAAAAAAATTTCATAGATTTTCTGATTTTTTAAAATTAAATAAAAATATGTTTTTTTGTTTTAGAACAATGGAATCAAATCTGTTTATGATTTATTAAACGAATTTGTTGACAAAGATCTAATAGTAAGACTAAACTTTCAATCAAAAAGCCTAAGAACTTTATTTAATTTTTATTTATAATCTAAAAGTTAACGAAAGATCAGCGTGAAAAAATAATTGAACATTTCCGAAATAGTGGTACAAGGTCCTTAGTTGAAAAACGCTTATTAAGCTATTTAAATTACAATTATAGTAATTTGCCAATGTACGCCAAACCAGATATGGTCTAGAGAAAAAATAACAAATCTTAATTTTTTGATTTTAAAATAAAATTTTTCCAAATTACATTGAATAAATAAATTAATTTTAATAAAATATATTGAATATGGTTATTAAATTATAAAACATTCTAAACAAGCTACATTATGATCTGCAGGACGCCACAGATGATTTCTTCTCAGCAATTCTATCGGCGGTAAACTATCGATATCCATTAAAAATCTGTAAGTTTAGAGAAGACCAACCCTGAATCACCCAATGTTTTGATTCTTAAAATGATATTCCCTTAAACGATAAATCCTAGTTTACTTAAAACTTTTCAACTCATTTAAGTAACATGTAACAAAAATTTAAAATACTAAAATTACATATTGAAGATAGATGCATTCTCTATAAAACTTACTATAAGATTTGTGAAACTAATTGCTATTTTAAAAAGAAAAAAAGGAAAAATGAATATTTTACAGTAATTTTCTAAAAATAATTTGAAATATTGAATTTTCAAAATTTACTTATTCTAGAAAAAATAATTTTGCTTTATTAAATATTTAGAAAATATTATTTTATATAGTGTCTTCTTCAAAAATGTAAAACTTGAGTTCAAATTTTTTATAATTCCGTGGAGATTCTGAATTATCAATTTCTGCAGTGATAATTGTTTTTTAAATTCAATCACTTTTCATTTATTA
Organism: Brachionus calyciflorus; assembly: GCA_002922825.1. Classification (NCBI taxonomy): domain Eukaryota; kingdom Metazoa; phylum Rotifera; class Eurotatoria; order Ploima; family Brachionidae; genus Brachionus; species Brachionus calyciflorus. The sequence continues at coordinate 650,925 of NTPY01000483.1, forward strand.
GTCAACAATGCTTAGCTATTAATAGGAGACTTTACTCGATTAAAAGGATTTTTTATCTTCCTTTTGATGTGAAACTCCTTTTTTTTAAAGCTTTTATATTACCATGTTTTGACTATTGTGCGTCTATCCTTTTATATGTAAATAAAAATCTTATAAGAAAGATTTGTAAGTTATACTATTTTACCCTTTTTAGATTATTTAAACTAGACTTAGATGGTCTTCCAAATGAGACGATTCAAAAAATTGTAGAACCGTATGGTCTCAGTTCTTTTCATCATAGGTTAATTTCCCGTATTCTTGTTTTTACTGCGAAAATCTGCACTGAAGAACAAGCCCCCGAAGAGTTAAAAGAAGAAATTAGCTTGACTGAGTTAAATAACATTTTTTACAATTTAAGAAGTAATAAAACCAGCAAAGTTCTTCCAAATTTTTCTAGTACAAAGTTTGGTTGTTTGATGTTTAGAAATAAATTAGGAACGATAATTAATAATTTGAAATTTCTAGATTTTTATACGGATATTAAACAATTTAAAGTAACTCTGTATGAAAATATAGATAAAATTGTAAACATTTTTACAAATATAAATAATAACTTTAATTTTGAATTAAACTTTAAATTTTTTTATTCGAATTGTTAAATTGATTTTTTTTTTTTTATTTTATTTTACTATTTTTTATAATATTTTTATAATTTGATGAATATGACCCTATGGTCATATTCTTATAAACTAACTCAATTACTCTCGGATAGGTTCTTCCTACTAGTAATTGAGTATAAATAAGGATTTAAATAAATAAATAAATAAATAAATAAATCACTAAGTTTTAAAACAGTTTCAAGAGAAGAATTACATTTTTGATCATTTGTCTTCATTTAATGACCACTGTAACTTATTTGGTGAGCATTGATATTCATTTATTTTCATACATTCACTTAGAGATTTTCTATTTATACAAATAAAATTTTAATAAAAAGTTATTCGATTTTTGTACTAGATTTAGATTTTAAAAATAAGTTCTGCAAACTGTAAAATCTGATGCAAAATTTGTATCATTCAAATATAACATCTGCAATTACTCTGACATACAGCACTTCCTTTGAAATAAAGGCGTGAGCGTGAGCGTTCCGTTACCGTACCGTCAGCGAACCGTTACCGTGAGTATAGCGTTACCGTTACCGTGAGCGTGAGCGTTAACAGTAATCAAATTTTTTTTTAGTTATATTATTTCGGATTAAATACAACATTTAAAAAAAATTTAATTAATTAAAAAAAAACAATTTTTTATGGATTTAAATTCCGAGATCATATTCGAAATTTCGAAAATAAATTCCGCATTTTTCACTTTAAGAAAAATATATATTTTTATAGGACCGACAAATACCGTAAACCTTGGCCTAGAACTCTAAGAAAAAAGCCCAAAATTTGGCTTCATTTATGAATGACCACTGTTTATAATGGCATTTTTTATTTTAATTTAATTAAAAATCAAAAGTGGCATCTTTATCCATTAGTATTATAAACAGTGGTCATTCAAAAATGAAGCAAAATTTTGGCTTTTATTCTTAGAGTTCTAGGCCAAGGTTTACGGTATTTGTCGGTCTTTTAAACATTAATTTTTGATAGGAAAAAATCGAGATTTCGAATTAATTCCTATGCATTGCAAAAATATATATTATTTTTTTAAAGTGAAATATGCGGAATTTATTTTCAAAATTTCGAATATGATCTCGGAATTTAAATCCATAAAAAATTGTTTTTTTTTAATTAATTAAATTTTTTTTAAAAATACATCTTAAATGTTGCATTTAATCCGAAATAATATAACTAAAAAAAATTCGGTTACTGTTAACGGTAACGGTAACGATACGTTCACGCTTCACTCACGGTAACGGTAACGTTACGCTCACGCCTTTATTTCAAAGCAAGTGTTGTATTCCTGTAAAATGCACAGTTACATAATAATTTTTTAAGTTTTGTATCAGATGTTTCAATTTACAGAACTAATTTTAAACGTATAGAAAAAAAGTTATTCAATTATGTTTAAAAATGTACTGTACTTTTGTACAAAAATTCACATTCACGGAACATTTATAGGGGATAAAAAAATTGAAACCACAATTTGAAGAATGTTTAAAAAGCTAAAAATAGCGGTTAAAAAAAATTTTTTAATATATTTTTCATCCCCTAACAAGTCTGGTTTTTATTTTAATTGTCTAATTTTTAGTTTTGTGTATGTTCTGTATAAACAAGCCGTTAACTTTGTTTTGGCTTGTACTGTATTAACTCTTTTTTCTGTATATAAATTTTTTTACGGTCTGAGTAGAAAATGTGCTGAGCTGGTTACAAAATTGAAAAGCCCAAATTTTTCGAATAAAATTCGACTTTTTCCGAAAATTAAATTATGAAATAGAAATTTTGGTCAAAGTTTATTTTCATTATCTTTTTCCTTATTATTAATTTAGGAATTTTTTTCCACCGTTTTTTATGTTTGGAGTTCTGTTCGATTTTCAGGTACGCTTTTCAGTACCTTGTGCCGTACGGTGTACGGTACGGTGTACGGTACGGCTACGCTATATTTCATCAGCTTTACTTTATTAAAAAAAAGACACACTCCTAATATTTTACTAAAACACACACCCGGTCGTAATTCGAAAAATAAGACTTCAAAAGAGCTCGTAAATATCGAAAAAATTTGTCTTTTTAAGCTCTTTCTAATGGTAGATAGCTTTTGGTTTTTTTATTTTCTTAAAATCTGAAATTCGCAAAAAAACACTTTTTGAAGTAATACACCCTAGGGTATCTCTAAATATAGTCATAGCTTTTACGGCATATTATCATAATATGCCGTAAACGCTCGTATTTAACCCCAGGGGTAGAAAGCGAAAATTGCGCAGTCAGTTAATATTTGTTAAAATACAGATGAAATAGAAAAATTTGCATCGAAATTGTGCAATTTTGATTAGAAAAAATATTTTACGAATTTTTTTTCTATTTTAAAAAGAACATTATGAAATTTAATGAAATTCATTACCAAATTAATTTGAGTATAAAACAATTTCTTTTTTTATTAGGGTTGCTCGAATGGGTGTTACTAAAACACGGACCGGTCCCAGCAAGTTTTTCCGAACACCATTTTTCTAGCTCAAAATTTTACGAGCTTTCACGCAAGACTATTATCTAGCGGTCGGGTGCTTCCTTCGTCTTGCAGACCCATCCAAAAAATTTTTTAAAAAATAATTTTTTACGGACCCATACCTATCCACTCGAAAAATGCCCGGACTAACGATTTTATTGTTAAAAATCGTCTCTGCTTCCACGCAAGACCATTTGAAAAAAAATTTATAAGGTGATCAGGTTTATTTCTTTTTATTTTTAAATTTTTTTTTTACTTTTTTTCTGATGCTTGTGAACAGTTAAGTATTTGTCTGTTAATGTTAATGGTCTTGCATGCAAGCGGAGACGATTTTGTACAAATGGTCGGAATGAGCCCGGGCATTTTTCGAGTGTATAGGTATGGGTCCTTATTTTTAAAAAAATTTTTTGCATGGGTCTGCAAGACGAAGGAAGCACCCGACCGCTAGATAATAGCGTGAAAGCTCCTAAAATTTTGAGCTAGATTAAATAATATCTTTTTTATTTTTATTTTTTTCAATTCGATTATAGGCTTATGCAAATTACTCGTTTGAGTAAATCGAACCAATTTATTGAAAAAAAAAGTAAAATTAATTATATATGGTTGATTCTATTGTGTTTTATACACTTTTGGCTACAATCTTGAAAATAATATTAAAAATGATTGCAACTTTTAAAATTTTTTGAAATAAAATTATTTGGGGGTTACATTTGCAATATGAGCCGACATTGCAAATTAAATAAAGCAGCTTTAACCTGAGTGATTTAATTTTAATATTTTTTAATGAAAAATTTGTTTTTTTATAAAAAATATAAATTAGTTTAGGTTTATAATAACTAACCAGTTGAAATAAAAATTTAATTATGCGTAAATTTACGTTAAAAATCTTAAAATCTAATTTATAAAAAGGTAAAATTTGGTAAATTTTTGTAAAAATTTGTAAAAAAATAATAATTTTCGTAATAGCATTGAAAACAAATAATTCTGAAATTTTCAATTTGGTACAATTAAAAAGTTTTTCTTCTACGATTGAATTTTCAGCAAACTCTTTAGAGGTTTGAAGTTAATAATCATTAAAAAAAGATTCTAGGTAATTTTAATACAGTGTGACCTCGATTTTGTGAACATCTATTTTGTGAAATATCTATTTTGTGAAATAAATCTGGTGTGACGGACAAACCTTTAATCCTTTTAATGTATTTTAGTTTCTATTTTGTTAAATTTTTTTTTGTGTAATATCTATTTTGTGAACCTGAAAAGACAAAAATTTACTCTCTTAACTTGACTTTTTTATTCTAATTTGTGAAAAAAAAATCATTTTTCAAAAATGGTGAGACAATCGTCAGTTAAATGCAGACAACAAAAAAATTCTCGATGAAATCGATAAGGTTAATAATTATGAGGTCATCAAAACTAATGTTAATCTTTACCCAGTCATGTAACATGCATATATTATAAATATTATTTAATTTTTCAGTGTTTTGAAATTGACTGGGAAAAACCACTCAAATGTTACTCGTATAAAAAAAAGCCTTGTAGATATCTAAAACAATTTAATTCGAGAGATTCGGCATTTAAAAAAAGTTTGAAGAAAACAAAATACGATAACATTGATCAAGGTCTAAATAACTTCATACAAAATTGTAACGACACTAGTCTGCCGGTAAATTCATGATTGTTAATAAAAAAATTGTTTATTACCAGCAAGATTAAATTTTAATTAAGCTTGTAATTCCCATGATTATTTTAATTGATTATCTTTTCAAATAAATTTTTATAAAAAATTTTTTTCCATTTTCTATTTTGTGAAATTTCGATTTTGTGAAATATTTTTCTTTTACCCAGACGCTTCACAAAATCGAGGTCACACTGTATTTATTTTCAAAAAATCGTTTACTATTTTTTAAAGTACTGAAAAAAAACTGTCCTTTTTAGCAGTACTCATTGTTTGTACTGTTTTGTACTTAATTATTTAAAAAAGAAACATATAATTATTATGAATTTAAAAATCGTAACAAATAATTTATAAACTTTATTCATACACACCACAAAACTTGTTACATCTTTACTGATTCCATCTCTGCAAAAAAACGCGACATTTAAATTTAAAATTTCTATTTTGCCATAAGCATTAAACACGTATTTTTTTATAGATAAATCAGCACTCAAGCACAGATTATATAATATAATATAATTAGGGAATCTATAATAAGTAATTTTTTGAAAAACTTCAGTATTTATGATAATGTATTAAAAATTAATATAATACTCGGTTAAAAAAAATTTCAAAAATTTATTTCAGGAAAAAATTAAAAAGATAAAATGCTTAAAAATAATTTTTCCTGATTAACTACTATGAAAAGATTCATTTCGACGTTTTTGTTTTTATCATTTTATATCTTTAGTTAAATTATATTTATTGTAACGGCTGGCGCTTTTAATTGTTGATAAAAATAACAAGTCCTAGAATAGCTAAGAATTTAGGTTGCCAGTCTAAATTATAATTTAAAATTGATTCTAATTAGATTCTTTAAGTCATAGAAAATTGCTCTAAATTTGTTTTAATTATTTTTAGTTAATTAAATTTGATTTTGTTATTATTTCTAAGTTTGTTTCTTTGAGAAAAAAAGAAAAAACTATTTACACGATTAAAATTAGTCTTTCAATCATGTAACCTGGTAAATACACAATATTTATTGACCAAACTCTAACTAGCCGCCATCAATATTTTTAAATTAATTGAACAAATTTTATTAGATATAATCTTTCTTGCTAAAAGCCTTATTTTTGAGGAATAGATTGAAATTTCCTTTAAAAAAATTTTTTTCCAATATCTTAATAGGACTTTATTGTACGCATTCATTTTATATCCGTTTTTTTCTCAAAAACCGTAAAAGCTATGAAAAAACAAAAATGTTTTTTGAAGAGAACTAGTCGAGATCAATTAGAATATGGCAATTTTTTTTTTAATTAGATTTTTTTGATGCTCAATTTTACATTAAAAAGGCCAAAGAATGAAAGTTTGTCCTGAAAGAAATCGGTCACAAATCAAGCCTGAATAAGTCCTTTTTTTGAATTTTTTTTTTCTAATTTACGACAAAATGCTGACATCGCTAAGGTATGTGTGTTTACAGAATTTATGCTTGTCATTAAATTAGAAAAAAAACAAAAAATTTAAATTTTTGTAAACCAAAGTTACAATGTAATAAGGCGAAAATTTACGTAAAATACAAAAGATAAACAGTTTTATTCTTCAAATTCAAAAAAAGGACTTATTCAGGCTTGATTTGTGACCGATTTCTTTCAGGACAAACTTTCATTCTTTGGCCTTTTTAATGTAAAATTGAGCATCAAAAAAATCTAATTAAAAAAAAAATTGCCATATTCTAATTGATCTCGACTAGTTCTCTTCAAAAAACATTTTTGTTTTTTCATAGCTTTTACGGTTTTTGAGAAAAAAACGGATATAAAATGAATGCGTACAATAAAGTCCTATTAAGATATTGGAAAAAAATTTTTTTAAAGGAAATTTCAATCTATTCCTCAAAAATAAGGCTTTTAGCAAGAAAGATTATATCTAATAAAATTTGTTCAATTAATTTAAAAATATTGATGGCGGCTAGTTAGAGTTTGGTCAATAAATATTGTGTATTTACCAGGTTACATGATTGAAAGACTAATTTTAATTGTGTAAATAGTTTTTTCTTTTTTTCTCAAAGAAACAAACTTAGAAATAATAACAAAATCAAATTTAATTAACTAAAAATAATTAAAACAAATTTAGAGCAATTTTCTATGACTTAAAGAATCTAATTAGAATCAATTTTAAATTATAATTTAGACTGGCAACCTAAATTCTTAGCTATTCTAGGACTTGTTATTTTTATCAACAATTAAAAGCGCCAGCCGTTACAATAAATATAATTTAACTAAAGATATAAAATGATAAAAACAAAAACGTCGAAATGAATCTTTTCATAGTAGTTAATCAGGAAAAATTATTTTTAAGCATTTTATCTTTTTAATTTTTTCCTGAAATAAATTTTTGAAATTTTTCAAAAAATTACTTATTATAGATTCCCTAATTATATTATATTATATAATCTGTGCTTGAGTGCTGATTTATCTATAAAAAAATACGTGTTTAATGCTTATGGCAAAATAGAAATTTTAAATTTAAATGTCGCGTTTTTTTGCAGAGATGGAATCAGTAAAGATGTAACAAGTTTTGTGGTGTGTATGAATAAAGTTTATAAATTATTTGTTACGATTTTTAAATTCATAATAATTATATGTTTCTTTTTTAAATAATTAAGTACAAAACAGTACAAATAATGAGTACTGATTGAACTGCTAAAAAGGACAGTTTTTTTTCAGTACTTTAAAAAACAGTAAACGATTTTTTGAAAATAAATATTAAAATTACCTAGAATCTTTTTTTAATGATTATTAACTTCAAACCTCTAAAGAGTTTGCTGAAAATTCAATCGTAGAAGAAAAACTTTTTAATTGTACCAAATTGAAAATTTCAGAATTATTTTTTTTACAAATTTTTACAAAAATTTACCAAATTTTACCTTTTATAAATGAGATTTTAAGATTTTTAACGTAAATTTACGCATAATTAAATTTTTATTTCAACTGGTTAGTTATTATAAACCTAAACTAATTTATATTTTTTATAAAAAAACAAATTTTTCATTAAAAAATATTAAAATTAAATCACTCAGGTTAAAGCTGCTTTATTTAATTTGCAATGTCGGCTCATATTGCAAATGTAACCCCCAAATAATTTTATTTCAAAAAATTTTAAAAGTTGCAATCATTTTTAATATTATTTTCAAGATTGTAACCAAAAGTGTATAAAACACAATAGAATCAACCATATATATTTTAAATTTAATTAAAATGTTTAAATTTAATATCAAATATCTCATATAAATTTACAAATTTAAAAAAAAAATAAATCATTATTTATTTTAATTCTTTTTTTGAAAGTAAATTTAGGTTATATATAAGTAACTCATTAACAAATTTTAGTATTTGGGGAAGTAGATAAGTAAAGTTGAACAGTAATAAAAATAGGGATGAATAAATGATTTGAAAAATTGACTGGGAACGATAGAAAAATAGTAAATATTTATATAAAGTATTTATTTCTATTAATTCATTTGATTAAATTCCAAATGATATATATTTAGAGCTCAAAAATTTCAAAGTTTTCGTTTAGTAATAAAATTTCTTAAATTTGCTTCAATTTTTTTAGTTTAAAGGAAAAAAATTTGAAGCGAAACCATGATGAAACAAAATAATGTGAAAAAACTTCATAAGACTTGTAAAACTTTAAACATTTTATTATTTTTCTTCAGAATTTTTTTAATGAAATCAAAAAAGAATATTTTAAACTTAAAATTTGAAACTTAAAAGAATACTTTTTTCCTTCTTAACAACCTTAAATTTAATATGTGTTTAAAAAGCTAAAAATAGCGGTTTAAACATTTCTTTAATATTTTTTTCATCCCCTAAAAATGTTCCCTTTTTCAGAAATCTTGACCATTATTTTTGGGCGTAGCAAAATTGTTACACTTTGTAGCAATTTACACAATAATTTATCGCTTTCCGTCAAAAAGTTTTTTAATTTTCATGAATTAAAATCACGAATAAAAATTTACAGTACTTAGCGCAAGTACCGTAAATATTTGTTTTTTAAACGTCGTACTAAAAGTCCAAAAGCTCAAAAATAATTAAATTTTTTAGGTTTTAGATTATTAAAACGAACCCAGCTGACTTAATTGAGTCTAAAAAACAAGTTTTTTTATGGCAAGTTTACCGGGTTTTAGTGCGACGTTAAAAAACAAATATTTACGGTATAAATTTTTTAAGAAAAATCTCTTTCATTTCTGTTTGTCTTATATTGATTAATTAAAAATATAGTTCAGAAACGAATGTTTATAAAAGAATTTTCTAAAATTTGCTGTCTTTCTCAAAAAAAAATTTTAAATGGAATAGGTTGAAGTATCAAAAAAATTATTTTATTAAATAAATTCATATTTAAGTTATTTTTTTTCATCTCTTTTTTGTAACCAAAAAAAATAGATTCTTAAAATTGGATTTTTTTTTCTCAAAAACAAATTTAGTTTTAAATTGAATTGTGTAATTTTAGATAAATGCCTCATAATATACAAGCTAATGATATCTATTCATTTTAATTTTTACTGAATTTTGAATTATTGGCTGGAATAAGTCCTATTTAATTCCTTTAAATTCTAGAATGTGATTCGGCTTGGAATACTATAAACGTAAACAATGACTAATTTTATGATCAGAATTCTAAAATTAAAGCACAGACTAAAAATGATTTTGAAACATTAATACATTAATAATAAGTTTTATATTAAATCTCAAACTGAAGAAATTGTTTAGGTTCTTATCGATTAATTTCGTAACATAAAAAGGCTGTAGATATTATCTATTTAGATTTGTAAGGCCTTGACAAGATTCCTCACAAAAGATTAATTTATTACTTGAAAGTTATGGGCTAAATGAAAAATTAATAAAGTCGATAGAATCTTTTTTATAAAATAGAAAACAAAGAGTTTTTCTGGGGAATGCATCTTCCACTTGGAAAGATGTAATTAATGGCGTACCACAAACTCGGTTTTGGCTCATTTTCTTTTTGTAATTTATATAAATGATTTACCTGATGGTATTATGAATATATGTAAGTTATTTGCTGATGATACAAAAGTTATAGGACAGATACACATAAGTTATAGGACAGATACACATTTGAAAACTTTCGACCTTGAAAAAAGACCTATATTACTGGAACGAATGGTCTAAAAAATGGCTAATGGAATTCAACCAAGAAAAATGTGTATTGATGCATTATAGATCAAGTAATCAAAAATTATCTAATGATGAGATTTATTTTTTAAAAGTTTTTTCGAATGAACGAAAATATATGGTTGGATGAGTGAATTGGAGCCTTTCCTTATTTATAAAATTAAACAAAATTTATTTTATTAATTTACAAACATGTCGTCCTATTACATGTTCAAAAAATTTTAAGATTAATATTGATTTGTCATATTCATTTGATGATTTTATTTTACCTATGTGCTTCATGTAATACTCCATGTGATTCTTGTAATTTAGTTTATATTATAGTTTACTTTTTTAAATTAGTAAAAGTCTTTAAAAGTTTTTTAGCGTTTTATTCCTTATTTTAATATAGAAAACGAAGTTTCCCAACATTTTAAAAAAATTGGACATATTATTCGAAATGATTTTAGATTTAGTGTTTTGAAAGATAAATTGGATGAAATAAAATAAAAAGATCAGTGTAAATGGATTTAATATTTTATTCAAAAATGTATTTAAATATGCTTTTTTTAATTTTAAAATAAATAATTTTCAAAATTTGAACAAGCTGTGTAATTTAAAGCTATTTTATTATTTTTATTTTATTTAAATTTATTTCAAAAAACGATAAATAAAAATTTTTTTTTTAGTTTTTATTAAAAATTTTTGATTCAGGAAAAATTCGAATTCTTGAATTAAATTAAATTAATAACAATAATTAAGTTTCTAATTCTTGACTTTATATTTTTATATTTAGTTAGTACAACAAGTTTTTTTTATTTCGCTTCAAAATATCCTCTCTATTTGAAAATTTATTTCACTTTCTTTCTTAAATTTTATCGGTTTACATAAAACTCCATATCCCTTTTTTTCCAATAAAGATCATTAATTTCAATTAAATATTCCTTATCGAATAATTTTTCTAGTACCGTTGAATGCTCTTTTAATGATCTGCAATTCTTAATAGATTGATATTCAATTCTTATTTATATTTCTACTTGATCAATCTGCTTGTCTCTAATTTTTTCTCGGATAAAGTATTCTCGGCCGAATCTTCTTCTTTAGATGAGTTTATTTTTATTCCGGTTGAATAACAACAATCGACAAACTTTGTCATTTACATCAAACATTCTATAACTAATAGATTTATATTTTCGTGTTTATAACCTATTTCTCCAATTATTGGAAAAAAACTTTTTGTATCAGTGATAGCAAAATGCGCTTTCTTTCTAAAAAGGGTATTTTCTTCTGGAGATTTTCTAAATTTTTCTATTATTTTGGTCATTTTGTAACTATTAGTATGGCTGACATTCGGGTCAGTGGTCATTTTTCTAAAATTCAATTAATTAAATTCTTTATTAAAATAAAATAACTCAAATTATTTAGAGGAAATAATAAAATTTAAGAAAAATAATTAAGTATTATGTTCCTAATTAAAATTAAAATTTTAAGCCTATAAACTACTCTTTTTTTGACTCAATTTTTTTAATCCTTAAAAAAATGTTTAAATTTAATTGTATTAAAAAATTAACAAAACGAGTTTTGTCAAATTTTATTAATAGCGGTAATAGCGGCGGTTTCTAGTATCAAATAACAATATATCCGAGCTTAAAAATACCAACTTTTTTCACCAGAGAAAGGAATTTCACTTCGCAAATTTATCAGAAACAGAAATATAATAATACGTCTTCGCTACTATTTATATGAGAAAGGAAGCTAAAAATTCTCGACAACTTATCGGGAGCTCAGGTCTTCCTTTCTGAATAAAAAAATTTAAAAAAAAACTCTATTAAAAAAACGCTTTTATTGTTAGGATTTGGTTTGCTAAGACAGACTCGTATCTTGGTGTAGCTTTTAATTTAAGTATAGCTAGAGAAAAATGAAAAAATAGTTCTGAAAATTTAAAAGTCTAATAGAGTTAATAAAAAAGTTCTTTGACTTGAAAAAAATAAGTATTTTTTTGAAAAGTTGTTTAAAATAGGTGAATTGAAGTTTTTGATAAATTTACTCGATTCGCTCAAATTAAAAATTTCAATTTTTGTGCAGTTAAAAAAGAAATTTTTTTCAAATTCATGTACTCTATAAATTTATATTGAAACATTTTTGACTTTATGCTTTGAATTGAGCGAATTGATCAAAAAAAACAGTTAACCTGTAAAATAAGAGTTTGAAAAGTTGTGTGACTTGATAAAAAAATAAAAGAAATATGTGTAATTTATGGCGTAATTTTAACAGTAATAGAGAGTAATTGCAAGCAACAGTATTATTTTTAATTCGATTTTCTTCATTTATCTGTTTCTTGATAAGTAGTGATAGGTAGAGTGATATTCGCTTGAAATTTACATTAAAAAAAGTTAAAACAGCTTTTACTGAACAAAAGCCGACTGCAACTCTGTAGCTCAATAAGCTCTCTCAACTACCTTTACCACTAAAGAAATTATTTGAAAGTCTTTGTCTCTAAAATTAGATTTTTCTCTGAATTTATCCAAAATCTGCAATGGCTATTTCGTTTAGTAGCCATCTGCGCAAATTTCTATAATAATCAACATTTGAGCTACTAACTTTGGTTCTAGGACCACCGTTTAACACCTTAGAAATAATGTTATTTATTTCATAGGCTATCTTCTGATAACGCTTTTCATCTTTTGTTAAGCTATCCTTTCAAAATTCGAGAAATTAAAAAAATACAAAATTTTAGTTGTTCCTCTATACAATTTCCTCTCTAAAAAAAACTTTAAATTGATGGCTCCTCTAAAAGACTTAAGATTTAAAGTATTTTACATTTTTTTACATCACCTTATGTGATGAAGTGGTTTCAGAAAATGTGACCAATATCACTTTGCTTTTTTGAAGACTAACTGTGGACACAATTATGTAACCAAGTGAACAGTTGAAAAAATATATTGTTACATAAAATGAAATTCAAGCTTGCTTCTAAAAAAATAGAAAAAAGTATAAAAACTGAAATTAAAAAAAAAAATTTAAAGAAAATTTCAAATAATATCTTGGGAAATATAAGTTAAGGTGCCGCAAATCATTAACACTAGTAGGTCAGGATTCTTAAATTTTCAACAAAAACACATTATTAAGGTTCTTAGGGTGCTAAATTTAAATTTTTTAATTAAAAAGTTCAGTCCTTATCGAAAAAACCTGTCTCCAAGGGGGTGGGTCTTAAGAGTTCCTCGTAGCATAGAGTGAAATACTTAGGGAAAGCTCCTTTTTTTTTAAATTTTTAAAATTTACCTTATTTATTCAGAATTTTTGATCTTTACCTTTTATATGTTTATTGGTCTTGTTTTATTCCCAAAATTTTGAAAAATTTGTTATTTTTTTATCTATTGCCTTTAAGTTTTATTTCAACTATTTGAATTTATTCAAGGTGGCTGATTTTAGGTTCAAATTAAACCTAATTAATTAACAAATTTAGGTGAAAAATAGGTGAGCTTTTTCAACAATATTTTCTCATTGATAAAATACAATCGTTTAAAGATACCTATGTTTTATTTAATATTTTTTTGAAAGCTTTATAAAGTATATTTATTTTTCTATTATATTTTATAAAGTATATTTATTTAATTTAATAGAGTATTAAAATCTTTGCATTTCTTATGAGAGATCACTTGAATACTCGATTTAGCTTCATAAAGCTCTAAGACATTTTAATAATTTGCACCACTTTGATACATTTCCATAGTTTCCCAGAGTCTGTCGAATCTTTTTTTTTAATTCATCCATCGCCTCTAAAATTAATTCTAGAAACTTGTTGTAATCTTGATTATCTTTTCTCCTTACATAATTTTTAAGAAAATACCAAAGACCTTCGATTTGATTGAGCTCGAAATGATATTTGGGCGAAAAATTAGATTAAATCCATATTCCAAAGCTAAACATTAAAGAAAAGTATTTTAATTATTAAATGCTGGATGTTCAAGAAGTAGTTCTCTTAGCTCTTCAAGTTTTAACTGTTTTGCTTTTTCCTAATCTTTAATCAAATGTAAATCAGCACAAATCTTGTTTAAATTTTAACAAATTAAATTTGAAACGCTATCGAAAGTAAAATGTTTTAAGACGATTTTTAATCGACTTCCATAATCAAAATTAGATGTTTGAGTCGAAGTATCTTTTTTCTCAACTGCGTTTTGAACATCTTCATAGATATAATTTTTGATAAAAACCATTAGTCATTTTATTATTACCATTTCCTAAATTGTCAAAAGGTTGTTGATCCTGGATGCTCATCCGTTCATCAGCATTGTTTTTTCTCACCAATGAAGCTTTTTTTCTTATTTTAAGTTGTGTTATTTTGCATTTTAGCGAGGGTTCTACGTTTAAGTCGAGCCATTTTTTTTAACAATTTAATAGAATTAAAATCTAAATAAACTGATATGGAGCAATGTTATCAACAAACCCCCACCTATTTTAAAAGAGTAAACTAAGATCTTTAAAACGATAAAAAAATATTCAATTATACTTATTTATACTGGAGAAATAAAACGCCTAAAATGTAAAATTATCAAATTTTTTATAAAGTTTGCGCTTAAATTGTAAATTATTTTGCTGATAAAAAAAGAAAAAAATAAACACAAATTTAGAAAATACATTTCAAGGACTATTTTTGTAAAAAAAAATTAAATTTCAAAATTTGTTAAATTTTCAAGAAATTTTTTTTCGAATTTATGTTCAAACTAAGTAATCTTGTTTCATTTGATATAGCAAAAAAAAGTAGTCAGATCAAAAAAATATGTTCAAATTCGAATTCTCCGCACAAAATTATATTTTATAACAAATTTTTGAGAAAAAATATTTTTTCCAAATCCTTAACTAGTGTTTATGATTTGGGGCACCTTACCAAATTTATCTTGGCGACTCGACCAAATTGTTGATAAACCCATCAAATAACAAACCCAATTAATATCTACCACATAAATACCGAAGATTTAAATCTTGACTTCAAATAAGTGTCTTCAAGCTTATAGAAGATGAATATACTATAAGAGAAAATAGGAAATATTAATCGTTTTGGGAATAAAATAATATAAAAACGACAATGAATCTATTAATAGATTATTCGAATATATGAGACAGTCACTTCCTATTCATTTTACAGCACTTGGAAAAAAAACTAGACAGCAGTAATACATATAAGACCAATTTTGGCATATTTAGAACAGAAAAAGAGGTAAAAACTTTATTAAATGCCGCTAAATATTATATATAAAATATTATATCAAAAGATATAGGTACTTAAAAAGTTATTTTTTTTTCTATTTAGACGAATGAGCTGTCGTTGTATCATTTTATAGTGCGGATTAATATAAACATTATTAGGCATGTTAAAGTTTTTTGTCAATTTTCTTTTTTTCAATTTTTTGACCAGCAAAAATAGCTCTGCAAAACACTTAAAAAGATTTTTAGTGGCAAAAAAATGTTGCATAGTGAAGCATAATTTGCTGTACCTGTTGGCAACGTCTGCAAAAAATTTTGCAATTTTAATTGCGTATTTAAATTAGAGTAAATTTGCACAGAATTCACAGATTTCTGAAATTTTGCAATAATAAGTTTTTTCTGCAAATTTGCACATCATTAAAAAAAGTCCAATTTAAATACGCAATTAAAATTGCACAATTTTTTTCAGACGTTTCCAACAGGTACAGCAAATTTTATGATGCCGTTTATTTGATAGATTGGACTGGTTCATGCTTTTTCGTAACCAATCTTTTTTCCCAATTACGATCTTTATTTCAATTTAAACAAAAGCATAGATTGTCTAATATTTTTAAATTATTTTAATTATTCACAGAATAACGTGAAGAACAGAGTGTCACATTTTGAGTTGTTGATTTATTTCAAACAAAAATTGAAGTTTGCTACTAATTTGTTTGAAAAGTTTCACAGAGTAAAAGAAGTTTGAAATGAAATTTTAATAAAAAAACCTGAAACTAAAAAACTTAGTGTTTTATAATCATTTCTTAATTTCTTTTTATATTCATAAATTATAGTTGTTTTTAGCCCAATACAATATTGTTACTTTTAAATTAAAAAAATTAAACCTGAAAAATTTTTTACCTGATGTAAGAATTTATTTTAATTGAGTCTACCTTGGCATAATATTGATATTGTTTAGAATAACTAAAAAATTCAATTTAAAAAATTTTTAATTTAAAATAAAAATGTCAGGTGGTTCAAATGAAATTATTTTCTATTCAATTGGAATCTTATCAGTTGGATTATCAATTATTGTATTTGCTCTTGATATGATAGTAATGATACAAACAACTGATAACGCATCAATAGCAATGCCTTTTTTCGATGCTGATATTTCATTTAGTGATATTTATATAGCTACTTTTTTTTTAGGCTTATTTTTTATGTTCGGCTTAGGATTTTCAATAGCTTTGGGCTGGATCGACAAAAGAAATACTCTTATTGTTTCTACTGGTACAATTATCTTTCTTAATATTCCGAGAGAAGGAATTGCCTATAAATTTTTTATTTGTTTTAATCAAATCGATTATCGAATGGTTCAAGCTAGAGCAATTCTGACATTTATCTCAATTATAGTTTTAAGTGTTGTACACATTTTGTCAGTGATCGATGAAAAAAACCAAAGTGGTAATAAAATAGAAAAAAGAATATTTTTATTTATATTAGTGACTTCATTTTTAGTTCTAATTGGAATTGGTGTTCTGAACATATTTACTTTAATAAATTTAAATACTGATTTCAATAAAAATATCAACCCAAAAACAATAAAAATTGGATATTTTACCGAAAACGAAATAGCTCAAATTGAACAGAATAATTTTATAAAAGACTCTAATTATACAAGTAGGATTATAAATAATTTAAACAATATTGTTAATAGTGATTATAAAAAAATAGCTGATAGGACTTGTAGAAAGTCGGGTTGTTATATTACTTATATCCGAACATTAAACGCTCAGATTTATTGTAATTCAAAATCGAAAAATTTTTATTCAGATTGTAGCTCAGCTGAAAAGTTGGTAATTCTAATGAAATATCAAAAAGGACGTGGTTATCCTATTTATAATTGTGCTGTTGTTGAGAAAAATTCTACATGTAGACAAGGATGTCCTGGTCTGGCGAATCACCAACTTTATCTAGTACAAGAGTTCAATAATAAAGTTGAATTAGGTTGGAACGGATTTTGCAATTGCCAAGTAAAATCGCCGAGGATTAAACTTACAGAAGATATTGGACTTAATATATGTGATAATTTGTAATATTTTAACATATATCGCATTTTTACCAACCCGTTTTTTGTAAGCCTGATAAATCGACAATAAAATAGTGATTTCAGCGAATTAGAGAAAAAGGATTTATTAAGTGAAAAGTTCAAAAACAAAAAAAATATTTTTGAATTCATTTTTTTTTAAGAGATTATTCCTTCGATCATGAAAAGAGATATTTTGTCTAATCATTTTTAATACAATTTTTTTTATAGAATTTGATATAATAAGTGGCTTTTTTAAATTAGAAACAACAAAACGGACTTAATATAGTGATTTTATACAAATTAGTGATATGAAATTTTAACTAAACATATTTTCGATTGAAAAGAATTAGGGGACATCGGGAGCAAATTTTTTTAGGTGATTAAACAAAATAGTGATATAAGTACAAATCGACTGTAGTGTAATTAGTTTTTTATCTTTTATTTTTTTTTACTTGTTAATTTTTTTATAAATAATTAAATTTTTTAAAATTTGTATAAATTAATGCTTTAGACAATTCCAATCCACCAACTCTTTTAATAGACGGAAACGAAAAAAAATTAGTTACATCACATAAATACATAAATAAGAATCTTGATTGTGAAAAATTTTAAATCATCCAAACAATTCAATATTAAAAATATTAAAATGAAGATCACTCTAATCGATTTTTTGCAAAATAAAAAAAAACGAAAGTCGGTAAGTTTTAATTGATTTTGAAAAATCTAGAACTTCCCTAACTCTGCTCTAACTATGATTTTCCATTCAAAAGAAAAAGAGCTAAAACCAAATTAAATAATGATGGTATAGTAAAAAAATGTTTTAGAACTTTACGAGATGAAAGAGAGACAAATAAATTAACAACGTTGTTTATCAAATACTTAATCTTATCAGCAAAGAAACAATAGCAATAGTAGAATTTTTGGTAAAAGTTTGAGGAAAAAATCAGAATTAAAAATCATCAGATCGTTGAGGCTCTTAAAAATAAACATTCAAATTTTTTTTATTTTCTTTTTAGGGCGGTGTCTGTTATTTGAAAAAAAGTTTTATGCTTTTTATGTGACCAGCGATTATTTTTTCTGGACACATATAGAGTTGTTCAGTTGTTAACAAAAACGGTTAACAGTTAATTAACCGCAATTTGGTTTGCAAAATGTTTAACCGTAAACTCTAGAAACCTTAAATAAAGCTACTTATCAACTTGTAACAATCGCCATTTAACTTTATCTAACGCCATCTCACGGCTTCTAACGTTTTTTTTAAATAACGTTTGAAAATTTTGTTTTTTTGGTCGTCAGATGACGTTAGAAGAGGTTAGATGACGAAAAAAATTTCTGTAAAAAAATACGAACCAAAGATTTGATTTGGGAATCTACCTTTTCTGAGAAAAAACAGTCTGTGAAAAATTTCTGAGAAAAAAAAATTTAAATTATGTGAAAAATTTTTGTGTGAATAATTATCTGTGAAAAAATTCTATGCGAATAATTTTCTGTGAATTATTTTTCTGTGTATAATATTTCTGTGAAAACAATCTGCGAAAATTTTGGAAAAAACTTTCCAAAAATATATAAACCATCTTTATTTTTTAATTCAGGTGTTCATTGGTTAAATCTTTAATTATTTTGGGATTTCTGGTACAGTTATTTTAAATTTTTTGGGAAGATGCAGCACTATGACAAGCTCTACTAATAACTCTTTTAACAAAAAAGAATGTTTAATAGATATTAGAGAATCTGTATTTCTTTCAACAAATAATTACCAATATAAAAATAATTAATAATGGTATAGTGTATTTTTGAAGAAATTGTGCAGAAAAAAATTTCAATGGAAAAAATTCACATGAAAAATTTTCACAGTTTCATTCGAAGAAAAATTTTAATTTTTTCGCAGAAATAATTTTCACAGAAAGGAGATAGTGCCTTTGATTTACAATTTTTTTTCAATTTTGATAAATTTCTTAGTTAAAAATAGTAAAATAATTTCAAAGTGTTACTAAAACGGTGAAAAGAAAATCATAATGAACGGTCGTTTGTCAGATTAGCCGTCTTTTTTTGTTTGAAAAATTATGCTTGAACATATTGATTCTTTAACCACGTGTCACGGTGGCACAAGTATTTAAAAAAATAGCTAGATATGAAAACTAAAGAAAAAAAAAGGTTTCGGATAATAAACAGATTCTTTAATTTTTTTAACGAATTTCTAATTGATTTATTTTTAATTTAAAAGCTATTTATTTTTTTAAAAGTTTTCTAACGTTATCTAACGTTATGTTTTAACAATAACAGTTAAGACGGGTTAGATGACATTAAATGACGATATTTAAAAGTTTTTCGTAATATATGTAGTTGATTATAGCATAAAGCATTCTAAAACAAATATGATATATTCACGGAATATTTTTAGAATAATCACTCGAAATTTTATTCAAATCAATTACATAAAGTTTTTTTTTGAATATAAAAATGTAAATTTAGAGTTTAAATCTCTTATCATCTTATCTAATTTTAATTAGGGTTGTTAAATGAAGTTTGAAAATTTGAAAAATTTCATTCTTTTTTCGTTTAAAGAAGAAAACTAATAGTTTGAAAAAAAAATTTCATTTCTGTTTTATTTCGTTTCATTTTAAAAATTTTTAAAGTAAAATATTTTGAAAAAATTTCAAATATTTTTAAAATTAATAGAAGATATTTCATTTTAAAATTTTTGAACCTAAAAAATTTGAAATTTTTTTCCGAATTTTAAACTAGAAAAAAAAATTTTGAAACATCTAGAATTATTTTTAATGGATATGCCAGCTCTATAATGCCTGCCTAATATATTGACCAAGGAATTGTTTAACTGAGTATTTTAAGTTATAAATTTTATTATTCCGTTGGAAAAATAGCCAAATAAACAATTTTCATAGCTCAAAAAATGTAATAATAATGAAGAAAATTTTTAAAAAAAGCTAAAATTTATATTAACTATTTATTTCTCTCTAATATATATGATTAATTCTAAAGGATATATATTTTGAGCTCAAAAATCGGTAAAAAATTTCAAAGTTTTCGTCGAGTTTTAAAATTTCGTAAATTTGCTTCAATTTTTTTAGTATGAAGGAAAAAAATTTGAAGTGAAACCATGATGAAACGAAATAATTTGAAAAAACTTCATTAGGATCGTAAAACTTTAAACCTTTTATTTTTTTTCTTCAGAATTTTTTCAATGAATTCAAAAAAGACTATTTTAAACTTATAATTTGAAACTTTAAAGAAGACATTTTTCCTTTTTTAACAACCCTAATTTCAATCGACAAAAATTTAGTTATTTAAACCGCTTAAAAAAATTTTAAGTATAAAAGTTTTTTCATCTCTTCGTCCAAAACGCCTTTTATTTTGTCGTTTGTCGTTTGACTTTTACTTAATTTTTTTTGAAAAACTTAAATGTTTACTGACGTGTTCTAACATTTTGCAACACGTGTTCGAACAGTGTTTGTTTCAGTTTCAAAACTTTTCGATCATTTTCGAACAGTGTTTGTTCTTGTTTCAAAACAGTTCAATCATTTTCGAAAAGAAAAATTAAAAAAATTATTTTTTTTGTCTCAAAGTAGAAAACAATCATGCCGAAAGACGAGCGCTGCATCGCTAAACTAGTAAGTTGCGAGCTAACTTTTTTTTCAATTAAATAAAATAAAAAATCAGTTAAAAATTTTGAATATTTTAAAATTTTTAATTTATTAAAATAAAGAATAAATTTCTTTTACAGTAGTTTCCGACTATAATAAATCCGCTTATAAAAAATTTTCAGTTATAGTAAATTTTTTTAAAAATACAAAAACATTTTATATGTTTATAATGTAAATTTATATGGCTATTATAAAACTACTTATAATAAATAATCGCTTGTTATAAACTTAATTGAGGAGACATTTGAATATTTTATATGTAAATTTTCTCGTTTATTATAAATTGGAGCTAAATAAATACAAAATCAAGGTAAAACATCAATAAAGGCGGGGTAAGGAACAAAAAAATTATACATTAGCTTTTATCAAATAGCATCATTCATCTGTATATGTTATAAAATAATCAGAACTAGTAGTTTTTTATAAACTTATCTCTAATTATCGCAATTAATTATACATACTATTTAATTTAATAACCCTCAACTATCGAATTTAATTATTTGATTGACAAAATATAAGAAAATTTTTTTTTGTTTTTTGTCTATAATAAATTCGCGTCTATAGTAAACAAAATTTCATGCAAAATGGAAGTTATTATAACCGGAAACTACTGTAATTCCTTATGCCTAAAAAGCGGAAAGCGGACTGCGGATTGACAATCCCCGGCGGAATTTTCAATATTTTTTCTGGTTTAGGACAAAATCCGCTATTTAAAATGACTAAAAAGCGGAAATCCGCTTTTTTCTGGCATGAGCGGATTTTGAAAAAAAAATTCAAATAAAAAATTGAAAATTATATTTTACGTTTCTTTGTTTCTTTTAGTCATTTTTAAATAATTTTAAAGTAATTTGAATAGGCTATTTTATTAAAAAAGATAATTTCAAGCATCGGTATCAAATTTTATACAATTCCAAACAACCGACTCATGATTATCACTAAATTTCGATTCATCCAAATTTTCACACTTAAAATTCAACCACATCTTGAGCATTGGATACAACCAGATAAACAAAGTCTTTTACAGATAAAACAAGTGCTTTTTTTTACTTTCTCTTTAAGAGTAAAAGTCAATTTTTCACATCCGTCACTAGTAAAATATGGCTGTAAAATTTCAATGTTTTCACTAAAAACGTCGTCACTTAACATTTCTGGATCTGTTTCCAAATAGTCAGCTTCTTTAAATACACTTTCTAACATATTAATTTTTGCTGAAAGGATAAATTTCTTAATTTGAGCCTTTGTCTGCTTTGATATTTTTCCAGGCGGAAATTTTTGTTCATTCACACTTAATGCTCTCAAAGAATCAAATATTTTTTTTTCATTTGGCTTACTATTTTTTTCATGCCCTCTCTTCTTACGCCTAGATAATTGATTTTTATTATTAGCTTTGACTAAATCGTCCATCTTAGTTTTAGGATACTTAGTTAGGTTTTCAATATCTTTACCATTACTCTTTTCGACGGCTAAAATATGTTCATTTTTAATTTAACAAAAAAAATTTAAGGGAAATTATTTTTCTAAACCAATAAAAAATAAAATTAAACATGAATTATTTTTTTCTAAATACATTTTATTAAATTTAAATAAAAATTAATTGCGAAATAAATAAAATTCGTTCCATTTTATTAACTAATCTTATTATCTATGAAAATTTTATTAAATGAAAAATAAACTTTAAAAATTTTAAATAAAGGAATGTCCTTTAGAAATATAATTTCTAATAATTTATGAAGAGTTAAAAAGAGTAGATAAAAACAAATCAGTTGGCGTTGACGGAGTTAGTCCAGTGTTGTTGAACGAGTGTGCCCAAAGTTTCTCAATTCCAATTTCCAGGATTTTTAAGAAGTCATTAAACAGTTCAGAACTACCATTAGTTTGGCGTCATGCGAATATTACACCAATTTTCAAAAAAGGCCAACGTAACTTAGCCTCAAACTATAGGCCTATATCACTTACATCTATTACTTGTAAAATAATGGAAAAAATGATAAAAAATACCATGGTTAAGTTCTTAGAAATGGAAAACTTAATAACTAATCATCAGCACGGTTTTGTTAAATTCAAATCATGTATAACAAACCTTTTGGAATCATTAGACTTTATTACTGAGTGTATTAACCGAGGGTTCGCAGTAGACATCCTATTTATCGACTTTTTAAAAGCTTTAGACTTGGTACCTCACGACGAACTAATGGTCAAATTGGAAGCGTTTGGATTCAAAGGTAAACTACTGAGTTGGCTCAGAGCATTTCTCTCAAATAGGAAACAAAGAGTTGTACTTGATTGCATTTCTTGATACCTCAAAGATCAGTCTTGGGTCCATTGTTTTTCATTATCTTCATAAATGATCTTCCAAAAGGATTATCTATTCTTTGTAAACTCTTTGCGGATGATAGCAAATTAATAAGTGTGATAAGGAATCCTAAAGATCGAGAAGAATTCCAAAAAAATATTAACGCGATACTAAACTGGACGCAAGAATGGAAGATGGATTTGAACTTGAGTAAATGTAAAATTATGCACTTAGGCAGCCAAAAAGTCCATCAGGATCATTTTTATTCGTTTGAGATAGAAGACAATGTCTTCGTTCTCGAAAACACTGATTCATAACGTGACTTAGGAGTTATCTTACAAAACAACCTAAAATGGGATAATCACATTTCAAATATTATTCACAAAGCAAATTTTGTCCTCGGTAAATTGAAAAACTCGTTCAAGACTTGGGATACTCGAACGTTTAAAATATTGTTTACAACTTATGTGAGACCAATTCTTGAATATGGATCAGTGGCTTGGTACCCTCATAGAAAACATGACATTAAACGAATTGAAAGAGTCCAACGACGAGCAACAAAACTTGTACCATCAATTAGAAATAAGAATTACAGTGATCGATTAACAACATTAGGATTAACAACTCTTGAAGATCGTCGGCTTAGAGGTGACTTAATTCAATATTTTAAATTTGATAAAAAATTTAATTGCATTGATTGGTTTCATCCGGTTGTTCAATGCCCAAGTTCTTTCTCAACTGGCCCAGCTGGCTCAACAAGAAATAACAACAAGCTCTCCAGACAACTTGTGAAAGCATGTTCTAAGAGGCATCATTTTTTCACAAATCGTGTTATTCCAAATTGGAATGAACTACCTTTTGAAGTAAAAAACCAATTCACAATTAATGGCTTCAAGAACAAATTAGACACACATCTTTCAAACAAAAATATCAAATCCAACAGCACATCTGCCATAGCTAAGAATGATAGTTCTTAGCTCCGCGGGGAAACCCGTTGCAGATTATTTTGATAATAATAATAATAATAATAAAAATAATTTAAAGCCACATTATTATTTTTTTTTGTCTACCCTTACCCCTAATCATCATAAACTTTCTCTCTTCATTACTTAATTTACCGTATTCCCCGGTTTACTACCCCGAGGCATAAACCAAAGTTACCCTAGAACCCCATGGGTTTTAGCCTAGTTATGAACCCGATTTTTTTAGACATATAACCCCAGGGTTAATTTTATATAGAGAATGGGTTATTATTTAATTTGGTGGTCAGTTAAAATATCGAAACAAGAAAATATAGAAAACCAAATTAAACTTTGAAAGAAAAATAGAAAAGTATAAATTAAATGTAATTTTCAAACTATTGTTTTACTCGAGGATCTTTAGTTGTAGAAAATGACGATAGTTTTTAGAAATCACAATTTTACCGTAAAATGTCGAATGAAATTTAATTATTTTAATTTATATTTTTACCATTAAGCAAAAATTGCTCATTGATATTTTTCATTTAACAATTTTCTATATTTTATGTTTTATTTATACCCCTGTCCACTAAAACGAAATTATCCCTATTAAGGTCAAAAAATTGGGGTCTATATCCGGGCTAACCCTGGGGTAATATCGAGGTGATCGCCATAGATGGATGGGGCAGTAAACCGGGGAATACGGTAATATTATTAACTATAGCTAGAGCTATGTAATGACGACAAATGGCCTCTAAATAGAATTCCGAACACGAACAAAACTTAGGATCTAACTGTAGATTATATTTTCGCATACCATCAGCTGAATAATAGAATGTATTTCCTGTAATTTTAATAAAATTTGCTTCACCATAAACCATCGAATTTCTAACAATTGAATTATTATGCCTTAGGCCTAAATCGAAATGTGTTTGACCTTAGTACAATCTACTAGTATAGTAGCCATTAGCTCACAAACATTCATTATGGAACCACGTCTATATTTTGCAAAGAACTTTTTGATTTAATACCATTTATCGATTCCACATTATTATTTGTCGTTGAAAACCCAGGTGGTCTAGAAAAAAGTTGCCAATTTAACCATTGACTTTCAATCCACTGACTGATAAAATATGTTTTAAATTGCTTTAGTTCTGGAAATGTTTCCCATTTAGATATTATTTCATGGCGCTTATTTAAGTATTGATTTAGGTCTGTACAATAATGAAGACATGAAATGTCCTCCAAAATCATATCTTTTAAATGTTTGACTGACTCATCTAAATGTTTTTTAAAATTTTGAACTAAATGGAAATAGCACATTAAAACAGTGACTTCAGGACCAAAAACGTGTTCGAACAGTGTTTGTTTCTGTTTCAAAAATTTTCGAACATGTTCGAACAATGTTTGTTCTTGTTTTCGTTAACTTATTTCAGCTTTGTACTGTATTAAACAATTTTGAAAAAAAAACATAAATTATTTAATAAATTCCAGATTTGGTTCGTATTTTTTTACAGAAATTTTTTTGCGTCATCTAACGCCATCTAACGTCATCTAACGACCAAAAAAACAACATTTTCTAACGTTATATAACAAAAAACGTTACAAGTTAATCGCCACCACTGTAGAATGAAATATATAAGTTCGCCATTTTAGTTCATGTTCTAGATCCAGGTTTAAAAACTTCTCTAAAATAAATAAAATTGCAATCGATTTACTTGCTGCAGTACAAACACTTAATTGAACGTTATCTTCGACAGAAAGTTTAACAAATATCAAATTAAGAAATAGACTTTCAGCTGAAAAAGTTTAAATGTTTATTGTTTTATTATTCTGGAATACTTTTTTTAATTAAATAAAGTTAAATAAATTAGTTTAAATGATTTTTATTATTGGTTAACCTTTATTTGTGATTTGGTTAATCATATTTAAGTTAACCAGAAATCGGTTAACCATTTACAAAATTTACTTTAAACCATTCAGTTAACCGGTTAATTTTTAACCACCACCTTTCATAACCACCAATTTTTTATTTCGTTTTACAAAATAAAACACAAGGCATTTGAGCTTATTTACACGAAACCCCTCATGGTTAAAAGAAAAAAAACAATTTAAATTACCTTAAACAAAAAGAAATTAATTTTGCTTTTTTTAAAATTTTTAAGTCTAAACTTTTTTTGAAGCGAATAATTTATGCTAATATTTTCATAATTAACAAAAAAAATTAAATTTTATTTTAAATTTATTAATTCCCAAGAATATAACAAGAAAAAAAATGAGTTTTAATCATTCTTAAAGATAATTCGATGGCTTTGTTAACGTCCGAAATATGTCGTTTAATACTGGGTTTTTTAGAAGAGGAAAATTTACACAAAACTTATGAGACTTTTTTAGCCGAATCTAAATATTTAGACGAGTGTAGAATTTATTTGAAGAAAGGCATTAAATTTCAAAAGACTGTTCATGGAAAAAATCTTATCCAACATCTTAATCACAATTGTAATTAATTTTTAAAGATTTATTTTTTTACAACTTTGATTTATTAATTTTTTTTTGTTGAAAGTCGAGCGAACTTTTAATTCTGTAAATATCCAGACCGATTCCAATGAGAATACTATTAATTTAAAATATAAAAATGATACCGATGCACAAACTGAAAATATTCTCCTTGAAACTTCAATAATAATTAATCAAAGTCCACCAAAAATACAAATTCAAAAACAGCCTGATGAAGGTCGATCTAATTTTAAAAAACGAAAAAGGTATTTTTTTCTTGACGCTTGAATAAAGTTTTCTTTTTATTTTAAAAGTCTTTGAGAATTAATTTACTCTATTTAGAAAGAAACATTATTTCACTTAAATCGAAAATAAATTTTTAGGGGACTTTTAGTCACGTGATAACTAATGGTTGAAATATTCAGTTAATTGGAAAATTTCTAATCCATTTCTCTACACTGTAAATTTTTAATTCGTAATAAATTACGCATAAATGTGTAAAAAACAGTGAAAATGAGCTAAAATGCGTATTTCTTCCATATATGCGTAGGATTTCAAATATTTCTATTGGTCAATTTTACATTTTTTACGCATATATGGAAGAAATTCTCTTTACGCATTAAACATTTACAGTGTATTTTTATCCTTATCCATTAATTAAATTTCTTGACTTTTATTTATTTTTAAAAATTGGGAGGTTTTTCCCACACATACAATTTACTAAACTTTAAAAAAAAAAAACGTATTAGTAAATTCAGAAAATTTATTTAGAACACTCAATTTTTTACTTACTCCAAACCACACTTTATTGAGCATGAAAATCAGCTTTTTACTATTTCTTAAAGGCTTTTTATATCAATAGCAATTTTAAGCAAATAAGATTTGAAGTAATTGCTCGATTTTAACGACATGTAGCTAAATAATTTTACGTCGTTATAGAATCTTTTACATGTTATAACACCCTGTCCTAGCCCGAATACCTAACTTTAACGACATGTTGTTAAAATCGAGCAATCACGTTATTTATCAGTTATAAACTTTCAAAAATAAATAAAAAGTAATAATTAAGTAGTGGTAATTTTTGTTCTGGATTCCCTCTACTAAAATTTCAAACTAATTCTTCGCCTCAAAGTACAAAACAATGTGCTAAACTGTGTTTTTAAAAATTTTCCATTTTTCCCATACTAATTTTTTTAATACTAATTTTCATCATTTTTTTATTGCTGGAAAAAAAATTCGTGACAAAATTCATAAAGAAAATTAAGTAAAATAAGTGTTAAGGAATTTTTTAGAGGGTTTAACATTGAGCGATTCACTAAATTGAATGAGTGGAAACAATATCCCCTTAAAAATTTTATATTCATATTTTAAGAAATTTTTTCTTTTTAAATCAAGCTGTAATTTCAAACGAAAGAATCCACTACTAACACCAACAAAGTCTTTTAAACCAATAGAATCGACAACAATTCCAATAGAACCTGTTGATTTATTTGAAAATTTTGACGAAAGCTTATTAGATTTAGACGTAAACTTAACTTAATTATTTTGAGAGTAAATTTTTTATCTTGTTTTTTTATTTTTAAGTCTTTTATCAAAAATTTATGCGAAAATGACTTTCCGGAGAAATTAGCCCAAAGCATAAATCAATTGAATGCTAAAAAGTGTACTTCTACTGAACCAACAGATCAAATAATAAAAGAAAATCAACCTTGCTTAACTACTGAAAATCCTCCAGTCCAATACATATCTCCTAAAATTCAAATTCCGATCGAAATTCAACAACAACAACAACAAATCCCGGAACAACGACAAACTCAGCCTCCAACACAAGCAAATGACTCTATTCAAATTGTAAATGAGCCAGAAAATCTCAACGATCAATCAGCTGTAAATTCAATTAAATTCTGGATCGCCAATGAGGATATAAGTGTTTTAGCTGAACATTATAGTGAACCGGCATTCGAGACTTTATTCGAGGTCTTCAATTCAAGTCATGAAAATTCTCATACAGAAAATATAAAAATGGACATTGATGAAATAATTATTGATAATACAATTCAAATTAAAGTCATAGAAAATCAAAATGAGCAACAAAAATTGGCGACAATTGACCAAGAAGAAGATAAAGTGGCAGATAAAATGAACGAAACAATTATATTGGATAATTCTGATAATAATATTGAATCAACTATAGAAAAATGCCCTGTTGATACTAAACCAAAAGAGCCGATTAATTTGATATGTTCAGTATCTAGTGACCGTAAAAGCATGATTGTTATTGGTAAGAATTTTGAAGAAGTTGAAAAAGTGACTGAAAAATGGAGAGAGATGAATAAAGAAGAAGAAGAAAATCTAACAGGTCTAGAATGTCTAGCTAAGGCTGCTAGTGAAATAAAACAATGTACAAATGAAGAAATAAAAGAGAATTTAAATGAAGAAATTGACTCAACACAGACATCAACGCCGAATAAGTCACTAAAGCAAGTAGAGAATTCAAATAAAAGACCCAAGACTATACGAGAAATTTATGATGAAGAAAAAAAAGTTAATGAATTGGAGAAAAAAGACATAGTAGTGAG
Organism: Brachionus calyciflorus; assembly: GCA_002922825.1. NCBI lineage: Eukaryota > Metazoa > Rotifera > Eurotatoria > Ploima > Brachionidae > Brachionus > Brachionus calyciflorus. The sequence continues at coordinate 680,150 of NTPY01000483.1, forward strand.
TGTTGAACCAAGTGAAAAATTAGATAATTCGAGCAAAATAGAAAAAACAGAGTCAAAACGTGTAAAAAATAGAAATTATTTTTATGATTTTTATCAAGATATTAAAAATGAGATTGAAGAAAATAATAATGATGATGATGAAATGCCAGATATATTTCGGTATGCTAGAAATGTACAAAATAGAGTAAAACAAAAATTAATGTGTCAAAATAAAAATAAAAAAAATTTGTAATATTTAATTTTTTATTATTTTAATGATAATAAAATTTTATTTTGTTGTTTTTTGAAGAAAAAAATTTTTTTTTTATTAATTTTAATTAAATTTTTTTAAAAAGAAAAAATAAATAATTTTTTTTTTAAAATTTATTTGAGGATATGATTTAAGTGTTATTTTGATTAAGTTTTCTATGAAGGGGATGTAGCTCAGATGGTAGAGCGCTCGCTTAGCATGCGAGAGGTACCGGGATCGATACCCGGCATCTCCAGGCCGTGATAGTATAGTGGTTAGTACTTCTCGTTGTGGCCGAGACAACCCAGTTTCGAATACTGGTCACGGCATTTGTTTTTTTTGCATATTAGTTAAAAAAAAACGATATAAGAAGATCAAAGGTTTTTTACTTTTAGTATAGTGCTTACATTTAAAAAAAAATTAAAAAAATAGAAGTCTAATCTAATAAAGATTTTTATCTTTTTTTTGAATTTTATTTTTTAGTCTAATTTGAAACTTTTGCATAATGTCGTCGATAAGGAAATTCAAACAAAAAATTTTTTTTAAACAAAATTTTTATTAAATTATTTTCCACATTTTTTCTAGACATTTCCTTTTATCTGACCCTAATAATTTGACCAAGTTTTATTCGAGCATAGTCAACTGTAGTACTAGCTGCTTTTATATATTTAATCAAATGATAAATATTTGGATAAAGTTTGAGATCCTTGTTATTTAAACTTAATACTAATTCAAAATTTAATCTTTACTCTCATAGGCAAGTAGCCAAAGCTATACAGTATTGATTTTGCTGATGTTAAAAATGGAAAAATATTTAATTAAAGATGAAAAAAACAAATGCCGTGACCAGTATTCGAAACTGGGTTGTCTCGGCCACAACGAGAAGTACTAACCACTATACTATCACGGCCTGGAGATGCCGGGTATCGATCCCGGTACCTCTCGCATGCTAAGCGAGCGCTCTACCATCTGAGCTACATCCCCCACATTTGAAACAACTATTTAGATCAAGCTTTCTTTAAGGGATTATTATTTCAACACAATAAAAAAACTATTCAACACAAATTGAAACTGATCGTCACAAAATCAAATCTTCTCATCACAAATTTTTCAAAAATAGAAAAAACTTTTTAACACAAAATTAAATCTTTTCAGCGCAAATTTTGAAAACTAGAAAAAAAATTTAGAACACGAAAATTTTTTTTCTAAAAATTATTATTAGCATGATAAAAACTGATATCTCGATTTTACTACAACCTCACTAAGGTCATTTAACATGTCCTAAATTAAAACAAGTTCAGAATATAGTATATTATTAGGTACTTTTCGATTGATGGTCAAAAATTTTCCTTAAAATATCAAGAAAATATACCAACGTACATACCTTAATTCGCTACTTGCAAAAAAATTTTTTGTATATTAATTTTTTTTATTATGTGAAACTTTTTTGTGACAGGAGTGGGGACTTGAACCCGGATCCTTGGATCAACTAGCTTCGCTAATTCGATCAATTAGGTTAATATATTAAGATAAATATTTAATACACGAAAAAGAACAATCGAAAAACTGAACAATTAGCTTTATTTAATCTTTTTTTAAATAATTAATTTGAATTAATTTTCTTGTTAAAAATTAGTTAAGTCACTTTTTAGTTTTGTCACTAAAAGCCTTTTAGACATTCGGTTTGATACAACTGTGATTTGACTTACTAATACAAGGGTTGTTATAAAACTAATTAAGAAAGATCAATTTAATAACAACTAGAATTCTCCCAATGGCATAAAGTAGTGTTATTTAAATAATAGATCACTTTGTTCTTTAGTTTCGTTATTAAAATCTAACCTCTTTAAAATCTTATGATTTAATCGAAAATTAATATAAAGCCTTTTTTTCGAACCAAGTACTTTATAACCAATTAGATCAGCTACTTGAAGGTTTACTTTTCTTCTTTCAGAAGTTGAAAGTTGATACCTCCATTAATTCACCGTATACCTTTGCAAATAAACCCGTTCCCTTAAACACAAAATTCGAGTTTAGCCCCACGGGCTAAGTACCATCTATCCTATGCTTTAAAGGCCCTAATTTTGCAATCAATTTAAAATCTTCATTCGAAATTAATAACTCAGATGTTGATTTTTAGAGCCGCACTTAAATTTAGAATTTTTTATCTTTATATTTAAAAATTATTAGTTTAACGGCACGGGTTTATTTGCTAGGGTATACGGTATGCTTCATAAATTATCAAGCCACATAATTATGAATTATAAAGTTTCAGTATACTCAAACACTTTGAAATTTACAAACGTCGTTTTTTTTATTTAAAATTTATAAATTAAAGAGACTATAGAGATAATCCGGTAGTTTATTTTCAAAATTACCTTTAATCTAAAAAAGAAAAATAATTTTTTTGATTGATTTGTTTTGAAAAAGATAAATATTAGATTATTGTTTATTCTTGTATTTTTGTAAAAAAGATAACACATTTAATAAGCGTAAGAAAATTTATTCCTTTAGCAGAGCTGTGCATTTTCTTTGATTTTCGATAACACAGTTGCATACATGTATTTGAATAGGAATCTTTTATTTTCACACGTTACAATTTTAAATAATAAGATATTGTGTTAAAAAATTTTTTAAAATTATTTTTTTTTGTGTTTTTTTGTGATTGTGTTCAACGATTTTTAGGGAAAAAATTTTTGTGTTCTAAATTTTTTTTTTATTTTTCAAAATTTGTGCTGAAAAGATTTAATTTTGTTTTAAAAATTTTTTTTCTATTTTTGAAAAATTTGTGATGAGAAGATTTGTGTAATGTCTTACATTAGTCTATCCGATGCTATCCTTAGACGTTTTGAGCATCTATTTATGCTCATTTTACTTAACTTTTGCTAAGTTAAGTGTATTATCTTTCTTGTGATATCGACAAAGATGTCGCTATATCTCAATTTGATTTTGTGACGATCAGTTTCAATTTGTGTTGAATAGTTTTTTTATTGTGTTAAATAGGTAGACCCTTTCTTTAATTACATGCTTCAAAAATTTTTTAAATAATTGAAAAAATTTTTTTCAGCTTTTATTAAAATTTTTTTAAAGTGTATGAATTCCTGATGTCTTTTTTTCTTAATAAATTTTATTGATGTTAATAAAAACAAAATAATATTTCAGCTTTTTTAAAAAATTTCTGAATCAGTGATGTTGCCTCGCTATTTTTGAGAAAACTGTTTAATTACGATTCCATTGAAATATCGAATTTCAACATGAACCTCTTATAACTATACAGTTTCTTAAAAAACATTGATAATAATTTTACTTTTATACTGTTATTTTTAGTTGTCGAATAATTTTAAAGAATTTTGAAGATAAAGAAAATAAAAAAAAAATCTCGTTTTTTGTTTTAGACACCGTCAGTCTTTTTATTAATTTTAAATTCAAAAATAATCAAAGTGATGAGTGAAATAGCACCGAGGCCAAGAATTGCATTAATTTTTTGATAAACACAAAAAAATTCTGAGCACGCATATGATAAGAGAAAAAATAAACTTATACTAAAACGATTGGCTGCATAGGCCGGTGATAACTTGTCATGAAAAACATCACCAATTGTCGCTAAAAAAAAAAAACAAAATATTATTTTTTTCTCTATTTTGTTTTTAAATTAATTTCTTTTTTTTACCATTCATACAAGTGGCGTATGTTGTATCCAAACAACCGAATACAATTGAAAAAGAAATTATAATCCAAACTTGTGAGTCCATAGACCAGAATAATAAATATACCAATATGGCACAATTAACAATCACAAATAACATTAGCATAAATGTTTTACGAACATATTTTGTCACGTGACCAATTATGGTCGAAAAAATCGATGACGAAACACCCCATATGACAAACCATAAACCTATTGAATGAATACCATAAGCACATGCAATGTATGATTTAGACATTTCGACACCAACAAAAGTTGCCATCAAGGCAAAAAAGCCTAAAGTTGGTAGCAATAAAATCTTTTTAAGTGACGTACAAATCAATTTAATTGTATCTTTGATCGTCTTCGAAAAAACATCTTTAAAAAAAGAAATTATTATTTTCTAGTTTTAAAACACCCCGGCAATCCCAAAAAATCTTTTAAAAAATCTTACCTAAATCGTCTTTATCAGGTCTTATATTGTCCAACAAAAACACTATTAATAAGACTCCTAATATTGAAATACTTAAATAAATTGAACATAATAAATAAACCTTTAAAAAAAATTGAATTAATCTTCAAAACTTTAATTTTTATTTTGAGATTTTTACTTTTTCATCATTAGGTCTTTGAACGACACTAGCTGGTCCAGGACAGTCTTGACTACCACATGTGAAATTCGTCGTTCGATTTGTAACAAGATTAAAACTTGATGCAAAATTTTCGAATAACTGAGGATTCAAAACAATTGATGAAATTAAATTACCAAACACTTGATCTTAAGAATCGATTTTTAAAAAAATTTAAAAAAAAAAGTTTTTTTTTTATTTACTTAATTGAAAAAGTATAAAAAAAATTCCAAAAAATTTGACTAAAATATTCGGATTTTTGTGTGATGAATTTTTATTATAATCATGAGCTAAATGTGCTACAAAAGTACCTTGATAGGTCCATAACGTACTTAGAGCAATGCCAAAGAAAAAAGAGACGGGAATAAGAGTCCAAAAAGTTGCCTTAAAATTAGCAACTATGAACAAAGCCACTATTGATTGGCATATAACTAAAGGCCATTTAAAGCCTAAGAATCTCAGCATTATACTCGGCAGGAAAAGACACGATAGCGAAAAGGAAATAGCAGATACTAATAACGATGTAATGCCTAAATTTTGATATGAATTTAAAGAGCTTTGTAAATTGTTTAAACCATTAGCAGCGGAAAATTGGAGCAAATAAGATATAGAAAAAACAATTAAATTTTTTTTTATATTTCGTCTAATCTTAGGATTATCGTTTATAACGGAATCTTCTGTCAACACTTTACTTTCATTATTATCACTCGGAAGTTTTATTTGACTCATTTTTAACAACCTTAAAAAAAATTACATAAGTTTAAATTTTCAAAAATGCTAAATTAAATTTGAGTTTTTTTATTCTAATTTTAAAAATTAGGAAAATAAAAAAAAAGCTTTTTTTTTTTTAAAAAAATAGATTTGAAAAATTAAAGGTAAAAAATATTCATTCATAAATAAAAAAAAAATATTGCATAATCAATTAAGGTGCATATTTTTTTTTCTAATATCAATAAACTTAAAATAAATACTTGAATTTAAATTTTAAAATATACTGTTTGAAATGAATTGAATGAAGAGTTTTTTAATTAATTAAAAAAATTAGAGTAAGGTTTTCTATGAAGGGGATGTAGCTCAGATGGTAGAGCGCTCGCTTAGCATGCGAGAGGTACCGGGATCGATACCCGGCATCTCCAGGCCGTGATAGTATAGTGGTTAGTACTTCTCGTTGTGGCCGAGACAACCCAGTTTCGAATACTGGTCACGGCATTTGTTTTTTTTTTTCACCTCTTTTCAAATCTCTTTCGTTTACTTTAAGTCTGAAAAAAAATGTTCAAACATTTTTATAACACCTTTTAAATTACACAAGTTTTAAATTTTAAACATTTTTATTTTATAATTATCAATTGTAAGCTTGAAATGGTATTTATTTTGATTCTTTATTGGTTTACATATAATGAAGAATTTTATAATATAATAACATAAATTTAAAAAACTTATTTTTGACACTAAAGGTTTTTATCCTTTTTTTCTGAAACTGCTTAGTTTATTTTGAAATTTTATTAAAAAATCAAAAAAAAATTAATTTGACTCAATAAAACTCAATTCAAAAAAGCAAATTAGAAAAAAAATTTAATAATTAAATGTGCTTTGGTCATCTTTAGGGTAACTAAAATTTAAAAAATCAAAAATGTAGAACCATTCTGTGTATCGAACTATTTTAAAAAATTTAAAAAAAAATTATTTTTGAATTGAGTCTTGATTGGTAAATTGCTACCGTGTATTTATAAGATAACTTGAATGTTTTTATTTCATATCCTAAGAGTTATAAATAGCTCAAGAGCAAATTGTAAACAAAAAAATGCTCTTTAACTCGTGTTTAAGATGAACATTTCTTTATATGTTCAAGAGAAGACAAAAGAACTATTTTTAGAAAAAAAATTATAAAAACATTCTAAATATTTACCTTTGATCGTTTAAAGTCTATTTTAAACAAACAGCGTCTGAATCAGACAGTTCTTCTTATTTCAGAAATGTACTAAGATCCTCAATAGTTGTCATTTTGACTACTGTCTAAAAAATTTATAATGCGTTTTCAATTTATAATGCGTAGTCAGATTTCAAAATAAAATTTTCGACGCTTTTAAGCATAGAAAAATTTTGGTTCTTCTAGTGTTAGAAAATTAGTGCCTTAAGGAAAAAAATTTAAAAATATAAGCTCATTTTTGATCCTTTTTCGTCATCTTCTTTTCATTTTTAATAAATAAATGAACAAAAAAATATAAACGCTCGAGTAGAAACAAAGGTTTTTATTTAGATTATTATTATTATTATTATTATTATTTAATCTCATCTCTCATTTAAAAAGCTCGAGCTCGTCGTTAGCAATTTAAAATTTTTAAATTTCAATTAGTAAAATTATTTAAAATTTTTAAATTTTAATTAGTAAATTACTGCTTTAAGAGCAAAAAAATTTTTTCCCACTTACAAGCTCAAGATCAATAGCACATTAAGGTTAGAAGGCAAGTTAAATTTTGAACGATTCACAATAAATACGGAGCGCTTTGTAAGAGAATAAAGCTAAGTAGAACTGGGTTAAAATTTTACATTGTAAAAAATCCTTTTGAATTCTTCGAAATTCTTTACCTTTTTTAAAACAGAAGTTTTTTTGAAAAGAAAAAATAAATTTAAAAATTTTTTTTTTGAAAATTTTACAAAAAATATTATGTTATCTGTGAAAAAATTATGAAAACAATTAACTAAGTTTTTGGAAAAATTTTAGAATTAAAAAAATCATACCATTATAGATAGTTATCAATAAAAAAGTTTTTTTTAAAAGATTAAAAATTCATTCAAAACACTTTAAAAAAAGATATTTTTTTTCCACCCTTATAAAACCATTGAAAAAACTTTTTCTGTTCAAGTTTTTAGTCACGAAATAATTCTTCAAAAAATCATATACCTAAAATTTCTATTATATTCATTTTGAAAATCAAATTCAAATATTCAAAAATGCTAAGTCGACATCATCCAAAAGTTTAAAATTAAATTCGAAAAAGATAAAAATCTTCATTGAATTAGAATAATATTTTCCAAAAAAAAAATTTTCGAAACCAATAATATAGAAGCACTTATAGAAGCACTTTACTAAAAATGAGAAGATTTGGAATTAGATTTTGAAATTTTTAACATCAATAAAATTTTGTGCCAAAAAATAACGGTGAAAAAATTATAATTAAAAAAAACAAATGCCGTGACCAGTATTCGAAACTGGGTTGTCTCGGCCACAACGAGAAGTACTAACCACTATACTATCACGGCCTGGAGATGCCGGGTATCGATCCCGGTACCTCTCGCATGCTAAGCGAGCGCTCTACCATCTGAGCTACATCCCCTTGGTTGAATCAAGCTATTTATTCTTAATCCTAATCTTACCACTTATTTTTCAGCAAATTATTTTTAAATTAATTTTTATTAAGCAGCAATTTTTTTTATTAGAATTATTATAAATTATGATTTTTCAAATTTTTTTTTTGAAAATCTTAATTTTTAATTTTTTTTCTCAACACCAAATTTTAATTACAGAATTCAGAAAAACAAAATTTCTTAATTCTAAAAAGTTGTTTATTTATTTTCAAAGAAGTTTGGCAAAAGCCTTAGGTTAAATTTAAGCTTTCAATTATTCTTGAAAGTGAAATTTTTAAATTAAAAAAAAAAAACATTTGGTTTTCATTTTTTTTTATTAATTCTAATTTCAAAAATAATCAAGCATAAAAAAGCTACAACACCGGTCACTAGAATAAGATAAATTTTTTGATAGACACATAAAAACTCTGAGCACATATAAGCAAGGAAAAAAAATACACTAATAGTAAATCTATTCGCCGCATAAGCTGATGATATTTTATCATGAAAAACATCTCCCAAAGTTGCTATGAAAAAAAAAGACTTTTATTTTAAAATTTTTTTCAATTTTTTTTTTTAAATTACCATTAAAACAAACTGAATTAATTGTGTCTAAAAAACCCATGATAACAGCTAATGATAAAATTTTATAAACTGGCGAACTTCTATCCCAGTATAATAGATAAATAAAAAGTCCACATGCAATTACTACATATGAGATTAACATGTAAGTTTTCTTGATATGTTTTGTTATAAAATTTATAAAAATTGATGAAACTGATGCAGTCAGACCCCATATTACAAACCAAAGACCAATTGTATGCATACCATATGCACATGCTAAATAAGACTTGGCCAATTCCACGGCTAAAAATGTCACAAACAAAGACGTGAATGCTACATATGGTACTAACAATATTTTTCTAAGTGATGTAAACATTAGTTTAAATGTGTCTTTAACTGTCTGAGGAATATCACCTTCAGAATAAAATTGAATATTTATTTTATATACATATGAGTTTTTCTGGAATAAATCAAAAATTACTTATGTCATCTTTATTAGGTTTTATATCGTCCATAAAAAATAATATACTTAAAACTCCTAATAGAGAAATGCTTAAGTAAATTGAGCATATGATATAAACCTTTGACAAAAAAATTAAAAACCTATTTCATAACTTATGAAAAATAAAATATTCACTTTATTATCTGGAGGTCTCGGTATGACACTAGCTGGCCCAGGACAGTCACTACTTCCACAAGTTAAATTACTAGTTTGATTGACGAGAGTAAAACTTGAGCCTAAATTAGTAAATATCTCATGGTTAAGTACAAGAGGTGACACAGTATTTCCGATCACTTGATCTAATCAATTTCAATTAATTAATTTTTTGTTATTATGATAATTTAGCAAATTAAAAAAAAAAAGTAAGTAATTACGCAATTGAAAAAGTAGAAAAAATATTCCAAAAAATTTAACGAGAATATTTTCATTTTTAATTGCTGAATATTTATTGTAATCATGGGCTAAATGAGCAACAAAAGTTCCTTGATAAGTCCATAATGAACCTAAGGCTATACCGAATAAAATTGACATTGGTATTAAAGTCCAAAAGGTGGCTTTAAAATTGGCTAATATGAACAATGAAATAAAAGATTGAGTCAATATTAAGGGCCATTTGAAACCCATAAATCTCAGCATTATATTCGGTAAAAAAAGACATGTTAATGTAAATGTAAGTGAAGCTGTTAACAATGCCGTAACGCCGAGGTTTTGATAGGAATTTAGAGAGCTTTGTAAATTGTTAAGACCACTAGCTGCTGAGAATTGGAGTAAATAAGAAATTGAAAAAACAATTAAATTTTTTATAACTTTGCGCTTTTTGGCTTTATTTTCAACATTAGGTTCATTCAATACTTCCGATTCGCTCGTATCATTTGGGAGTCTAATTTCGCTCATTATTTATTTAAAATAAAAAACTTTTTTTATTTGGTTTATAAAAAAGAATTTTTTATACTTAAGAATAAATAAGATACTCTCGTTCAAATAGAAAATAAATAAGACAAAAGAATGTAAAAAATTTTAATTTTTTATTTGTGTATTATCTAATTTGAATCAAAGAAAAAGAAATTTTTTCAATTCAATTTTAAAAATTTTTGAAGCATGTAATTAAAGAAAACTTGATCTAGGTAGTTGTTTCAAATGTGGGGGATGTAGCTCAGATGGTAGAGCGCTTTTTTTGCATAATCTATTTTCCACTTTAATAAAAAAATTAGCAAAAAAATATCAAAAAAATTTTGTGCCAAAAAATAGCTTCAGCTAATTAAAAATTTTATAACAAAAGTGGTAAAAAAATTGTGATTAAAAAAAACGAATGCCGTGACCAGTATTCGAAACTGGGTTGTCTCGGCCACAACGAGAAGTACTAACCACTATACTATCACGGCCTGGAGATGCCGGGTATCGATCCCGGTACCTCTCGCATGCTAAGCGAGCGCTCTACCATCTGAGCTACATCCCCTTAATTAAAAAACTTACTCTAATTAGTATTTTAATTAATTTTAAGACTCTTCAGTTTTTCTTCAAAAAATTTTTTTTTTCAATTAGAATAAAGTTTTTAGTAGATCTTAATTCACAAAATATAAGTGTTTACACTTTCGCAAACCTTTTTTACGTTAAGTTTATTAATTATTTCTTTTTTAAGAGGCGAATATTTCTCAATATTTTTTTTGCTCTTTTTTATATTTTACGTCCTAGGATTTGTAAAACCTAACTGAGAACTCTAATTCTATGTGGAAAAATCAAAAAGATTTTAGAATTAATATATTTTATGTTTTTTTAATTAAAAAAGTGTAAAAAAAATCATATTTCGGAATTTTGAATTTATTACTAAAAAGACCTTTACCTGTTGGCCAAGTCTGCAAAAAATTGTGCAATTTTAATTGCGTATTTAATTTAGACTTATTTTATAGTGCCCAAAATCATAAACCGTAGTTACTGAGCTATCATTTTTTATTATTTTTGAATTTTAACCCCAGATAATAAACATTTTTAAAAAAATGGTTCCCTAAAACTGTAGAGACGCTAATTTGCTTTAATTTAAAAATAAAATTCACTGAGAAAGGTGAAGTCAGAAGGACGTAGTTAGACACGAGATTTATAAGGAGGACAACAGTTTATGATTCGGTGCACTATAATCTTGTGCAAATTTGCAGATAATTAAAAGTCTAAATTAAATACGCAACTAAAATTACACAATTTTTTGCAGACTTGGCCAACAGGTATAGCAAATTTTGCTGCACTATACATCAATTTTTTTAAAGACAAAAGTAATTTTAATGCTATTTTGATAATGCTATTATGATCATTTTATTTTAATTAGCGCTATTTTAACATAGAGCCCGATTATATTATTAGTTCTGATCCAGATTATATTATTTTTAATTCGTAACTCCTTTTGTTTTTGAGCATTTACTAAATGAAAAAAAAACATATCGAAATTCATAGGAAATTATTTTTTCAATTGTGTAACGTCTACCATTTATTTATTGAAACATCTTGAAAAGTACTGAATTGTAGTTTTTTTTTAAATTAACTGATCTTTTTATTGTTTAAGGAAGTATTATTATTAACAATTTTTTGCAGACTTGGCCAACAGGTATAGCAAATTTTGCTGCACTATACATCAATTTTTTAAAGACAAAAGTAATTTTAAGTGCTTTGCAGAGTGATTTTGTCGGACAAAAAAAAACAAAATACTTTAACATGCCGAAGTAATTCTCTGATTAAATGGTAAGTTCCGTAAACACTTAGACCAGTTTGTTGTTTTTTTTTCTTAACGTCGTTGCTCTCTGTGCGGATGATGTTTTAAAGTACCAGGTTCGAGTCTTGCTGTGTTTATTTTTTTTTATTTAATTTAAATTAAAAGTTTTTGTTTTTTAATGATAATTTTGTAATTTTTTAATATTAAAATCATCACATTTTCGCATAATTTTTTATAAGAGCTTTGTGGATTGGATGTTGTCTATGCGTAATACATAAATAATTTTTTTTTAAATTTTTTAAAAATAAATCACAGCTAACGGGTATCGATCCCGGACTCTCGCATCTCGTTGACGAGTGACTCACCAACTAAGCCACAAGAAATCTTAGAAAATGTAAAATTTAAATTAATATTAAATACGATAAATTTGGACTTAGTAAAATTTGATTGTGGGTCTTTTTTTTAAACAAAAAGACCCACTCAAAATTTAATTTTTTTAAAAAGCTAATTATTTTAAATTGTGTATTTTCAAACGGAAAAAAAATAATATGTTTTTATAGAAAAAAATTTTCTCTATTTAAAGACGTTTTAATTTTTCTTTTTTCATTATTATTTTTTTTGTGCACCCCCCTAAAAGTTTGGTCTGAGTGTTTACGGAACTTACCAAATGAGTACTAAATTAGTTATTAATTTATAAAATAAATAATTTTTTTGTCTATTTTTCGAAAAATTGTTTTATAATTTTTGATAATAACTAATTTATTAAGAAAAAAATAAACAAATAGAACATAAACCGCCAGAACATTTTTCTCCAAATTGAACTCCAAACTACAAAATGTTTTATAAATGTTTCAAAAGTTATAATTATTTGTATTGTGAGTATAATTTTACACGGCTAGTCAATTTTGAACCCAAATTGATTTATCAAAGTTTTTAGGATAAGGTTGTGAAGAAAACATAAAAAAAGCGAAAACCAAAATATATCACACAAGAATAGTTTTTAAATTATTATCAGTATTTTTCTAAAGAAATTCAGTAATCAAAGAACCTTCTATTAAAACTAAAATCTAAAAATTTAATAAAATTTTAATTTTTGTAATTCATTTAATAGAGATACTCAATAGTAATATTTATAAGGTAAGACGAAAATTCGTGAGGAACTCAAAGTTAAAAAGTGTATCCTAATTATAGTAGAATTTTAACAAGTTTCTAAATTTAACAATTAAATTTAATTAATTTAAATTGTGATTTCAGTTAAAAAATAATCCTAATAATTGATTTTTTTTACCTAATAAGTTAAGTTCAGTTATTTTTAGCTATTTTAATAATCAAATCTTTTTTGTTACATCTAACATTTATATTATTAATTCATGACATTCGTAATAATAAGCTAAAAATGTGTTTTTTTTTTTAAATTTATGCTTAAACCCAAACTTTGTTTTGCGAGTTCGAAACATAAAACCATTCAAATAAAACTTATACCAGAGGAAAAAAAAATTTTTTAAGTAAAATAGAATACTTAATTGTGAAAAAAATAGAGAAAATCGAGTTTTTTTTTGTGAATTTTATTGAAAACATCAAAAGAAACGAAAAAAAATTTAGTCTCACAAACCAATAATTGCAGAAGATCAGCGCATTTTATTTAAGATAGAGAATCTCGATTACTTTTTTTGGGACTCTTTCCATGATTTCTGGGACAATTTAAATTCGTTCAGGGATCGTGGCCCTTCTTTTGCAAGTTCACTGTCTAGCCAACTCAAAAAGTTTTCAATACAATTGAAATCTGGACTGTTTGCTGGCCACTTTAGACACTCTAGTTATTTATTGGTCAACCATTCGATTACTTTTTTTGTGCATTGTCTTGCTGAAATAATTAGGAAAGAAGAGTAAAGTTCACCTTTTTCTCAGAGTTTTTCACAAAAAGGAGCAGTTTTTTTATCGAATGTCAAGGTTTATTTTAATTAAAGTATTAGGGAGTGTGGACTTGTTCAAAAGCGGATACGAGCAGTTTTTAAAAAAGAAAAAAATATTCCGAAATGTTCATCCTAGTGATGTAAGATCGAGCGTAATTTTCGCTCACGACCGGATCAAGCGAAACCGATCGATTGATGGATCGTTCGATTGATGGATCGTTCGATTGAGCGACCGCTGCTGTTTTTTTCTCTAAAAAAATCAAAAAATAAAATTAAAAAAAAATATTCTTAAAAATTTTTATTTTCATTTTTAATTCAAGTTACAGTGCCGATTTGATACTTGGATTTTAGGTAATTTTACGTAAAGTTACGTAAAATTACCCAAATTCCAAGTATCAAATCGGCAATGTAAATTTTAAAGTTATCTTTTAATAAATTGTGTTATAATTAAAATCTAGCTAACATATTACTGTTGTATCGTTGAGTAGTTTGGTAATTTTTTGGCTTAAGCATTTCATAACGTGGTGGCAAATTTGTTCTTATATCAACTTGACTTCTATTTTGTACATTATATGTCATTTGTTCTCTTTTGTTTAAAAATAAACAATCGTCATGCTCATATGTGGGAACGCCACCATTTTTTGCATTCTAAAATAAAACTCTAAAAATTCTAATTAAAAAAAAAAGAGTAATTTTTTTTACATGAATTAAGATTGGTCTGTTTTTAATGTCCTGAGTCCATGGTTGAACATAAAATCTCGGAATCATCGGATGGTTCTTCGAGTACCATGGAACTCTACAAAAAAATAGTTATTTTTAATTTATTTAAGAGTGACGCAAATAAATCACCTTATATCTTGTTTTGACAAGTTATCAACAGAAGAAGATTGTTTAACTGTCCTTGACATTTTTTGTATTTAATTATTTATTAATTTAAAAAAAAATAAGATTTAAAATTTCAGTAAAATTCGATTCAATTAATTTAAAAAAAAATTCTTTCTTCCAGCAACTTTGGAAACTATGGTAACTTATATAATTCTTTTTTTAAAAGAAATTAAAAAAAAAAATACTAATCATGCTCATAATAAGTATTCCTAATTGAAGCTGAAAAAAAGAAATATTTTTTTACGTGATTAAATAAAATTAATTCCTTAAATCATGAAATTCTAAAATCTCATTTTATAAAATCGTTCATTGCTTATCTAGCCACGAACAAATTAGAAATTTGCATAACAATTCTTCCATAAATAATCAAATAGATAATTCTTTCAAAAACAAGTTTGGATTTTAATAGTAAATTAAAGATATCTTAAGTAATTTATTGGTCGTATAAAATTTCAAAATTTGAGATTTTTCTACTTATACAGATAAAAAGACACTAAATCGACTTTATCACGTTCTTCAGTATATTTTACTCAATACAATTGGTGTCGGATCAGTAGCGTAGCCAGGGGAGGGGGGCACGCAGGGGCTTGAGTCCCCCCTACAAAAAAATGGAGGGGCTGAGCCCCTCCATTTTTGCGATCTAGCTTTACAAGACTCATGTAATTTTATTAAGAAGTTAAGATTTCATAAAAAATTGTGGCAAATTAATTCTATTTACAATATGCTAAATGGGTCAATTAACTAAACTTCATTTTTGTAAAACTCTAAGTTGTGTCTTATAAATCAAAATTAAGTATAAAAAATTTATTTCAAACAAAATGGGCTTCAAGATTTAACTCTCTAAAACCAATAACGAAAACTATCTAGTTATTTAAGAACAATTCCAAGTTTACATTGCTTAATTTTGTTTTACAAGAAATTTCCTATTTTGCTTGCTCTGTCTTTTTATTTATCCATATTTACTTTCGATTTATTTTGCTACTTAGAAATTCCGTCAAATATTCTTAAAATAACAAATATGCTTTCGGTAAAACTAAGAGCTATTTGTTTAGACTATTCAGGAGTTAAAGAATTGTCTGATACAACTATTTTAGCTTTCTAAAACTACAAAAAAAGAAACTTTTGATGGCTTTTGGTTAACTAGTTTAACTTTCGCTAATGAATTAGGAATTAGCCGGCCGAAAAATCACAAAAAATAAAAAAGCCAAGGTATTTTGAACTATTGTGTTCTCAAATATTATAAATCAAATATCGAAAATCATTTTTTTTAAAAGATTATTGAAACATTTTGAAAATATTTTGAGCCCCCCAAGTAAGTGTTAAAATAAAATTATCAAAATAGCAAAAGGTGAAAATAGCATAAGTCAAAATAGCTAAAAGTTAAAATCTGTAAAACAGTCTGATCAAAAAAGCTTATATCAAAATAGCAAGATCGAAATGGCAAAAAAAAATATTATAATAAATCTCTAATAAGATGTTAAAAAGATGAAATACTTTAAATCCTATTTGTCGGAAAGTGCCAATAATGATAAAAATGAGGCATATAAATGAACTATACACATGTGTAGAAAAATTAAATGCATCAGAATCGATGTAAATTTGTGTTTTTGACTTGATTGTTATAAATGACGTTGATATATAGTTAAGGATCAAATAAAACTGTAAATTTTTAATTTAGATCTTGAAAATATTTTCCTTTTATTTCATTTACTAATTTCATTAAATTTTTTTGAACCTTGCTATTTTGATTTAGTAATTTTGACACTGCTTTTTTGATAATGCTATTATGATCATTTTATTTTAATTAGCGCTATTTTAACATAGAGCCCGATTATATTATTAGTTCTGATCCAGATTATATTATTTTGAATTCGTAACTCCTTTTGTTTTTGAGCATTTACTAAATGAAAAAAAAACATATCGAAATTCATAGGAAATTATTTTTTCAATTGTGTAACGTCTACCATTTATTTATTGAAACATCTTGAAAAGTACTGAATTGTAGTTTTTTTTTTTTAAATTTTAAATTAACTGATCTTTTTATTGTTTAAGGAAGTATTATTATAAACAATTTTAGGAAAATCCGTTCCATGAATTTCGAAGAAAAAAAATACTCTTAAGCAGTTGTCAACGACAAGTTTTCAAAAAACAGGTCTACCTAGTACTCACAATGAAAAAACTGTTACCCACAAAAACATAACTGTTTGCGGCATAAAAAGCTTAAAGTGTGATATGTGAACTTTAAAAAAAAAAGATCACTAATTTTTATGTCTCATAAAAAAGTTGAACTTTAAAAAATAATTTATTAAATAATTAAATTATATTAATTAGATAGTCTTATGCTTTCTAATCAAATAATTAATTTAGAATATCAAAGAAAAAAAGATATTTTTGTGACAATGTTGTCCTCAACATTGACCCTTCTTTAACTGCCTTTCCGGCGATGGGCCAATGTTTCGAGTCGTTGGATAGGGGAGCTGGGATTATAAATAATTAGCGACCCTAGTTGATTCAAGGGTCCGGGTTCAAGTCCCCACTCCTGCCACAAAAAATTTTCACACAAATAAAAAAAAAAATTACCTGCCTTTCCTTAACTCTTCTCGTTTCTTTCTTATCTAAGTAAAGGAAAATTTTAAAAAAATACATAGGGATTAATCCATCTGAGTTTTTATTAATATTAGGAAAAAGGAAAGCGGAAATACTCGAGGAAGATGAATGGAAAACAATAATACAATTTAGTTTTAATTTGTACTCTATTACAAAAAAATTTTTCATAAAACCTTTGATTTTACCTACTCACTAGTTGATAAATTTCGTTTTTAGTCATTTTAAAATAAGTGAACTTTTGCGAAATAAAAAAAAAGTTCACCAATTAAAAATAGCAAATTAATTTGAGAACTTCGTTTTATTTATTATGCAAAAGTTCACTAATTTTATTTTTGAGGCAAAATTTGTGATATAAAGTTCACAAACTAGACACATGCCTGTTCGCCACAGCAAAATCTTTTCTCCACAAAATAAAAATTCTTTTCATTTGAAAATTAACTTTTAGTCACAAAATTAATAAGATTTTGAGGAACAATGTTACAATTTAAAATTAAATTAACTTAAAAAAAATTGGAAAATATTTCTAAAAATTCAGAATTTCGTTTCAATACTTATTTAGCGTTTTGGAAAAGTACTTTTAGCGAGGAAGTTCAACAAAAGAGGAAAGTACATTTAGCAGAGTAACATTTTTTAAGACAAATTTTCATCCTTAATCTTTCAAAAAAGCCAGATCTTAAAACATCTTTTTCGGTGGCCACTTTTGTGCATCTGAAACTAAAGGTGATTTATCTATAAAGAAAACAATATAGAAAAACAATACTAGTTTTGCGGAGTGTGTCAGAATCTTTGTTAAAGCTTTTTAACAGTACAATTGAATTAGAACTTTTTTTAAAATTTTTTCTTCAATTTCTTATTTTTTCTTTTTAAGATTATTTGCTGATGTCATCACTTTAATTAAATATTAGGCCATAAACGAGATATTTCCTTTTATTTCTCGAATTTTTAAATCCTCTTAAACATTAATTATAATCTATTTTTTTTTTTTCAAATTTTATAAAATTAATCCAGAAAATTCTTTATTAAGTTTTAATTATCACCCGCAATCCTTTAAAACGAAAAATAAACAGGATTTTTATTTAAATGTATAACTAATTGTCATCAATAAAAGAGGAAGTTAAATAAATGATCTTTTATTTGTACAAAAGAAAATGAGGTTCAAGTATTCTTTTTAATTATTAAATTCTATTGAAAGTGTAAAAATGATAATTTAAAACTAACCTTTTTTTCAAATGATATCATAAAGGTAATATTTTTTAAAATTAAAAATGGGTCTCCCTCATCCCCACAATAAAAACACTCTTCCCCACATCTTGAAATTTTTCGCCACAAAATCAACCTTTTTTATTAAAAAATCTCTTCATCACCAAAAATATTTCAAAGCCTTAAAAAGAATGATTTCGTTTGAAAGATCAATTATGATTTTCCTCTGAAGAAAACAATCAATAAAAACTAATATTTTATAACGTATTTAAACAAAATCAGAGTTTCTAATGATTGTATCAAAATTAGATTCGATATAGTTTTCCCCACTAAACTTTTCCTCAGAATAATTTTCCCCATTTATAATTTTCCCCACCTAGCAATTTTCCTCTAGATAAAATATCCTTCTTATAAATTTTTATTCTGAAAAAATTCTCCACTTTCGAAATTATTAAAAACTAATTTAGCGAATAAAAAAAAATATATTTGTCATATATTATCGAAGTTTTATCTTTATAAGTGACCTTTTTAGGGCTAATATATTAATACTTTGGTTACTAGCAAAAATATACAAAAATCAACCCGCAATTAAAATTAATATATCTAAGATACAATGGACAAAGCTGAATATCTAGACCCTGAAAAAAACCGGGGCAGGTCAAAAATGAGACTACAACGTCACAAAATTTACATGAAAATTTTAACTTGTTAACAACAAGACTATTAGTAGTTTTAAATTTTAGACATCACTAGTTACTTAGTAAAAATAATAACTTTTCCTAACTTTCTATTTTACTGTAAAATTTTTTTTCAAGACTTTATCCATTGAAAAATTGAAAAAGACAAACCAACTGAAATTTTTGAAAAATAAAATCATTTTTTAAAGCAAAATAACAAATGTGACTATTTAATAAATTTAGTAAATCTGGAAAATTTGGTAAAGAAAAAACCGTTATCACGTAATTATAGTATTAGTCATTATTTTTACAAAGTAACTAGTGATGTCTAAAATTTAAAACTACTACTAGTCTTGTTGTTAACAAGTTAAAATTTTCATGTAAATTTTGTGACGTAGTAGTCTCATTTTTATCTGCCTCAAAAAACCTTATTATCTATCAATATTACAAGTTAAATAAGCACACAATTATCAAGAATGGAACTTTTAAAACCTTAATTAAAATAAAAAAATTTAATAAATCAATAAAATTTTTTAATTTTTAATTTTCAACAACTCCGCCTAAATTAAAGGGAAAATTATAAATGGGAAAAAGTTTCAGTGGGGAAAAGTTTATGTGGGGGAAAAAAAAGTGGGAAAAATTATTGTGGGGAAAAGTTAAGTGGGGAAATTTATTAGTGACCCAAAATTAGAGGTATAGTCAACGAATACTCTTAAATTCGACAAATTAAACTAGAATAATATAATTTCAACATAATTAAATCAACATACTTGTCGAAAAACAGAAAAAAATTAAAAAGAAAATAATTATATTGGGCACGAATATTTTGGAAAAATATTAATTGGACGACTTAAAAATTAGACATGTTTAATTTATACATATATTTTATCAATCAAAAAAGTTTAAAAAAATCACTTATTTTTATTAATTAAATTGAATTATTTGTATACACTGTAAAAAATAAAAGCGACTAAGACACTTTTCAAAAGCATCTAGATATTAAAAGCGTCTAAAAATTGAATTTTTTAACAATTTTGAGGAAAAACTAGACGCTTTTTTTTAGTCGTCAAAAAAATTAGTCGATACCATAGTCAACGAGGGACCTATTTTCCAACTAGACCTGAAACAGTATCTGTAGACTAAGAAATTGAAGATATACAATACTGGTCAAGCAGACCTCAAACGGAGGCTAAAATACATGGTAAATGATTGCAAACGGCACAAAAAGACCGAAAAAAAGGGGTTGGGGGGGTCTAACCGATAAGATAAAAAAAAATTAAAAAGTCAAGCAGATCTCAAGTAGACCGTCTTTTATGTCATAAATCATTTGAAAAAAATTTTTAAACATAGTTCAGCTGGAATTTTTTGGTCTGGTTGACGATAGAAGCAAATTTACCTATAAAATTTTCAATAAAAATATTAGACTCAAATTAGGCGTCCAGTTTAGTTAAATTTTTTAATTCCTCAACATTTTTAAACCTTTTAATATCCTTGTTACGTCATCAAATAAATTAGTTTCTACCCGGTAAACCAACTCATCGATCTTATCTTTATCGTTTCAATATTTCATTAAAAAAGTTCATAAAGTTTTTTTAGTGAAAAAAGCAACAATAAGCATTCAGACTCGTTTCAGCAAGTTTTTCCGCCTTCACAGCCAGATCGTTAAAATGAATAAAATTATTTATTAATAATGAATTTAGACATCTTCTTTTTCGATTTTGAAAAATATGAATGAGATTAAATTAATTACCAGTGTTTTTTAGAGAAGGTTTTCTTAATTAAGATATTAATTTTTTCGAGCTCAATAAACAATCATAATTAACAATATCAAAGAATTAGAGCCTAAATATTAGAAAAAATATTATTTAGTAACTTTATATAGTTACATTTAGTAACTATATTTCTAAAAAATATTAAAACAGTGTCTCAAAAGTAAAAAAACGGGATTTCTAAATGTTTCAGTTCTTATATGGAAACTAGATAATATAAGGTCACCAGAAGCTTTAAGTACTTTATTAAATTTTCATTTCTTTTAATCAGATTCCTTTATGTTACTTAATTAAAAAAATGTTGATATCGATTCACTGTGTTTCTTTCATGTAATTAGGCAACAACACTATAAATGGATATCAAGTTTAAAAGTTGCTTTATAGTTACCAAAAGTCAATTTGATTTTTAATTTAAAAAAAAAAAGGAATGACATTTTAGAAAAATTTTCTTAAAGAGATTTTGTTTCAATATAATAGGAAAAGACATGTTTTACAATCGTCACAGAAATACTTTTTTACACGACATTTTGAACATTAGAAGAAAAAACAATAAATTTTCTATGATAATAAAAAAAATTAATGTTAAATATCAATAAGATGACGTTTAAGACCCTATTAAATTAAATTAGTCGAGAAAAATTTAACCGACTTAACTATTTTGACTTTAATGGATTTTTTCAGTACTTTTCCCACTGGAGTTAAAATTAAAAAACAAATTTGAAATCTCATAACAAAACCTAATCTTAACTCTAATTTATTATTAATTTTATTCTCAAAATTTTACTAGTTCTAAACTCGCTCGAGATTCCATCACTAATTTTAAAAGTGGAAATGGTGAAAAGGCCAAGAGTAAAATTGGGGTGCCGTCCTTTTTTCTCTACCCAAAATATTCTAGGTAGAAAAAAAGTATCCTTTTCAGACCAAAAAAAAAATATTGGGTAGAAGAAAGTTACTTTTTCTCTAACTAGAATATTTTTCCCCCAAAAAAATATTTAGTTTTTTTCAGTTTTATTTTTGCAATTTATTTTTGTAATGTAAATTCTCTCCGAGAGATTTTCCCTTTATATAGCATTATTTTGGGGAAAAATATTCTAGGTAGAGAAAAAGTAACTTTTTTCTACCCAATATTTTTTTGGGTCTGAAAAGGATACTTTTTTTCTACCTAGAATATTTTGGGTATAGTAAAAGTAACATAACTCTAAAATTGTTTTCCAAAAAATTTTTAAATTGTTTCAATGCGTTTTATTATCTTTTGCTTAAAAATTTTAAAGTTTAAATAGATAGTTAATACAAGCAATATTGTTTTTTTTATAATTAAAAAAAACATTTGGACTTTTTTAGTTTCAATACCCCAAATTTTTAAATTTTTTCCCCAATTTTATTAAAATAACACGAAAAAATAAAATAGAAAATATAAAAATAAAATGACACTTTTTTTATGAATCGATTTGGCAAATTAAAACATAGTATTATTAGACATGCAAAGTAAAGTGTTGTGCAGCTTCAGTATTTTCATTATTCCTACTATTTATTTATTTTTTTCATCAATTTTAAGGATCCCCAGTTGATTTTAATAGAAAGCATTTTTCAAAAATTTTTTCTTGTTTTAGCTAAATTTATCTTTTTTTTCCAAAAATTTAAAGATCATTTTTTTCAGATTACAGGATATTCATTTTCAATATATTTAATCATGATTCATTCTATTCAACAATTGACAAGATAATCGTAAACAGCAATTTTTTTCAACAGACGGGTACTCCTCTACTACTAATATAAATTGGCAGTTGTGTTTTCACTAAAATTTTTAATAATTGCTTCTTGTTTTTGATATTTTTTAACTAAGAAAAAAATTAGAATCGGAAAATGAAAAAAATTAGGAACATAGATAACTATGATTACTCTATTTTTATAATTACTTCCGATTTATATCTAACGCAAAATTTTTACTACCGTATTTCTTAAATAATACAAGATCTTACTCTTTTTAAAGATTTTTTACGTAAATTTCTGTAAATTTTAGTAAAATTTTCAGCAAAATTACCGTAAACCTTTGCTTACTACTATTAGAATTAAGCTTGAATTTTGGGTTAATTCTATATAGAATACTTCCCATAGATACCATGTTATAACAATTTTTTTTAGAAGATATGTCAAATTGAACCTTTTTTCTATACCTTTTCCATTAAACTTAATCTTAAAATTAGAGTAAATTTAAAAAAACATTTAAAAATTTTAGAATTAACTCTTAGACTTATCGATCTTTATTCTAATTTTGTTTCAATTTTAATATTAAGTCTAATGGAAAAGAAATGACTGTTTTTGTTGGAGTTCCGTAAAATTTGTTTCGTTAATTCGAATATATTTTATTTTCCTATTAGAAAAAATTGCCCTACCGGAATTTTGCATCTATCCTGATTCCTTGAGGAGCCTTAGTGTTTTAAGTCATAAAGACAGTAATACTTTATAGGATACCCAAAAATATGACCTGGGAAATTATTATTTAGGAAAAATTTACTTTTTATTAAATAGAGGAAAAATTCAGAATGGCGTTTTTTTGAAAAGCAATTTGAATTTAAATTAAAACACTAGAATGTAATTAATCTTTATTAAGACCGATAACTTGATATTTAGTATAGAATTAAAAAAATTCTTGGCTATCAGACAGGAACAAACTTAATCATTCATAAAAAAAATTCAAATTCAAAATTCAATAAATAATATTTAAGTTAAACCAGTAATTTTTTCGGGACTGTGAAGTGTTTATTTCTGCTCACTCATTTCGATTCAGTATTTTAAGAGCTATTTTTTTACGGAATATTTTTTCTTAAGTTTAAATTTCTACAATTTGTAACTTTTTTGCTACATCCAACAAAAAAGAAAGAAAAATTTTTTAGAAAAAATGGAACAATTTTTTCAGAACTGACTTTATGTTGAGTTAGAATTAAAATTATTCTGTTCTCACAAAAATAGTGTTTTAATATTTGAGAATTTAAGAATTTGAGAAAATACTTCGGTCGAAATTAGGGCTGGTCATAATCCTTTACTTTAAGGTATAAAGTATAAAATTTTATACTTTATATACTTCTTTTAAAAATTACTGTAATGTCTTTTAATAATGTTTTCAAGTATTTTTGGTTGAAAATTTGGCGATTTCCAAGAAAGTATAAAAGTATAAAAAATTATACTTTATATACTTTACCTAAAACTGCTGAATTTGATATTGTTTCAATAGGAAAACTATTTTTCTGCTATTTTTGACCGATATTCGAAAAAGTATATAAGCATATGGAATTTATACTTTTACCAGTATAAGTATAAATTTTATATACTTAAACTCATATACTTTTAGTATATTTTGTTTAAAATCAGTTTTACTTCAATTTTTTTTATTGAAATATAAAAGAAGGAGTGTATAAAATAGTTATTTGTTAAAGTATATAAAGAATTAAAAAATATACTAAAAGTATATGAGTTTAAGTATATAAAATTTATACTTATACTGGTAAAAGTATAAATTCCATATGCTTATATACTTTTTCGAATATCGGTCAAAAATAGCAGAAAAATAGTTTTCCTATTGAAACAATATCAAATTCAGAAGTTTTAGGAAAAGTATATAAAGTATAATTTTTTATACTTTTATACTTTCTTGGAAATCGCCAAATTTTCAACCAAAAATACTTGAAAACATTATTAAAAGACATTACAGTAATTTTTAAAAGAAGTATATAAAGTATAAAATTTTATACTTATACCTGTATACTTCAACTAAGTAAAGTATAATGGCCACCCCTAGTCCAAATCACCCGGGACTTTTTTTTCAAGTCAAAATAAACTTAACATCATCAATTTTCTGGTGATAGACAAATAAAAAAGAAAACTAGAAAAAGAAGTTTTATCAAATTAAACGAATTTAAATGAACTTTACAGTCCCAATTTTTTCTGATAACAAATGTATCGATAATTTTTTCATAAAAACAAAATTAAAAGCGTAATTTTTTCCTTTTAGGAACTAATTCATATTTACCAAAAAAAATATTTTTTAGTTTTCCTTAATTTTTTATTTCTTTCGTTTAGCATGCAAAGCGCGACTAAATCATGCGTTTAAATTTTTTTAAACATTAGATAAAAACGTGGAAAATTTTCGTATCGCTTTTAAATTTTCTTGAATGTTTTCATGTTTATTAAAAACTTGATACAAAATGAAAATTTTTTGATTTTTTCGCGTTTTTTTATATGCTCAGTCTAAAGTTAGTTTATTAAAATCAAATTTTAAGGAAATGACTCAGCTATGCAGGCATTTACATGTATAGCTTTTTATATTTTATCAAAATTACAGTTTCTTAAAATCTTTAAATTTTTCTAGAATCTCAAATTTTTGTTTTTTTCGTATTAAATACTTGCAAGCTAAAATGAACTTTTATAAGCATTTTTTTTTTTGAAAAATCAAGTCAATCAATTTAAAATATTTTTTTTTCAGTTTCCTATATGATGTCGATATTTGATTTTGTTCGGAAAAAACGCTTTCCAAAATGAGAAAAAATTTAGAATTTGAATCGACATTTATTTAATTAATATTTTAATTTAATTTATTTCCTGAAATAAAATATAAGTCAAAAATCACAATCATCAAACCAACTTAATTTAAATAAAAGAAAGTATAATTTACAATTTTTTTATTGAATCTTAGTACAGTCAACTCGCTTTAATCCGGATGCAAAATAGCTCCAAAAATATTTATCCGGATTAAAATATTCGGTTTATCGGAAAGTATCGAAAATCCTTTCGTGCATTAAAAAATTAGTATCTAATTTTATTGGATTTATTTATTATTATCTATCTCATGTTAAAATCGATTTTTAGTTTCTGTTGCAGCAAATATTAACAAATTTTTTTTAAAATTTTTAATTTAAAAAAATATGACAAAAGTTTTAAAAAGGACACATATTTTTTCTGTTTATTATATTTAACTTTTCGACCTTATTTAGATATTATACATTTAAATGACAGTTTAATTATTTATTAGAATTTAATATATTAATTTTTCTATTACATTTGTATATGTAATTAAAAAAATCTATTGATCATTATAATTTTAAATAATTTATATGTACGGATTAAAAGATAATTCTTCATATGTTTTTATTTAAAAAGCCCTAATTTTTATGTCCGAATGTCGAATAAACCGGACATTCAAATCCGGATTAAAAAATCTTTTTAACATTATAGAGAATAGTAGAGAGCTCCAAGCCCGATAATTTTTGTCCGAAAGTCGAATTATCCGGATAAAGGTATATCCGGATAAAAGCGAGTGAACTGTAAAGCTAAATTAATGAAAAATTGGCGAATTACACCAAAACCGTTTCCGTATCCAACTTACTACTCGGTTCGAATACCGTTCGCCATTTTCTCATTAGATGCACTGTAATCACAGTGATTCTAATATATTTGTAAAGTCACTCGTCAATTTTTTCTTGTTAATTAGCTATGGTTATGGTTACGGTCAAAAGTGACGGTTGACAGTTGACGTTACATTTATATTAGAATCACTGTATTTTATTAGAATAAGTTTTTTATCTTTTTTGCGAAATAAATTAAACCAATTTATAATCTAATCTTTTCAAATACATTACGCAATTATCATCCCGGTCGTCTGTATCAAAAAAAGATAAATTGATTAATTTTGTCCAATATACTTTTTACGAAACGAATTTTGTCTCACGTAGTAGTGGTATTTTTTGGTATTATCTTTTATTTTAGCTATGTTGGGACCTTGTGAAAAACAAAAAAAAAACTGTGATTAAAATGATTAAAATATAAAAATCATATCTGCACTAGAAAAAAAATTGCAACTAATTGCAACTATATAACCCGTAAAATCATTTTATTTCTCAGTTTTGAAACTTTTAAATAGAATATTGGTGACCCCGGCTATCGGACGAGCAACAAAAACATTGCCTATTTTATAAAATGTTTATACTGGTCGGCGATGACCTCGGGTCAAGATTGTTTTATTATTTAAAAAGTGGAAGAGATGAAATAAAGTTAGTTAGCGTCATTTATTTGTTAAAAAATGATACATTTATAAAAAAATGTGTTTTTTTGTGCTCGCCCGATAGCCGGGGTCACCAATATTTTATTTTTGAATTAAAAAGAAATTTAATTAATTACGTTTAATCGGATTATATTTTTTTGCAGAATGCATAGATTTTGCAGATTTTATTTTAAGTTTCAAATTAACAAGTTGTGTGATTTCTTCTTGTGCAAATATCATATAGTTTTATTAGAGCTAGAATTTTTTGTATTGTTTTTTTTTTTTTAACAAATGCCTTTTTTATAAAGTTCCAAAAAGAGAGTAAGCAAAAATTGGATCGACTTAAATTGGCTAATTTTGGGTTAACCGAACAAAATTCATGTAAAAATACGGATTAAAAATTTCTAAATGTATTTTGTGGCCTTAAAATTAAAATTAAACAACTTAACCGATTTCTCAAACTGGAAGTAAAATTTTTTTAAATTATTTAATCATTTTTCTTTTGATTCCTGTCTCTTAGTGTATATTTTTGAAAAAAAAAAGACTTGAATATCTAATTAAAAAAACAAAAGAAGAATCTATGTGATTTCTTCATAAGAATTTAGTTATTGACTTGAGTTTCATGATCAAAAAATAAAATTACTTCCTTTTATTAGACAAGGTAAATTCTTTCTTTAAATTCCTAAGTAACTTAGAGCTGAAATATTTCACAATCAAACTTAGCTAAATATTAGTTAAATTCTTTTGTAAAAAAAAATAAATTTAGAAGTAATAATTTAGATAAAAATCTGACTAAATTTCAAGATTTTGTGCAATACAAGAAAAATAATCATGAAATATTATTAGAATCTGAAAAATATCTTTTTGAAGATTCTAATAGGACTCCTTAAATATCTAATAATAAATTTTTCATTGACTGAAATCACATGTGATGAAAACGAGTTGAGATCTAGTTGATACATTTTTTTTTATTAAAAATTTTCTTATCAAAATAAAATAAATCATTGAAAATTTCAAAATGATATTTGAATTAAAATCACAAACTTGACTGACTGAGTAGTAAATCAGATCATATTTATGATTGAAAATTTATCACCCAAATAAATTTTCAGGCGGCTTTTATTTTGTCTAAAGTACTTTCATAAAAGGGACAAGTGCTATAATTTCAGGACTTTTTTTTAATAGGACTAATTTTTTCAAATTGCTTTTTTAAAAAAATATCAAAATAGGATTTTATCAAATCAGGACTTTCTTTAAAATTATCGAACCAGGACTTAATTATTTTAGGATTTTTAATATAATTATTAAGGTATCGTTTCATTATTACAAGACTTTCTAAAATAAGATTCATTAAGAAGATAACTTTAATTCTTCGAGTTAAATTAAGTATCAAAAAAATTAAAGAATTTCCATTCAATTGGAATTATACGCAAGCACTTACGGTAATTTTTTTTAATATCTTTTTATTATTTCAGAAAAATTTTTATTTGTTGTTTAATAAAAAGAACTAAATCTCAAATTATTTTTGAGCCGTTCGAAATTAGTTAATTTCAAAATACATCATATACCTCTTAGAAGAAAAAAAATATAAAATTAAAAAATTGTTCGAATATATTTGGTTAAAATTTAATAAATTTTGTGTCTTTAAGGACTAAAAAATAAAATTGAAATTTTCCACTTGAATCATTGTACCTTGAGAGGCAATCAGATTTGAAATGTATTATTAATTTATACTTAAGTTTAAACAGGGAATAAGTCTTTTAAAAATCTATGTTTATCAAAAAAATCCTATTAAATAAATGAATTTATTATTCAGGAATAAAAGGCTGTAAAGGAAAGGAAAAGCAACGGTTTCATGTCGTCATTGAATAGAAATCGACTTTTTATTAATTACATATTCCTTTATTTTAGGAAATAGATTGTTTTCTTTTTAATAAGCATCTGAACGAACCTGAATTAAAATTTTTTTTTATTTTTTCATTTAGATTAAAATAAAAATTAAATGACTTGATGAATTCTAATATATTGATGGACGTTAATCCATATTGGAAGCAGTTTGATCCTGTTAGAAAAGAATGGTTTATGGTTATTGCTTTCATATGCATTATAATTGATATTTTGGGCATTTTAGCCAATTCTCTAGTACTTTTTTATCTAATCAAGTAAATAATATTTTGTCCATGTTTTTTTTTTAAGTTAAAATTAATTTTAATGTTTTAGAAAAAAGAGTCGTAAAATATCGAATGGGTGTTTTTTTATAATTAATTTAGCCATATCAGATTTATTAAATTTACTCATTAACATTCCGATAAAAGCAATGAGTAATTTGAATCAAGCATGGTTTTTAAATAAGACAAGTAATTTTTTTTCTGTTTTGAAAAAATCATCAAAAAAAAGAACAACATTTTAAAAAGACAATCTTAAACAATTTTGAATAATATTTTATCTTTTTCCGCATAAGACATTTCATAAAATTTTAAATTCTACTTGACCGAATTTAGTTTCGATCGACATATCTTTTTTAAATTACAATTATTTTTTCATAGAGTTCTTTGAGTTTAAGTGTCTAAAAAACTTATAAAGGATTAAACTAATTATTAAACTTTTATTAAACTAACTAATTATTAAACTTTTAAAGGATACCCTTAAATAAATTTAAGGGTATCCTTTAAAAGGCACACCTTAAAATTTTTTCAAAAGTTACACCGGGTGTAAATCGGGAAATATGACTCCTAGAATTATTTTTTTTTCTTTTAAAATATTCCTCATAGTCCAAAACCCCTGGGAAATTTTTATTTTTATCGGGCGATTTTTGTTTGTATAAGAAAAGTGAACCCAAAGGTTTTTACAATTGATACACCCTGAAACACCCTATCAAATTATATGAAACACCCTTTCACACCCTTTTGATTCTGAAAGAGAAGCTCAAATTATGTTTGGGAAAAATATTCCTGGCAGCCTCCGATTGTGGAAAACTGGATAAAAATCCAAAAAACGGTTTTAAAAGACCTTGGAGATACACCCTAGTTAATTTTTAGTTTACAATTTTAACTCTAGTAAGTTTTGTAATTTTTGGGGGTTTTTCGGGTCGAGGATCACGAATTTGAGGTCAGTTTTGCGAAAAAGTTTAAATTCACGATCTTAGAATTTATATCAAATGGCGTCATTAGTTCTAAAGTATATTTAAGGTGAAAAAAAGTATTTCTACGTAAAAAAAAATATATTTTTCTGATAGAAATATTGAAATACTAAATTTTTGTAATTTTTTTTTGTGAAATTAATATTTTTATTGAGTTTTTCGGAAAAAAACGTGCGTTTCAAAGCTTGTTAAAATTCTCAATGGTTTAATTTCATTTTTTAACCAAATTTTAGTGTTGTAATATTAATTTTAGAATGTAAGAACTAACTCTTCAAGGTTGAGAGTATTATGCAGGTTGAGAGTATTCCCGATTTACACCCGGTGTAACTTTTGAAAAAATTTTAAGGTGTGCCTTTTAAAGGATACCAATTTGAGTAGTTTTTTTTCAATTTGAAAATATTCTGATAATCGATTAGTAAGTAATTGAGACTTAATACAATAAGTGGCAATTTTTTTTAATTTTAAATTTAATTGGCAATTCAAATGAACTTCAAAGCTTAAATTTTTTTAACTCGAAAGTATTCTAAACCATAAGCTCAAAACAATTTTATTTTAGCTAATTATTCCTGAATTTTCGTGAAGACATTCTATTAAAATAAACATACGTCTTAATAAGAAAGTTAAAGAACCTCCGGTTTCCTAGATTTTAGTCTCCTCAAAGAATATTTGCATCTGAAAAAATATATAAAGGATTAAAGACTATGCGATAAAATTAATAATTTTCCTCTGAAACAAAGTAAAACAATTACTGTAATTTAAAACTGTCTAATAATTTACAACAGCAATTTTACTGACGAAAATGATTCAGAGCTACAATGTCTTTGAAATCAGATTTAATTAAATTTTCTCATAAGATTAAATATTTTCTTAGGATGTAAGTCAAAAATGATGATCTCATTCTTATTTAAAACACACTGTCAGTCGATTTTTCGTTATGTCCTAGATAATGTTTTCATCAGTGAAACAAAGCTTAAGGAATTTGATACAAGGCAAAATTTACTTATCAAACAAGTAATTGGTTTGAAAAAATATTCAAAAATGAAAGAGATCAGAAATGCGATCAACCTTTGAAGTTTTTTACTTATATAATGAACTTAATTTACTTCTAAATCCTTGCTAAAAACTAAAAATTTTTGTAAATTCTATTTTTATTCTTTATTTTATTTATTTTTTTTTTTATTTTTTACGAATTTTTTTTTCTTTTCAATTTTAATTACTTTCAATTGCACATGGGGCTTAAACTAAATAAATAATAATGATAAAAAATTTTTTTTTACAGAAAACGACGAAAATTTATAAATATAAAATAGTGATGAAATCGAATATTGAATATTAAATTCAAATAAGTCAAAAATTAAATAAAAAAAATTTAAATATTATCTAAAAAAAGGTGAATATGAATTTATAACTAAAAAGAAAAATTTACTGAGAAAAAATTACTGTTTTCTTTTGTTTCTATCAGATAAAATTACTGGTTTAATTTGTTTCAATAAGAAAAAATTACCGATGTATTTAGTTCCTATAGGAAAAAATTACTGAGATAATTTATTAGTCGAAGAAAAAATTACCGTAAATATTTTTTAAATTTAAAGTCAAAAGATAATTTATACGGCCTCGTACATCTGAGGGTAGTAATTGTAATCTGTCTCACTTAAAACAATTTCATCATATTTATTTTTTTGGCTACAAAAGTATCTAAAAGAATCCTGATTAGTTTCTTTCCAGTATAATCTGTATTGAAATCCTCTTTAACTAGAGGATGACCTGATTTTTTATTCGATTTTTCCATTGAGCTTTTACTGTCAACAAACAGAAATTTTCTTTTCCATTTTAACATAAGATTTTAATTTTAAAATGTTATCGAGAGTTCTATTAGTTTTCAGTGATTTTATATATCAGCGTAAATCAGTTTAGCTAGATATTATATTTGATTTAAATTTGTTAGTTTAAATTTATTAAATGGAGCCCCCGCCCCCAATACTCATAAGAGGGTAAATTTTTCATTACAGTAATTTTTTCGTTAAATTGGACAAAAGTAATTTTTTCATATTTTCAAAAAAACTAAATTTTTCCTAAGTAATAATTTCCAGTAAATTTTTCTGATCAGTAATAAATTACTAATTGAAGTATTGAGGTATTCTTATTTTTTTAGATTCTTTACATCTAACGAGAGACTTTGTTCGTAAATCTTAAAAGGTAGCAGTAATAAGTAAAAGTTCATTCAAAATCTTGTACTTTGCAAAGTATTTTTTCAAGTGATGTAAAAAGAAATTTTTAAAACAGGTGAAAAAATAGTGTCATTTACATTAGGAGCTAGAGATTCTTTAAAGTTTAAAACTATCGGGATCGCAATTGATAATGTTGGGTATTTTATACCTGACATATAAACTGTTGCATCGTAGATAAGCATTTAAAAAAAATAAAACAAGCATTGAATATATTTGAATTATTTTTAAAAAAATTTAAAAATTCAAATTTAGCAAAATTTGAAAAATACAAATAAAATTTGATTTATATATACAATTTAAATATGCCTTTTATTCGCGAAGATTAAATTTGCTGAAAATGAAATTCGATTTCATCACTAATATAAAGGCTAAGTTTTAGTTTAGATCACTAACTTACTTTAATTTTAGGTAAAGCCCATTGATTCGAGTCGTTAGATGTGGGATCTGGAATTTTGATTTAATTAGATTATTTGGGATCTGATGATGAAGCCCTGCATTAAAAATAGTTTTAATTTTAGGGAAAAATTTTTTTGCTCACTAGCTAAATTTTTTGATGATTTTTACACAAAAAATATTATAAAACTAAAATTTGTAATGTTTTAGTATGTCAAATGTATGGTTTTTTAGGCGGTCTATTTGGTTTTGTTAGCATTACAACAATGGCTTTAATGTCCATTGAACGATTCTTAATTGTAAAAAATCCTTTAAATGCACTCAAATTAAATGAGAAAATAATGCTAAGTAATTTCTCCCTTTTTTATTTTCAAAGCCAAAAAAATAATTAAAATTTTTTTTCCCTTAAGGTTGCTCACTTTTTTCATGGATATATTCAACATTTTGGATATCATTAGGTTTTTTAACTAGTCGAGGCTTCGATTTAGAGGGAATTTTAACTTCATGTACAATAGATTATTTAAGTCGTGATTTAGTCACACGAATAACTCTAATTTTTTTATTTATCGGTGGTTTTATCATTCCATTTGTGATTATAGTTTTTTGTTATTGCCTTATTCTTTCAATTTTAAAACTTAAAAATGGTATTCTACAGTATAATTTCTCATCTAATAATTTAATGAAGCACGACGTTAGAATGTCGAGTTTATTTTTACCAAATGACAATTTACGTTATATGTCAAATACATCGTTAAACGAGAACTCAAAATTTATTGTTAATAAACTAGACAAATATTCTTATCAAACCGAGTGTAGAGAAATATTTGAAGTTAATAAAAAGATTTGTAAGGCATACCCGAAAATAAATTTGATGAAAAAAAATAATTATTTCCTAAAACGAGAGATACAAGTTTCTAAAACGATTTTAATGAGTGTTGGATTTTTCTGTATGTCATGGTTTCCCTATGCCATTGTCCTATTAGTGGCACAGTTTGGTTCGAATAGGGAAAGTTTTATAACACCATTGTCTGCTTCACTTCCAGCCTTATTTGCAAAATTTTCAACTGTTGCTAATCCTATTGTTTATACTCTACATCATAAAGAATGCCGTTTGTATTTTTTGGAAATTTTAAAAATACGCAAAGCTACTATATGCTCTTTTTTTGTAAAAAAATAATTCTAAATTATTTTTTTTTATTTTTTAAATGTTGTATTTTATATAAAATACTAAATAAGGTGTTCTAAATAATTTTCATATAATTGTTTTTCATGTTATAAATAAACCTGAAATTATGCCCATGCTACAAGATTTAGTTCTAAATGTTAATGATTGATATTTTATTTTATCTTAGGCACTAAAATACAAAAAATTAACGGAGATTTGAAGTAAGGTGTCACTGCCAAATTGTAAAATATGTCATTTTGCCATTTTTTAAAAAGACTTTTGCAAGTTATAAATTGATATAAAATCCAAAGTATTATAAGTTTTAAAGTTTCAAACGGATGGTTTAGAAGATTTCTAAATCGTTCAAATTTCTAAATTTTCTAAGGCGAATAACAACCAGCGGCAGGGATCTACCTCAAAATACTTGCTGCAACCTGCAGAAGTTAGTTGTGTAATGACTGGCATCTTTTTATTAACTTTAACTTTTTGGGGATTTTATCTAGATTAATGTGCAGCCGGCGAGGATCGAACCCGCGACGCGTTTCGAGCTTCTATGCTCTCATCAGGCGAATACGCGATCCACTCAGCCACGACTTCACACTAATCTAGACATCTTAAAACTTACTTACTATGATGCATTACAGTTGGATGCGTCCACTTAAAAGAGCTTATTAGCAAAAATGGCATAATTAACGAAGAGAAAAGTTTTACCCAATCTGGAAATTTTAAAGCACCTGGTTATCCCCAAGTAATTTATTGGATAAGTGAAATATGGGACCAATTAGATTCGAAAGTCATAAGAGACTCTTTTGATCGATGTGGAATTACTTCTTCTCAAATGTTTTAGTTTCTTTCACAGCTCCATGAATTTATCGAATAAAAGCAAATTGATATGATCGATAATTTTGAAGAATCTGATGAAATTAGTGGCTTTATAAGTGAATATCCAGTTTAAAGGAGTAGTAGTAGTAATAACTGCAGCTTGAAACAAGCAGAGCCCTTCGGGCTATAGCAGTCGATTTGAACAACGTTTCAACAACCACTCATCAATTTTAGATTTAAAACTATTTAGGTTCTTTGCTTCGATTGTTTCTTGTGTCTATTGATTCCAGTTGTTACCAATTCTATTGGTTAAGAAGTTATATCTCGATGGACACTTTCCTGTTTTTTCGCGAACAATGGTCTGACTATGTCTTCTTAAATTGTAAATCTTATTTTCGCCACTGATTTTTGAATTGAATTTTATGCCATTAACGAAATCTACACTCTCAAAATTGTTTATTAATTTATACATTTGAATTAGATCTCTACGAAGTCGTCTTGTTCTTAGATCCGTCAAATTCAGAGCTGTTAATCTTTGGGAATAATCTAAATTTCGAAGTTCAGGAATTAATTTTGTTGCTCTTCTCTGCACTTTTTCTAATTCGTTTATGTCTTTTTCTAAGTAAGGACACCAAGAGCTGATAGCATATTCTAAATGAGGACGGACTAAAGAAGTGTTTAAAAGTTTGATTACTTCGGGTCTAGGATATTTAAATGATTTTCTTATACAGCTTAAGACACGGTTGGCTCTAGTAGTTGAATTTTTGATTTGGGTATTCCACTTAAGATCGCTTTGAATATAAATGCCTAGGTCTTTTTCACAATTAGATTTAGTCAGAGGTTTCGAATTAATATCATAATCAAACTTGGTATTATTATTAACGATATGAAGAATTTTGCACTTGTCAAAGTTTAATTCAGTAGACCAGTCAGTTGACCACTTACAAACCTTATCAATATCATTTTGTAAACTTAAAATTGAATCAAAATTCTTTATAATTGCCAAAATTTTTGTATCATCAGCGTAAGCTTCACACTTGTTTGATAAAATCTCTAGCATATCATTAATATAAATAATAAAGAGTAATGGTCCTAAAACTGAGCCCTGAGGGACACCACTATCAACTTCAACCCATTTCGAACTCTGTTCGCCTAGGACAACTCTTTGTTTTCTTCCTGTTAAAAATTCTTTTACCCAATTTATTATTTCGTCCCCAAAACCGAACATTTTCAGTTTAAAAATTAATTTTTTATGTGAAACTTTGTCAAAAGCCTTGGCGAAATCCGTGTAGATTATATCTTTTGGGAAACCATTCGATAAAGCCTGAGTAATAAAATCTAGTGTCTCTAACAAGTTTGTCAAGCAAGATTTTTTAGGAAGAAAACCATGTTGTGATTTAGAAATCAAATTATTTGTAAGGAGATGTTGAAGCATTATATCTTTTAATAAACTCTCAAAAATTTTACAAAGTAAACATGTCAATGAAACTGGTCTATAATTTTTTTGAGATAATTTTGAGCCTCCTTTATGGATAGGCGTTACATTTGCGTGTTTCCAAAGCTCTGGGACTTCAGCGGATTCATAAGATTTTTTAAAAATAATTGAAAAAGCGAGAGAAAATGAATCAGCGCAATTTTTTAAAACAGTACCACTTACTTTGTCGGGTCCCATAGTCTTACTTGGGTCTATTTTCTTAAGTTTTTCAATTATTTTTTCACATTCAAATAGAGTATCTTTATTCGTTATAAATATAACGACATGTCGTTAAAATCGTGCAATTACGTTTTAAATAAAATTTTGTTAAAAAGTTTTTTTTAATTAAAGTTTATTTCTAATTTACGGTAAAGTAGTATTTATCACGAAAGAAAATATCAAAAAGGTAGTCCGAGAATTTTTCGAGAGGCGATAAGAATTTTTTCTGTTAGCCTCGGTCAACGGTTTTTAAAGTGTAATTGGAGGATTAAATCTTCGACCTGGAGATGCTCGTGCCGTATAGCTGAGCTTAAGTTGAGCTCTAAATGTCATGTTAAAACTTTCCTTGTCAGAAATTCATAT
Organism: Brachionus calyciflorus; assembly: GCA_002922825.1. Taxonomy (NCBI): domain Eukaryota; kingdom Metazoa; phylum Rotifera; class Eurotatoria; order Ploima; family Brachionidae; genus Brachionus; species Brachionus calyciflorus. The sequence continues at coordinate 716,690 of NTPY01000483.1, forward strand.
TATATCTAGTTGGATTTTCTTCAATAGATATTTTTTAACTGGTAAAAAAGGTATTAACCATTTTTCAATAAAAAAAGCAAAAAGATATGTGATTATTATTTAGCTAAATTTTCTTAAAAATAATGAACTTTAAAGCAAACTAATTTTAATTTTACTAAATTATACCAGATTATTTAAGGCATGACTGAATTCAGATTGTTTAATGCCTTCTTTGTGTTTATTTTAGAACTTATCTTTTATCCAGCTTTCTTTATAATTTTAAATGAAACTATCAGATAATTGGTAAAGTTTTGTTTCTTGAAAATAACTTTAATTGTGTTTAAAAAAAAATGAATGCTTATTTCCCCTTTAAGACTTGTCAGATAGGCTCTGGAGTTATCTCAATACCAGCTTGAGATTCAATTGAAAAAATAAAAAAGGAATTGATTATAAACCAAGTGTTAATAATCAGAAACAGGTATTTGACAGGAAAAATGGTCTCCGAAAGAGAAGTGGTCTCTTTGAGTAATTCATTATTTTCATTAAGGAACTAGTATTTATTAAGGAACTAGTTATTCAGGAAATGATTCATTCATCAATAATTAGTCAATTCTTTACTTGATACCTAGAGACCACGAGTTTTAGTCCCAAGGAATATAAAACCTGCACTATAAAGTAGAAGCTTAATAGGTTGTCTAAATAGTTATTGGGTAATGAATTCAGAGTGCGATTGTCCTTCAAAGACAGTTGCTGACACAGCAAATCAATTTTCATCTGAAGTTTTAAATGTGCATGAGATAATTTGAGTCAACGATGCCTCATATCGTATCGAGTCATAGAACAACTTAAGAGACAAAAATCTTGGCGATTCACAGGTTATGCCATTTTTGGTTTTATAGTGAAGGCTCTTCGAAAGATGATTATTTTGGTATCAATCTAAAAGAGAAAATTAATGACGCGATGGATAAAGTTTTCACAAACCTTTGTAACAGTGTTTAACATTAAAGCAATAGAAAAATTTAAAGGACCAATCAATATTGCGTTAAAAATAAGTGTTTTAACTTAAAGTATTGAGAAGAGTGATAAAGTGATTTGATGTTCAGCATGTGGAGCCTTTTGGAAAATTCGATTGGTTTTTATTAAATTTACTTTTTAAAAAAAAAAAATCAAATTGATGGGTACATCCCGAAAACTTGGGTCTAAGTGCATGCAATACCTAGCAAGGGTATACGGTATCTTAATTTCATTTAATAATTGAATATTTGTATTTTTAGTTTAAAGCCAGGTTAACCATAGAAAGTAAGTTAAGGTTGTCTTCGACTACTACGGTGCTCGAACGTGTATAGTTTATATGGTAACGTATATAGTTACCCTTTCGGTAGTGTATAAACGGTGCTAAAAGTGTAACCATTGTGACCGACACAGGCCGATGAGAGGTGTTATAAGTCCACGCGCGTGGTGGTAGAAATAATAATAGTAAATGAAAATAATTGAAATTTTTGTGTTGAGTAAAGATAGGAACTTTTTTGAACCGAAAGTATTGCTGTATGGAGTGCACTAAAGTAGGGTAACGCAAGGTACCAAAAATTACGTATTCGTTTTTGAAAGAAGGAGGAGTGTTGGCGGTTAGAGCGAATATTATAATATAAACTATTTGTTCCTTAGAGAAATTAATTTAATGAACTTATGATTAGGAAAATAATATAAATTTAGGCTCGCTATTTAAGTTATATTTTATGAATCTGTTTTGTTAGAGTTTGAACTTTTTAAAATAAGAATCTTTTATCTTGAAATAAACAGTTTTAGAACCTAAATTTAAATTTCAATTTTTCACATGCAGGGGCATTCGAAATATGATAGGAGTGAGATTAATACAATTCTGGATAAATTTATAAACAGAAAATTAAATCACGCGGATAATGCATTAAGTAAAAACTCAGCAAGTATAAATAACTACGAAAATGAAATAAACATAATGAAAAAAAATGTTGAAAATAAAGTAAATGATCTAAATTCAGTCAAAAAAGAAGTAGAAATACAGTTTTATTTAAAGACGAATAGCAATAACTATAAATCATGTGGTTATAAAAATAATCAAGTATATTTAAACCAATTATCTATTGAAAATGACATATTTTGCGTTCAGGAAACATAGCTTGAGTCATACAATACTCTTGATAAATTAGCAAATAAATTTTCTTAACAAATAAAAAAACATACCATGAAAAAGCCCTAATAAAAAAAAAAAGTAAGAGTCTCAGGTGGAATAGTATTTATTGTAAATAAAAGTATGAAATGTTCATTCAAATTCCTCAGTAAAAGAACAGGTGTAGTAAAAAAAATAATCTTGCGATAATTAATACTTACCTTCCATACGATGATAACCCAAAAATAATGATGAATATCTTTTGGAACTAATGTTAATTAAGAATATAGTATCAGAATTCGAACCTAATGACATAAAAGTAATAATAATGGGAGACTTTAACATTGATCTAAATGGGATCCAATCAAAATAAAATGCTTCAAAATAAAATCAATTAAAAAAGCAGATCAACCTTTACCTGAAAAATA